>SJXQ01004670.1:298534-458563 GCA_006408695.1 Aepyceros melampus
CCCCCTGCCCCACACCATCTCTCTGGATTATCCCCATGCATCAGTCCCAAGCATCCTGCATCCTGCATCGAACCTAGACTGGTGATTCATTTCACTTATGATATCATACATGTTACGCTGCCACTCTCCCAAATCATCCCACCCTCTCTCTCTGTACGCGAGACAGCAAAAATTAATTTTAATAGTGACTCTATTTAGTCCAATCTGTAAAATAGCATATTCACATGTAATCTATATACAAATCATTAATTATACATTTTACTTTATTTTTGTTTTCGGTATATAGTCTTCAAAATTCCACATGTACTTTCTGCTGACACTTTCAGCACGGCTGCATTCCAAGTGCTCAGAATCCATGGGTGGCTCCTGGCCACCTCGTTGCACTGTGAAGATCTAGGGCCTTGAATTCTTGTTAGAAGTAACTTCCAGTGAAATAGCTCTGCTTTCCTCCTCTTCATCGGAGACAATGATCCTTTGCATCTAAGAAAGTGAAGTTGGTTTTCGCTCAGGCATCATATGAAATTGACAGTTTCTGTAATGAAATTTCACACATGGAAAACCATAGTGAGATTCTAAGCAGGTGTAAAAATCTGACGAAGATATTTCTTTAACTGCAACTTAATGGAAACTGCAACAGCTGTTCCCATTTGTGTGTTTTCCAAGTCTCATTGCCAAAATGAATGGTTGGCAGCCACAGGAGAAGTATCAACTTACCTCTTCATTTGAGAAATGAAATTAAAACCTCAGCTCATTTCTAAAAGTCACAGATTTGGTAAAAAGTTAGCAGGGCAAACATATAAGCTGCATTAAAATATTGATGGCTTTGGTTTTCTCAGGTGCTGCTGCTAACATCTGCAGAAGATTTGGACTGCACTCCTGGATTTCAGCAGAAACTGTTCCGTATCAATCAGCCAGCTGAATTCATTGAGGACCAGGCAATTTTAAACTGTAAGCAATGTCACTCGATGGTGCTTTTGGCCTATTCACTGATGTTTAAGAATGTCCCTCAGTATACAGTATTCCCTAAGCTAAGAGTTTTCTGATCATTTTTCCAATGTCACTGTTGTCCCAGGGTGGAAAGTCTTGAATTAGGGCTTTGTCAGCTTAGAGGTGAATCGAGTGGTGTTTATGTCTTTGTCACATTTGATCACCGGTGAGCATTTCCTGATTGCTCCCAGGAATGGGGACCACTAGCCCCCACCATGAGTACTGACCTTAACTTATTAACCGAAGGAAATGAAATGGAATGCCCCATTTTCTTTGGGCAGATCCTGAGAACAGACCATTGTCTTCCTGTGGATTGCTGTTCTACCTGGATTTCTCATACATAGCACTGGATAAAAATAACATCCAGAGCAGAAGGTTAGCTTCTAGGAGTTTTTAGGCATAGGAATTTAAACTCTTAACACTAATAAGATGGTTTTCTGAAAGATTCAAAAGCTCTACTGGCTATTTTGTGGATTAAGCTCAAATCCCCCCAAATTCCAGTTGATTTCCTTAAAATATGCTACCCTCGGATCTGTGGTTATAATATCTCCCTCTTTTTAATGCCAACATTATATTGTTTTATCTTTACGAGGGCATGGAGTGCATTGCTAGATGCAAAACAAGCATGGTTTTGTTTTAGCACAATGAATTTAAAATTGATGGTAGACAAATAACCATTTAATTGCAGGCTCTTGAGCACCATTCTTTAACGTTTGGGAGTGAAGGATATAAAAACGGTGGTTTAGTTTGGTCAGATACTCTGTGATCCCTTTAGGGAAGATAGCAGTACACTTGCCCTACGGTCCCAGGTTTGCCTTCCGGGCTGACTGTGTTCCTTCACTCCTGTGCTATGTGGACAGCATGTTTAAACGAAAGGGGAAGAATGTTCAGCCGGGTCAACTGGACTGTTCTGTGAGGCTGGAACACATTTGAAGGGTTGAAAGGAGCACAGTAATGAAGTTGCAATGTTGAGGATCGAGGGAGCCCTGCAAGGTGAAGCCCATGCATGTCTTGATGCAATTATGGCAGTGAAATCATTTTAGTAATTAGGGCCTATGATGACAAGGTGCAGGGCTGGCACAATGAGTGAATCCCAACATTGGTTTCATTGTTAATCTGATCCCTGATGTGACTCCTGGGTCAGGCCCTCAGGAACTCTCATTTGTCTTTTGATTCTTCTATTTATCAGAATCAATATATTTTAAATGGAACTTGGCTTCAGAGAACGATTTTTTCTGGCTCTCCTCCCCTCTCGTCTGCTTCATCTCCCTCTCTTCTTTCTCTTTTTTTTTTTCCAAGTGATTATCCCAAATGGCATCTATATTAACATGTGTGGAAATGTGAAGCCACCCTGAGTATGGAAATTAATAGAGTTGGTATGCAAAGCAGGCCCATAAATGTGATTGCTTCTGTAATCTTCACGACACCAAACAGCTTTTAATTTACCTCTGAGAAGCTGGAAACAATCATACTTTGGAGGATCTTTTTAATTTAAACTAGACCATCCTGTACATTCCAATATTACAGTTTTGTGTGTGTCTGTGTAGGTTTTTTATTTGTTTTAATCCTCTAGGTAATTTAGTGGGTTATGGTTGTTGATTCTGTGTAAGCTAGTAAAAGTGAAATGGAACTGGGTTGATTATCAATGATAGCACATTCAGTAAAAGTTGGTGATTTGAGGATATTTAAAAATTTATATGTGATTTTGTAAGTGGATTGTTGGATCAGCAAAATCTGGCCAGCCTCCTCGCCTGTCAATGAAACTGTGGGCCTATATGTATTACCAGGGGAGAAAATGGACAAAGGACAGATGAGGGCTGCTACTTTTCAGTTTATCTCAAAACAGCGAGCATAGGTTGTCATAGATACTGTGAATAAGGTTAATTGTGCCTAAATGAAGAAGAAAGTTTTCACGGAGCTGAGAATGCCTACTGGCTACTGTTTGGGAAAATCTGGATTTCCAGAAGTAATAACAATGTATTTTGCTCTATTCAACATGCAGGAGGAAATAAAAAGTCCAAAATTTAAACAGACTTTTTCCCCAAGCAACCAACATTTTACATCTCCCTCCTTCCCTTCTCATTCTTAGTTCCTTTCATGCATTTCTCTGTGGTCCAACACAGACCTTTTCTATCTCTGAACAATGTGATTAGCCAAAAAGCCAGTGAGTGGTGCCTTCTCTCAGAATGAAGACCATATTGTCACAAGGCTAACATCTGGAGGGAAAGTGGGAAGAATCAGACAGAATCAGTGGTTTAAGCATCTTTAGATATGTGAGGTCACTGCCAAGATCTTGGAAACGTTTAGGGATCAGTCAGGAACATGTAAATATAAGCTGGTGATCTAGATAGAAACAGAGGCTAAAGGAAACCAGGTTAGTAACAGTACCTTGAACAACTCCTCTGACACTGACACCTCCAGTTTTTCTCTTTGTCTTTGTAATGTTTTACAAGAGCTTTGGGTTCCAGTCATCGTGAATTTTTGTCTTGCAGAAAGTATAAAATACAGCATAATCAATCAACTGATGTCCACACTTTTCACCATTCTATAAACTTGTCTGAAAGTGTTGTCTCTTTGCCTAGCAGACAGTATATCTGCTCACACCCCAGACTTATATTCAACCAATTCTGTGTTCAGTGTTCAGCACCTTCCAGTAAATGTTTATTCTGTCCACGACTTCCTTCTGTCTTTGTTCAGACAGTAATATTTCCTTTTATCTTTTTTCATCTTTCTCCTTAATTCTCAGTGACTTATCTTTTTCTGTTTTAACTGTTACTAATGGTCACCTCCGCTCCTTTTATTTCCATAATATTTTATTCACTGCTCACGCCGATACATCTTTCCTTCAGTTGTTCTAAAGCCTTTTATTTTCCTCACATCCAAATAACTCTTTATTCTGCTCTCCTTTCCAGTAACTAGACTTGCTTTCGTCTTTAAAGGGCCATTTTTCAACAAGCTTCTAGGATCAAAACACGGCATCCCACTATTTCTTCTAAAGTAACCAAGGGAGCTTTATCACTTTCACAGTGTGATGCAAAGCCCCCAACTCAGGAGCACTTGGCTTCATCCAGTCTTGAAAGGTGAGCTGGGAAGATGTGGTTATTCTCGTTTTCTGTGAGAAGTACAAGAAGAAAAGGGAAGACCTTTAAAAGGCAGAAACTCATAAAGGAGACATCTGCTCATGATCTTTGGACTCAGGGAGGGCTCTGTCCGAGGTTTGCTGGTTGCAGGCGGTCCTTCAAGGCCTCCAAGACCCAGAATTCTCCTAAACTGGTTGATGAGGTTGCTTCTCCTGCAATGTGAAAATCACGCCATTTTGGTAGCCACTATCTTGATACCACGAGATTTGGGTAGTGACCCCGGTTACAGCCTCCCAGGCTCCAGAAGAAGAGTTGGCCTGGAAAACTGACCAGCCAAGCAGCTGATGTGGACAAAGACCAAGTGATAAGGCGCTGACTATCTTGTGTCCTGAAAAATTACAGAATGGAACACTCTGCCCTGCTCTAATCAGCACAGGCAGACCTTCCTGGCACCAGAGAGGGATCTGTTTGCTAAGGGAACCATAGCTGGCCTCTCTCTGGGTAACTCTCCTTTGTGGAGCCGCCTTCCATGCAGGAACTCGAGGACGCAAGCTGCTCCCTATGTGGTCCTGCATATTTGGCCCAGTCATCAAGCTGGCAGAGAGGAGGACAAGGAGAAGGGTGGAGAAGGCACCACGGATGTTTAGCCACTAGAGTTCAAAAGGGACATGGATTGTTTCTGTTCACATTCTTGGCCAGACATAATCTCAGAGCCAAGCTGACTGCGACAGAGGCTGGACAGCACGGAGGGACTCAAGTACGGGTGTGAGCTCACCCTCTCTACACAGATCCTAACACAGCCAAGTGACCCCAGTCAAAAAGAGACTCCTGAAAGGGACGTAATGAGACCACAAAGGAGGCCGCTCTTTCTGACTAACTTGGGTCAACATGGGGATGAGACAAAGACGGTCATTCAAACAGGACAGGAGGTCATGCCCCTGGGACTACCTCCTGCTTTTCTCATCTGCTTCCCACTGAGCAGAACAGCTTCTTCACTGCCCCCTCTTAGAAACACCCAGGCAGGGACCTTCTGATAGTTCTAGTAAGGATGGGCCCCAATTGCATTCTTCTGATGATTACAGTATTAGATTAAGGTCATACAGTTTAAAACTCACTAGAGTCGGCTAGAGTTCAAACAAATGACATATTCCCATGTTAGCTGCATGGCAATGAGTGAGTTATCCAAATCCTTCAAGTCTGAATTATTTCATCTTTCTAAGAAGGATAACCACAGTCTTTAACTCTAGAGTTAATGCAATGATTGATGGAAAGATGCTTAGAACATAGTTGTGAGTTAATGGAAGCTGGTAGGATTATTACTATTATTCTTGCCATTGCTGTTATTATTATTGTTGTTGCTGTTAGTATTATTATTATACATAGATCTTAGATAGGTTTTATATCCTTATAATGGCCATCTAAACCTGAATTTTGGAGAAGGCAATGGTGCCCCACTCCAGTACTCTTGCCTGGAAAATCCCATGGACAGAGGAGCCTGGTAGACTGCAGTCCATGGGGTCACTAAGAGCCAGACATGTCTGAACGACTTCACTTTCACTTTTCACTTTCACTTTTTCATGCATTGCAGAAGGAAATGGTAACCCATTCCAGTGTTCTTGCCTGGAGAATCCCAGGGATGGGGGAGCCTGGTGGGCTGCCGTCTGTGGGGTCGCACAGAGTCGGACACGACTGAAGCGACTTAGCAGCAGCAGCAGCAGCAAACCTGAATTTAGCAGACAAATCATGGCCATTAAAATCTGAAGAGATTAAAGAAGAATTTAAAGCAATGATTCTAGGATTTGAATTTCATGGACCAGTAGAGTTTTTTAAAAATCTCAAATTGATAAGAGTGTATTTTACAACATTTTTCTGAGTCTGAATATGAAAAAAAGAAGAAAAAGCAGGCTAATGAGTGAGATAAAGTGAAAATACCTCCATTTACTTTGCCCAGACTTTTAAAATGTCATTGTTATCAAAAAACAAACAAAATAGGAGTTAGGACCAGTTACAAAAGAGAAGTCAGTCTTTGAGTAAATTTATATTGTAAAAAGATGTGCCAAATATTTTTGTTTACCTCCTTTTGTGGGAAACCACTGATTTAAGGTATAAGAACTTCCAGAAAATGTGACAAGTGTGCCCACATTAGGGGAAGATGTTGGGAAATTTAAAAGGCTCCCCTAGAGTTGACTGGTACAGCACCCATGGCTTTCATAGGTGATATTTACCGCATGTTTTCTAAGTGTAGAGTGTCACCTTGAACCTCATAACAGACCTTAAAGGAAAAATATACTCATGTGTCCATTTCACAGGTGAGGATACTGAGGCTGGGCTAGGCGAGGCCATTTATCCATGGTTGTATTGCTTGTAATTGGTGGCATCAAATTTTGAAGCCAGGGTTCCTGTGCTCTGGCTCTTATCCAGAGTCCCATGGTTTTGTGGTCTTGTAGCTTTTGTTGATGTTGGTGATGACCCATCAGGGAAATTTGCCGCTTAATTTTCCCATCTATTCTTGTCAGTCTGGATGAAATAAAAAATTTCGACTGCATTATGTTTTTTCTGTTCATAGACAAGTCCATTCTTCCTCTGTAATATGGAAAAAAGTATCTATTTTGCTTATTTTGAATGGGCCCAGTGCCAGACTGCCATGACCCTATACTCCTGGCTTTTGGCCTTCGCCCGTGTTTCTTTCACCAAAATGTTTCTTGGTCATGCCACCTTGACACTGACCTTGGTTGGCAGCCAGGTCACCCACGGAGCCCATGGTGTCCAATTAATCATATTTGTACTTAACATACATGAGTCATGCCTTTTGAGGGTGTTTTTAATTGACTATAAATCACTAGGGAACTTGAAAAATGAAGGCAATTAATGAAAAAGCAATGTGAGGGGTGTTTTGCATCCTAACGCAGGAAATTCATCGTCAGTGAATTAAATGTCAAAACAAACGCCCTTTTGACCCTGCTAAAAAGGTTTCATTTGAGTGGTAGTAAACAGATGAACTTTCCAACCTGGCAGGTGGAGGAATTCCTGTTTCTTGAGTTTAAGCTGACTCGGGGTTTTGTCTGTGTATATCCTCTATCCTTGAGAACTTCCTAAGTTCTTTTGGTTTTCAGTTTTAGTGATTTTAAAATGGAAAAGAAACTAATGATAATTTCCTTTCCATTTTCTGATTGTCCTCTGTACTGTTAACTTGCATGTTCTTTCAGGTTGGGAGACTGATTAACTGATTAGTTAAATTATTTAACATGACCTGTACTATAGTCTACATAGATCTGAATAGGTTGGAGTTACAAGTGGTATATTTGTTTTAAACTGTCATGATATACCAAGGAAAATTATTCTGGGGTCACTTAATTCACTCCATCATCATGAAGGTGATTATACTTTGGGTCTGAATGCAGACTCCTGTTTACATTCATGACTTTTTACTATATGTAAACAGAATCCTATAGAAAGGTAATATTTTTACACCCACCACCACCAACATAACTGTGACAGTTGACCAATCAGTTAATTAATATTTATTATGATCCTCATAAATGCATTATATTAGTGCCTCATTTCATAAATGTAAAGTGATATAAAATAATTGCAGACTGAAAAAAACACATATACACACCAGAGAGGGATATGGTAAAACGCTTAGAGATCCTCCATCAGGCTAGGGTCCTAAGCTGTACTTTGAAGACTGGGAAACATACGAGGTAACAGGCTAAGAGGGCCTTAGGAGAAGAGGAATGTGGATATGGGTAGAGCTCTCCTGGCATAAATTGTCTTATCAGTGGAATGAAAGGAATAAATAGACCAGAGGAATCACATTGTCAGCTCATGGACTAAATTTGTCCCCCAGATATGTCCTGCTTGTCCTGCATGGCAGCTCAGTGTAGGAGTCTGAAGTGTTTAATGAAAGGAATTTGTTGTCAACATTGAGAATTTCATGTTTAAAAATTCATAACTTCTGGGAAGTACTGGGCCTGCAGAATATAGACCCCAGAGGCAAATGAATCACAATGGTAGCAGCCTCAATAGGTTGTTCTGAGGAAATGCTCAGGTCTGTAAAGGGCTCTGAAAACTCTGCTGGAAGTAGTCTAGCGATAACAGTAGCTGAGGCCTTCCTGGTGGTTCTCCAGTCTCCACTGTCTTCCTGTCAACAATCAGCTTCCTCCTTTATTCCACCTGCCCCTTATAGGTATCTACATTTACCTCCACAAAGTCACCCTTGCTCCTGAGACAGGGGTGTGGGTCAGGTGATACGCTCCAAAGACCAAACACACATGTTGTTTGTATCACACCATTGCTGTCATTGACAGTAGCTCTTACTGGTGGTTAGGGAAGCAGAGGACACTACTGAGAGATGCAAGCGCAGGGAATGGCTGGCATTGACTGAGGCTTTGCAACCTACCTTCAGTGTTTTGAATCATCAATACAGGGACTAGGTGAAAAGGGGAGCCATGTGATCAGTGTGGCTGGCTTTCTGGAAGTTCAGAATAGGACACGGATAAGAGAGACCTGCTGGGGAGGCTCAGGCTTACTTGGAGCCATTTCAGAAGATCTGAGATGGGATGGATGGGAGGTATGTGGAAGGAGAGCTGGTCAGTGGAGAAGGCAGGATGATTAAGAAGCAGCAGAGTACGAAGCAAGGGTGAGAGCAGAGCCCCAGCAATTCCCAGGGTCTAGACTGGGGAAGACATCTAGAAGGCGTTTTCTAAGAGGGTGCAGAATCCCTGAGTCTGTTCCAGCTCAAACACTAACTTGTATGACCCTTTTCCTCTCTGGACCCCTCTTTCCCCATTTGTATAATGAGGATCTATTAGGGTTATTTTTTTTTGGATTCTAAAATTGATTGGATTCAACTCAAACTGGCTTTAGGAAAATGACAAAATAATCAGCTCACATAATTGAATGTCTCAAGATCTGATCTGGCTTCAGGAACACCTGGATCTGATGCTGTAATGATATCATCAATATCACCGTTCTTCAGCTCTGCTTTATATAGTGTTGGTACCCCTCAGTGTCAGAGGGGTTTCCTCCAGGATGGCCACCAGAAGTTCCAGCCGTTCATTCTTCCAGCTTAACAACCCAGAGCATCTCTGTTTCCAAGTATCCCAGCAAACACTCCATGGCTAACTCTCTGGGTCCAGCTTGGGTCACATGTCTATCCCTGAACCAGTCAAGCATCCAGGAAGATTTGGGCTGGCAAAAGCAGGAGAGTTCCCTGTGAGGGTGTTCTTTTTGTCATTGTTCATTCGCCCAGCCGTGCCCAACTCTTTGTGACCCCATGGACTGCAGCATGCCAGGCCTCCCTGTCCCTCATCATCTCCTGGAGTTTGCCCAAGTTCATTTCATCAGTGAGACTGTCCAGCCATCTCATTCTCTGGCACCCTCTTTTCTTTCTGCCCTCAGTCTTTCCCAGCATCAGAACTTTTCCAAAGAGTCTCTCTTCACATCAGATGACCAAAATAATGGAGCTTCAGCTTTAGCATCACTTCTTCCAGTGAATATTCAGGGTTAATCTCCCTTAAGATTGACTGGTTTGATCTCCTTACTGTCCAAGAGACTTTCAGGAGTCTTCTCCAGCACCACAGTTCAAAAGCATCAATTCTTTGGCATTCTTTCTGCCTTTTTTATGGTCCAGTTCTCACAACTGTATGTGACCACTGGGAAGACCATAGCCTTAAATATATAGACTTTTGTCAGCAGAGTATTGTCTCTGCTTTTCAACAGCATCTAGGTTTGTCACAGCTTTCCTGTGAAGAAGCAATCGTCTTCTGATTTCATGGCTGCAGTCACCGTCTGCAGTGATTTTGGTGCCCAAGAAGAGAAAATCTGTCACTCCTTCTACATTTTCCTCTTCTATTTGCCATGTAGTAAAGGGACCAGATGCCATGATCTTAGTTTTTTTAATATTTAATCTTAAGCTGGCTCTTTCACTCTCGTCCTTCACCCTCATCAAGAGGTTCTTTAGTTCCTCTTTACTTTCTGCCATTAGAATGCTATCATCCGCACTTCTGAGGTCATTGATGTTTCTCTTGCATGTTTTGATTCCATCTTTGGGCTTCCCAGGTGGCTCATTGGGTGAAAAAATCCACCTGCAATACAGGAGACGTAGGAGACACCAGTTTGATCCCTGGGTCAGGAAGATCCCCTGGAGGAGGGCATGGCAACCCACTCCAGTATTCTTGCCTGGAGAATATCAGGACAGAGGAGCCTGGCAAGCTACCGTCCATTGGGTAGTAAAGAGTTGGACATGACTGAAGTGACTGGGGGTGTTCTACTCTATTGGTAAGGTCCCTTTCAGGACTGACATTCTGTGACTGCAGGCTATGCTTCATGCATGAGAATTTTTAGAACCTAGCACATGCGCACATTGGAAACGTCTCTTAGGGGGCAGGGATGAGGACAATCATCATGCCAGGTTTCTCACTGGTGATGCTGGTGAGCAGATTGCTTAATTAAGACTGTCAAATTCTAAGTACTGCCATATGGCCTCACTCTTCAACCTGTTGAGTGTCTTCATTCACATGGTTCTGGAGCTGATATAAATCTCTTTTATTTCTGTTTTTCTTCAAGGGGTTAAGAATACAGGAACACGCAGGTGTTACAGGAACATCTCCTAATTTAAGGTGTTAGAACCATATGAATTGAGCTGCTTAATGAGTACGACATCAAAACATAAATTGGACAAGATTAAGCATGTCTTTAAATAGTGTGAGAAGGCAAAAGATCTTATTATCCTATAATAGGTCAAATCCACACATATTCTAAAAACTGTGATGCCTTCTGTCTGTCCTTTTTATCTTAATTTTCATGGAAATTTTTGTTGGCTTGAAAGCAAAAGGGCAAGAGGTGGAAACACTTGCCAGTCAGAATATCCTCAGGCACTTTTTGTATTTGACCAAATTTGCATTCTCTTTTTGGAGGCAGAAATAGGGGATAGGATAGGAAAAGACATACATGGAGACCCATTTGTTTAGCCAATTATTTAGGAATTATAGTATGGTCACATCCCTTATGCCAGACCCTATACTAGGTACAAGGGGTAAAACTTTGAACCAAAATTCTAGAAAAGATGCCTTTTATATTAGAGCTTTCATTTGTATGGAATGAGAGAGACAGCCATGATAGAAATAAACATCTAAGAAGACAGAAAAATTACACGTAAAATGCTGATGGTAAACACTATGAAGGAAATAAAATGAGATTGTGTGATAGAGATTTTGGATGGATGTGATAAAATAGGTGGCTAAAGAAATTCTCTCTGAGAAGCTGAGACCTAAACTAGGAGAAGGGGCTGATCAAGTGGAGACTGCGTTCGCAAACCTTTAGGCAGAGGGATCAGGTAATGTAAAACCCTGAGATGAGAACCGGTTTTTAGTTTGAGATACTCTGATCTAGGAAAGGACTTTCCTGATAGCTCAGTTGGTAAAGAATCCACCTGCAGTGCAGGCGATCCTGGTTAGATTCCTGGGTCAGGAAAATCTGCTGGAGAAGGGATAGGCTACCCACTCCAATATTCTTGGGCTTCCCTTGTGGCTCAGCTGGTAAAGAATCTGTCTGCAATACGGGAGACCTGGGTTGAAAGGGGCTATCATTTTATCCATTTCATCAAATCAACCACCCTATAAGATAGGATTCTAAATCCCGTTTTAGCAATGAAGGCATGAAGGTTGATTTAAAGATCCAATATCTCGAAAGAAGTGGCAGCAGTGGAAAAGGAGCTCTGACTTTCTGACCCTGCCTGTTCTCTCCACGTGGAAAGCTGTACCCACTTCCTCTCACAGAAGTGCTCCAGTCCTTTCTGTGGAGATCAGGCTGGGGCACCCGTGAGCCTCGTGGGGCTCTTGGCATGGGCGCCTGCGTCGGTTCCCTTGTGTCCATCACTTGCCACGTGGTGGTGTAGCCAGTCACTCAAGCTCTCGGCTCCTCAGTTTTCCCATCTGTAGAATGGAAGTACTGTTTCGAGGATTGATGACTCAAGATAACATATGCAAAATGTTAGGAGAGTGCCTGTCACTTGAACACTCTACATAAAGGTTGTGTGTGTGTGTGTGTGTGTGTGTGTGCGCGTGTGTGTAGTCTCTTAGTCGTGTCCGACTCTCTGCAACTCTATGGACTATAGCCCACCAAGCTATTCTGTCAATGGGATTTTTCAGGCAAGAATACTGAAGTGAGTTGCCATTTCCTACTCCAGAGGATCTTCCTGACCCAGAGATGGAACCTGCTCCTCCTGTGTCTCCTGCTTGCAGGCAGATTCTTTATCTGCTGAGCCATCTGTGTTGATTTTATCATTTGAAAGAATAAGGCAAAGGAGAGGAATTCTGCAGAATGATGCTGTTGGAATGGGCAGCGCCAGTGTTTACTGAAGGCAGGACTGGGGACTTGCACCCCTCATTGTAATGCCTCTGAAATAGGACATGTGTTCTCCCTACTTCCTCTAAGTCTCCGCACCACCATCTCCCAATGCACACACCCTCTGCTTCCTTGTGTGTGAATCTCTTTGGGTTACAGATTAAAAGGATGTTCCCCGAAAAGTATTTGAGAAGTGATTCTTCCAAACCTTAGATCCAGATGTGTTTGGGAATTTAGAAAAAGCTAGTAAAGTGTATATGCTGTATATTACCCACTCCACCAGGGGCAGCCCCTGTAATAAGCCAGATACATCTGCAGTAGCACATGTGGATATCTCCTCCAGGCAGGCTAGCTGAGGACCGCAAATATCACCGTGTAAGTTCAGGCTGGGTTTTGCTACCTGATGAGTTACAATGGAGGCTTTTCACATGCAGAGCATCTTGGATTTCTGAGCTGCAGGCTGCCCTCCTCAGGAGAACATTCCCCTGAGAATTTGCAGACCTCAGTTCCGCTGAAACATTCAGCTGGCCCTCCATACCACAGCTGCTTCTGGGGCAGCAGAGTGCTGGGCCGCCAGCCACCAGGCCCCAGCCACCTCCACACAACCCCACTCCTCCTTGCGAGCAACTTGGTAAATGACGTCTTGGCAGGACACCCCTGAAAAGTGTCCAGCTGCTGCACCAGCTTATTTCATCCCCATCTGAAGCCCCAACAGTTGTCAGCCATCCAGCTTCCTCTTAACTGCACCAGTCAGCTGATTGCAGAGACCTCCCAGAGGATCGATTTTTAGCTAAAACTGGTCTTAATTTTCATACGTATACATTAAATTCCGTGGGGGCAGGGGGGATTCCAAATGAGGAAACATTGATTCTGAATAACATGAAAGAAATAATTAGTGCTTGAAAAACAGTTCAAATATGAGTCAAAACCTCCAAGGAATATGGTTAGCACTGCATTTTTCAGTGGAAGGAAGTTTGTCGAATTAGAAACAGAAAGAGAGAGGGTGAGTGGGGATAAATCAAGCTAGGAAGGGAATTCAGCATCAAATTCTAGGCGCTGAGGAAGGAAACTGAAATTAGGGGGCAACCAGGATTATCAGGTAGACGCCCACGGGGAAGGTCTGAAGAGGCCTCGAGGGGGAGGGCATGGGCTAGTGATCCCTGGTGGCCTGCAGCGGCTTGAAATAAGATTTTGGTTCCCCAGCCAGAGGTTGAAGGCAGGCTGCAGTAATGAGAGCACCAGAGCACTGGACCACCAGCGCCTGTGACAAGGTCCTGGCCTATTAGCTGTGCAGAAATGAACTTCCACAAAGGGACGGAAAGTAGTGAAAAAAGTAAAGCGCTTATTAGAAGGAAAGGGTACCTGTGCATAGACTCACTGGGCAGGCTCAGAGAGAGAGCTGTGCCCTCACGTAGTCTGAATCACTGATGTGGGGATTCCCACTGGGCTCCTTGGATCACTCATGTTGCTTTTGCCCATCTTTGAGTCCATGTTGGGTTTAACTCAGAGTCCTCCCCTGTGTGCATCTCTGAGCCAAGATGGATTCTAGTGAAGAGGCCTATGGGTAGGCTGACATCACCTACTATGATGTCGTGAAGGTGAGAGTGAAAGTTAGCTGCTCACTCGTGTCTGACTCTTTGCGACCCCATGAACTGTAGCCTACCAGGTTCCTCTGTCCATGGGATTCTCCAGGCAAGAATACTGGAGTGGGTTGCCATTTCCTTCTCCAGGGGATCTTCCCAACCCAGGGATCAAACCTGGGGCTCCTGCACCACAGGCAGATTCTTTACTATCTGAGCCGCCAGGGAAGCCCTGGTGGTGCCCCCTCCCTTTCTGACCCTCGAGGAGCCATTCTGCGCCTATGTGATCAGGAAGGTCTACCTGACTTTGAGAATGAGAAATAAGCAGTTCCTTTATCTCTTACCTCTTCCTTTACTCTCTTATCCTCCCTAAGCTGTTGAGTTTCACCCACCTCTCCTCCATTTTTTTTTTTTTTTCTTTTTTGACAAACTTGCTGTAGCTTCAGCATGCAAAAGTTAGCCACCTTCCATCTCACTCGAGGGCTGGAAAGATCTGAGCCTGCGCAACTCCAGCCTTGCCTTTCTTCTTGAAAAGTATTTTCTTTTTTATTCTTTTCCCCTTATTCTTATTTTATTCTTTTCCATTCTGCTGAGCTCATAGGAAATAAGACAGTAAAATGCTTGGAAACATAGGTGCTTGTAAACTACAAAGTTTTGAACGTAAAGTCAGTGGACTTTCTGAGTAAAGCTAAACTTTCTGAGCCTCGGAACACCTTCCTGCCTTGTCTCTGTCCAGCAGCAGCCCCCTGTCTCCTCACCCCGGCTAACCAGGTCTCAGGGTGGGTGGGAACCTCTCCAGGAAATCCTGAGTTAGCTCTACCTAAGGCTTACATTTACAGTGTATAAAGCCCTTTTCCCTCTTGCTAAAGCCAGGCTTTCAAGACTTCTGTTTCACTGAAGTCTTTAGGCTGAATGTCGAATCTTTCACCCTCTTTGCATTCCTGATTCAACACCCTAATCTTCCCTAAGGCAATAGATGCCTCTGGCATAGAGCAGGGAGGTCAACTAGGAATATCTGAAAGGAAGAGCAAGCAGGAGCATTTCCATAAAATGGACCCTGTTACATAGGCGCAAACCCAGGCTGACAGGACGGCAGGAAGCCACTCAGAAGCACCCAGGAGTTGAGAGCTGAGAGCGTGATTCTGGAATCTCTCCGGGTGGTTGGGCTTCGGACAGCTGCCCTACTTGGTCACAGTGTTGTCTGGGGCACCAGCACTGGTGGAGGGATCAGTGCTGCCCATGGGTGGGGAGGTGGAGATAGGGGCCGCCTGTGGGGAATTTACAAACCTCTAAGAGGCTGTTGGCGAATTGAACACAAAAAGCCAAATATTTCTGTCTTTACCACTCCAAAGCACTAGGATTCTGTCTTTAGCATTTTGCTCATATAGGCATCAAAAGATAAATAAATAAAGGCTGCTAAGTCACTTCCATCGTGTCCGACTCTGTGCGACCCCATAGACGGCAGCCCACCAGGCTCCCCCGTCTCTGGGATTCTCCAGGCAAGAACACTGGAATGGGTTGCCGTTTCGTTTCCTTCTCTAATGCATGAAAGTGAAAAGTGAAAGTGAAGTCGCTCAGTCGTGTCCAGCTCTTTGCGATCCCATGGACTGCAGCCCACCAGGCTCCTCCATCCATGGGATTCTCCAGGCAAGAGTACTGGAGTGGAGTGCCATCGCCTTCTCTGTTAGCAGGCATCACTTAAGTATGTGAGACTGAGACATTTAAAAGCAGGTCAGATCTGAATTTACCGACCTTTTTAAAAAGATAAATAAATAAAGGCAGCAAACTCTCTTTGAAATGTTCCGTGGGCTGCTAACTTCTTTGAGGACACAAAGGTCTCTATTGTGCGTGCTTGCTAAGTCACTTCAGACATTTCCAATTCTTTGAGACTCCAAGGACTGTAGTCTGCCAAGCTCCTCTGTCCATGGGATTCTCTAGGCAAGAATACTGCACTGGGCTGCCATTTCCTCCTTCAGGGGATCTTTCCAACCCAAGGGTCAAACCTGTGTGTCTTATGTCTCCTGCATTGACTGGTGGGTTCTTTACCACTAGCACAACCTGGGAATTTTCTCAAGCTTCCCTATTTGCTGACACAGTCCCCTCCCATCCTGTAACCATGACACCAGCTACATCCTTGATCTAGACTTCTAGGACATTCCTCCTCCCCGTAGTCAGCTCCCACCATCTCCATATCTTTCCCGGGAGAGGGTCAAGCGTTGCTTGGGGTTCCGCAGACCTGGCACAAGCTTGTTGCCATCCCAGCGCTGGTCCTCATAATATCTGCAGCAGGCAAACACCCAGGCTCTGGGGTCTGAATGCTTGGTTTTAAATGCTGTCTCTAACCCTTACTAATGATGATCTGGGGTAAGTTATTTAACTTCTCTGAGCTTTCATTTCTTCAAAAGCCAAGCATACAATGAGGTGCTAAAGATAAATTTGAGGCTGACACACAGACACTGCTTAGTGAAGGGTAGTGATTTATAGCAATTAATGTAATTTGGTTATGGGCTCCCAAAACTCACTTTGAACTCCATGAGTAAATGATACATGCTGATAATACATATAGTTTGTTCAGCCTCTTCCTATCACTACAAATATTTTTCACTTTGCAATGGGAGTCACTTGACTATTCACAGCAATATCCTCCTTCTCTTCCTACCCACAAGATCACCCTCAGACAGACTCTCAGCACCAGGCCCTGGTACCTGGCTGAGGGGTCTGAGTGTTTTTAGTTTATTATTAAAATGTTTGCCATTACATTTACATAGTACCCTGCTGGGTTGATTGCTTCATATATCGACAGTACTAAAGTGGATACTGAATGTTTTGCCTGCCAAGGGCCTTCATCTAGCTCAGCCTGAGCATATATAAAAGTGATTTGAATGGGAGCGTTTGCTCTATTATTTTGGTGATGGATTTAGGGAAATGGAAAGTAGCAAATTGCTTTGTTTTTGGATCTTTGCCAGGTCCATCTTGGTTATGGATAACACTTGCTTGGTTGATTGAAGAAGGCCAGCTGCTGCTCTAATAGCCTGAATCAATGGCCAACGGTGCCCATTAGCAAGCATGTCATGTTCGCTGTAGTGAAAAGCATCTTATAATTATGAATTAATAACTTTTCTATTATATATCAATATGATGCTATACTTTACAACTTGACCAGCCCTTCCATACTAATATTGAAATTAAGGTCAACTCCACTTTTATGATATCCTTTGGAAGATTTACACGCAACTCCTGGCTTTAGCTGAGGGAGTTCACACTCAAAACCTCAGTTTCCACATCTGTAAAACAGGGTGAATAATTCCCATGTCCTGGAGCTGTGAAAATTCAATGAGAGAAAGACTATGAGAGCGTTATTTTAAAGCCTTTAAGCCCTCTGATGTCCAGTGCCTCTCTGGGGAAGATTTTCCACTGTTCGGTTGACTCTTTCAAACGGAATGTTTCCAACATCAATCTCAAGTGTTCTGTTTTTTTTTTTATTGTGTAAAATGTGTTTGGAAGAGACACGTGGCCAAGGTTGATTCAATGACTGGGCTTACCCAAGACTTATGTGAAAGCAACTGAGTCTGTTGAGACTTCAGCCAAGGCAGTTGCATGGAGGACCAACCATTAATGGCTGTCCCCAAAGGCTGGGGAAAGAAATTCTTCAGTCCTGAAGAGGAGTCTGAGAGGGGTGTTACAACATTCTTTTCAGCTTAGGAAGAAAATAAAGCCACTGAGATAGCATCTCAGCAGCTTCTCACTGCTGCCCTTGGAGACAGACACCCACATTTCTAGTGCTGTTTCCTGGCACGTGGGTGGGAAGGAGGGGGAGAAGGCTGTCTGGCTGCTCACCTGTGGAATGCCGCTGATCACCTGGCTTGCGCCCCAACGCATCCCCTGCTCTTCCCAGCTCCCACCCCGGGGACACTGCCCTGCAGCCACCCCCACCTTCTGTGACAGCACTTGCTCTTTAAAAAAACTGTAATTCCATGCAATTTTTATCTTTCTGGAACTTATCTTTCAAGTTTCCTAATAGTAACTTTCATATGTGATTATTTGTGTGTGTATGTTCTTAGGAATCTCTGTATTAATTCAGGTCTAAGTGCGTTTTCAGCTCAGTCTGCCATTATAAATAAAGTAGTATAAAGTGCATGCATTTTAGTGTATGAAAATGCAAATTTTTTAAAGCAGAAGATGAAAATTTTGAGGTTATATTTAAATGAAATAAGGATAGAATTTTCTAAAGGAATACAGTAAATAGAATACTGAAATCATAAAAATAATTTTCTTGATCCATTCATCCAAACTCTTAAATAAAGGCAGAATTAATCAGGGACTTGGAAATGGAAATTAACTCCGGCTCTGGTGAATGGAGTCTGTTGCTTTAACGTGTGTGAGGTTAGTTCAGACGATGTATGCACCAGGAAAAGGAGAGGCTGGATGCTTTGGGGAATGTTTCAAAATCTGCCCCTGCTCACACGCTCTTTCCCTTGCTCCTGGTATCACATATGAAACCTGAGCTTTCCATGATGAGCAATTGCTGAAGCCAAGAAAGACTTCAAAGGAGAAAAGAAATCTTATGTAGTCGATGTCTAGTGGTGACTGAGTTGCAAAGTCACCTACAGACCTTTTATGAACTTCCATAGTTTGGTGCTGCTTTTTAGTTGTTTCAGTCATGTCTAACTTTTTGCGACTAAATGGACTATAGCCCACCAGGCTCCTTTGACCATGGTATTTCCCAGGCAAGAATATTGGAATGGCTTGCCATTTCCTTCTCCAGGGCATCTTCTTGACCCTGGGATAGAAACCATGTCTCCTGCATTGGCAGGTGGGTTCCTTACCACTGAGCCACCCAGGAAGCCCCCCTTCCATACTTTCCTTTGCTTTATTACCACATTTGATGGTATATTCTATAGATCCTATTTATATTTAAGGCTTTTGGAATTAAAAATATATACATAAGTTTTTATGTGCAAGAATGTCACCTGGAGCACAATTTATAATAGGAAAAATTCAGAAACAACTCACGGAAAGTCATACAGATTCTGATACATGTGTATGATCAAGTGTCAAGTAGTCATGAAAAAAATATTTCTGAAAACTACTTAAAGACAAGGGAGAATACTATGATTGAATGTTAAGTAAAAAAGGAATGCAATATAATACATTAATAAAACCAACTGGATTTTAAATTCTTTTAAAAAGCCTACTAGGATGCTCCCCTGGCAATTTTTCAACATTAATATAAGGCTGATTTTGAAGACGTTACTTAAATTTTTCATGTTTTTTGTAGCCTACCTAGTGCCTGAATTTCATCCCATAATTATTTTCTTAACAAAATGTTTCGTTTTGAAAGTAAAAGAGAGACAGAGAGTATTTCCCACACAGAAGTCCACATCTTGGGGTTTGCTCATTACCCTCCGTGTCCTTGAGTCTGCCCTTACGGCTGGCGCCACCTGCTTCGTGGAGCCCTCAGGGAGGAACATGGCCAGCGTGGTGAGCTGAGTCCATCCCTGTGGGCTCTGCCATTTCCTAACCACGGCGCAGCCACAGGCATGTTCCCTCACTTGTCAGTCTTGGTTTACCAGTCTGTGAAATGGGCACATTAACAGTACCTGTTTCCTTCTCATCAGGCCAAGATTAAATGAAATAATGCACTGATGCCTCGAGCACAGCAAGGAGCACACCTTAAACTTCAATAAATGTTTGTTAGTATCTCCAGAGCAGTGTTACAAACTTTATTAGTTATTGTTTGATGTGTTTTGAAAGCAAGAAAAAATAACCAGAAAGCATTTTTAGCCTCTGTTCCACTCTATCCCTAATCCATTCCAGAACTAGCTGAGGCACAGAAGGATGCAGAGGTATCGTTTGCCTATAGGCAGAGTCACACGTCTGTAGATGCCCCCCACCCCACCGCCTGCCCGCCGCCTCTTTTTTCTTCTGATGCTGCAAGGGTGTCGGCACTAGGATGTGCTCTCCTCACAGCTGACTCGGGAGAAGTTGGTGGGGGGGTGGTGTTCATTGTGCTCCATTTAAAGAAGAGCATTCCACAAAAGAAAATTATAAAACATAAACAAGGTGATATTTTCTTAGCTGGGTTTCCATATTAAATCTTATTATTATGTAACTTCTGTTTTATCATAACAGTGATGGACATCTTTGAAAACTGGGTTCTGGAATGTCTTCGAGTCTGCATAACTTTCTAGACAGACATTCTGGATTGATGTTTTCTTTCTTCACAGAAATAACAACATACACATGGAAAATATATGGAAGGGTATCCCTGGTGCTCCAGCAGAACTTTTAAAAATAAATAGCAGAAATTTCTAGAGCATATAAATTATGACTCAATTTGCACTTCTGTTTTCATAAATTATTACCATGTCAATATTTTTGTAACACTTGTGTACCATATAATAAGTGTTCATCTTTACTAGTAGAGTATTACGCGGGGTAGGCAATATCCAACTGCTATGGCGTGAGTCCTCCCAGCCTCCTAGGAGTGGATATAATACAATCCCCCAGACATGGAGGTGGAGACTAGACACGAAGACTCACTTACTTCCTAAGGTCACGTGGATCAAATCCACGCCCTCTGGCTCCAAAGTCTCCACCTCTGCCTTCTCTGACGTGTGTGTGTGTGCTCGGAAGGCAAACCGGGCCAGCAGTGTGCAGTGGTCACCTCTGCTGGGAGAGCTTCAGGATCACAGGTGTTACCTGTGCTGAGAGAATAGTGAAGGAAATAAGGGTGATTCTCAGTCTTGGGTTTCGCTGATGGCTCAGTAAAGAATCTGCCCACAATACAGGAGACTCCCTCAACACAGGAGACGCAGGTTCTATCCTTGAGCTGGGAAGATCCCTGGAGAAGGAAATGGCAACTCTAGTATTCTTGCCTGGGAAATCCCATGGACAGAGAAGCTTGGTGGGCTGCAGTCCGTGGGATCACGGAGAGTCAGACATGCCTTATCAACTAAACCATCACCACCACCCCCACAGAGCACTAGAATGCTTTGGTCCCTGGCAGATCCTTAGCAGGAGGTGGGACTCCGTTGTAGGGCTCTGTTCCTCCCAGCTTTTCTTTGGCTTCCTTTCTCCTTCTTTCTTTTTCCTCCCTCTGCCCTCCCTGACTACCTCTTCCTTTTCCTTTTCCATCCCTCCCTTGCCCCCTTCCTTTCCCCCTTCCTTCCTTTAAAACAACAACAACAAACAAATGTAATGGGCATGCAAAATCTGGTTTTTAATCTTAAAAATGTTATTTATATTCTTAGTAGGATTTTGATCCAGCCATCTTGTCTTCTGTTCACTCTGTCTGGTGTTCATAATTCCTGCTCTCCTTCTTGGGATATTGTAAAGGAAAAATAATATTTTTTATTTTTTAAAATGGAACTGTGTAAATGAAGGAAGCAGGTATAAGCCTGCCACTTTAATACAAGGATCCCATAAATCCCAGACATTGCCTCTAATGTTTAGAGGTCTGAAGAGATCTGTCCTATGAGAGAGTTCACTAATTTCAATTATCTGGATTTATTATCACCTTATATGGGTTGGAGAGACAGGATTTTATAGAATGTCATCACCTGAGGCAATGACAAAGGGGTTTCACCTCATTAAATCTAGGAAGCATAGGAGAAGAGATAAGAAATGAGGGGGCTTAAAAGCCATGCCAGTTTCATTGTAGAAAATATGACTTACTAAGCAACTGTGTGAAGTAAAAGCGGGGAATGCCCACTCATGATCCATGCCATTGTATGTGAGCCGATTTCTTTGATATTGCATATTAAGTATCATCATCACCACCATAAACCGCAGTTGTGTTTAGCAGCTGGAGAAAGAGCCAGTAGTACAGTGGATAAAGTTCTCAGACTTATGTATGTCAGAATCACTCAGTGAGAGAAGGGGCCTTGTGCAAAATGCAGGTTGCCAGGCCCCGTGCCTAGTGGCTCAGATTGAGTCTGGTTGGGATGGAGCCCAGGGATGTGCGTTTTGTCAGACCTCTCAGGTGGTCCTGATGCAGCCGGTAGGAGGGCCAGTCTGAGAAACACTGACACCAAGCCTCTGCTTTTCAGCTGTCAGTCTAGACACTGCCCCTTCCCATCACCCTGGCACAATATTTAGTCTAAATTTCAGTTCCTTATCTGTATGAGGAGTGTATATAAACCCATGCTTCGCTCACAAAGCTTCTGTGAGGATTAAGTAAGAGCGTGCCTGGGATTAGGCAGCCTCTGCTCTTGACTGTTGTCTGTAGAGACCAAGGGTGAGACGTCCATCATGCTGGTCATCTTGGTCCTGTGCCTGAAGCACCAGGCTTAATGGACGCTCCCTGTTGCTGATGAGCTCACTGCTGAAGCCCAGTTGCCTGGGTCCAAATCTTGACTTCGATTTGCTTGTGACCTTGGTTTTCCCTGGTGGCTGGTGGCTCAGACGGTAAAGAATCTGCCTGCAATGCAGAAGACCCAGGTTCGATCCTTGGGTCAAGAAGATCCCCCTAGAGAAGGGAATGGCTACCCACTTCAGTATTCTTGCCTGGAGAATCCCATGGGCAGAGGTCCTGGCAGGCTACAGTCCATGGGTTTACAGAGAGTCTGACATGACTGAGCAACTAACACTTTCTGGGCAAATTATTTAACCTCCCAGTGCCTCAGTTTCCTCATCTATAAAACAGGACTAATTATAATATGTGCTTCACGTTTTTTGGGGAGGGGGGTATATTTTTAAATTACTCTAAAACTTTAAGACCAGTATGTGGCAAATAGTAAAGTGTCACGTAAGTGTTACATATATAAACAAAACCTTGTTGATTCAATCCATGCATGCCCTCATGCTAAGCTTCTTTGCTTTTTCCCTCTTTTCAACATAATGCAGATGTATTCCTCTAGCTGACAGACTTTTAAAGTGGATACCACTTTTAAGAGCCTTCTCTCCTGGGGGAAGGAAATCTGCAGGCATTAGATGGGTTTGGCAGCCAGCAGAGGCATGCTGTTGAGATGGGGAGGCTCCCTGGGGCGGGGTGTCAAGAGAGCGAGCTGGATTCAGCTCTAGTGACTCAGAGAGCTGACAGGTAACAAAATGAGGCTCCCTCAGTTGTCTATGCAGCAGACAAAGTAAGGTATTTAGTTAATAGCAGCAACCCAGTGCCTATAATTTTTCAAGTCCTTGGAGGCATATTGCGTGGTCCAGGGTGAGCCAAGGGACAGAGGAGGAAAGTCAGAGGGAAACTATCCTCATGTCCCTCATTGTAGTGTTTGACTCACCTAAAGTTAACACTAATAGGACTTTGTTCAAAAATGTCATCACCAAAATAAATGCATTAAATTTAAAGTCTTACTGCCCTGATGCATCTGCTGTGCAACTGAACTAGAAACAGCTCAGACTTAAAATGTGTCTCCAAGTTTTCCTCAGCCAACGAGACTTAGGCCACTTGGCTTCCTCTGATTGCTCAGCCTTGTCCAATTTTGAGATGCAAGCCTTTTGAATATTTCAGTGGCCATGCTATTTTTTCTCCAATCATAAACTCACAATATAAAGTCTAAGCTGTGAAAAAAAAATATCCAAGTTCCTTCACATCCTTTTCTCTAGCCAGCTATGGCTTTAAACTGAAGCTCTGTCTGTGAGGGAGAAAATCCCATTTGCACATTTTCTCTTGGTTGGCTGGACTTGCCCACAGATTCTCAGGTGGCATTCAGGAAGCTGCCTCGTGGTTTGGCTGCATGTTGGAAATTTTCTTCTGGGACTATACGTAGCAAGTAGAAGAGAAACATTGTTCAACTCTTGCTCAACCTAGAACTCAATACCGTTTTGCAAGAGATGAATACAGAGACCATAATCGTTTGAGGCTATTTTGTGCTTTGCATTGTAATTTATTTTAATATAAAGTACATTTCTATAGTCTGATTGCAGAGGGAATACGTCGTAGAAAAATTGACTATTTCTCGAAAAGCATAAAGAAGGAAATAAAACCATAAAAGAACCACTAAGAGAGAGACAGTTTTATGTTTTTTCTTTCCTGCCTACTTATCTATGTTTCCACTTACCCATCTGTCCACCCTTCTATCTGTCCCTCTATCCATCTCCCCTCGCATCCATCCTTCCTTCCTATACCAATCCATCCATTCATCAATCCACACTGCCTGTTCATCCAACTGTTCATCCACCCTTTTATTTAGTTATCTATCCATCCTCCTATCCATCCCTTTGTACTTCCATCCATCCCTGGGAGAAATAATAGTACCCGAAGAGTATAGCATTGTGGTTAAGAGCTCAGCGTTTCAGGGACTTGCTTTGAGCATTCATATCCTGGCTATATCCTGCAATTTCTGTGTAACCTTGGACAAGTTTTTATGGCTTCTATTCCTCCTTTATAAAATGACATTAATAATAGTGTCTACCTCATACAATTGTGTCAGATTTTAATGACATAATCCATATAAGATGGTTGGCAAAGTGCCTGGCATAAAGGAAGCTCTCAATAAATATTAGCTATCCTTATCATTATTATTACTCTTCTTTAAATAGAGTTTCCAAGATCTGATAAGAAAACATGTAATACTAAATACAGTGTCTATGATTTTATAACTATAAATGCAGTAATAATATATACACGCATATTTTGTTTATGTAACTGATATCCATCTGTTTCATAAACTCATTTTAAGTGCTATTTTAATGGCTGAAAATATTCTATGGTATAAGTATTTGTAACCAAACTGTGAAAGTTTTCATTTAGACTATATCAAATTTCTGTTGTTATTAGTAATGCTGTGATGAACATCCCTATTCACAGTTATTTCCTTAGATTAAATTCCTAGAAGTGGAATTGCTGGTTATATGTGACACATATTTGAAAACTTACCACTTTGCCCAGCAAAAAGTCTGTACCACTTTGCATTTCCATATGGATGTGATGGCCTGATTTTCTACACTCTTGCCAGCCTATGTGTCTCTGCAAACATTTGCCAGTCCAGTAGGCAAAACAGGATCTCACTGCTATTTTATTACTTGTTTTTATTTTTATTTAATTACCAGCAAAGTTGACTGTGGCATAACTTTGCCATATGTTTTTGACCATGTTTCTTTCTATTTCTTAAAACCGTCAACTTAATATTTGTGCATTTTCCCATGGGGGTATGTGTTCTTTTCTTAATGATTCTGCCAGAGTTTAAAATTTTGACTTTCTAATGGAAAGGTTTCAGAGTTTACTCTTTTCCAGTTGATGAACATTGATCACGGTCTGTCTGTAGCATTCTAAACCTTTCCCCAGTGTTTGTTATGATTTCCTAAACTTTACTGTGTCCTTTCAACCAGTATATATTCAGCCAAATGCCGCTGGACTTGAACCCATTTCTAAGGGCCCAGAGGCTCCTTACCGCCACACCTTTTCCTGGGTGTCCTTTCATCTCTGTGATGTTCTTCTGGTTCCTCTCACTTTCAAGTTCATTCTGTTCACTGAAGAAAATAGTGGGTAATAATAGTAGGTGACTGCCCCTCCTACTGTGCCTTTTACGTGTCTCTCTTTGGCTGTGGGCTTCTCCTCCTTTGTCCTTCCTTTTAAACCTGTGCTTGTTAGACAGGCCTCTGAACAATGACATCTGTGTAGGTTTCTTACTCCGGAAGCCCCCTCAAAATATGGTGAAGAACCTACCAAAAGACTTCCCTTTAATATGTGGAGAAATCACTTTAGACTTGTGCTCAAAGATTTATCTCCTCTAATGGTCTGACGCAGAAGTCGGCAGGCTTCTCTCTAAAGGGCCAGATCGTCCGTGTATTGGCTTTAAAGACCACGCCACATGCGCTGCAGCTACTCCGCTCTGCCCTGGCATGGCACGACGGCTGCAGTAGACACCAAGTAAAGGGCACACTTGGCTGAGTTCCAATAAAATTTTGCTTAGAAAAACAGGCAGAGGTCCAGGTTGGTCCATGGGCATAGTTTGCTGGCTCCTGGTCCAAGTAAGAGAACTGTAAAGGGAATGGCATGGGAGGAGAATACATTTTAGCTCATTGCAATTGACAGGAATGAGCCTCCAATACATCGTGGCTGTGGGGTGATTAGGTGGGTAAATCCCTGGAGGATGACCTTTCCCTTCCACACCCCAGACAGTCCCACTTGTGAGAAGGCCCTGGGCAGAAAACACCTGGGAAGATGACAAGAATGTGACAAGAATGGTCCAAAGGCCTTAAGCCAGCAGGGGCCCCCAGCCACCCACAGCATCCTCAAGTCAAGGATGACCTAAAACCAGGGTAAGTTCCTATCCTGGGGGGCAAACTCTGGGAAGTAGTGAGGGTTCTGGCCCCTGAACTGCATTTCTGAACCTCAGCAGTTTCCCTTTGACACATCATTATTGCAGGGAAGTATGATTTTAGCTGAAAGGGCGGTAAGTCAGATATTTGGCTTGCTGATCTTGGTGGGGCTTGTTTGTTTTTGTCTCTTTGGTTAACCACCCAAGGCATCTTTTTCTGAGACCCAAATGTCAAAAAGCACCTAAAGACCTTTTGGAAAATGACCCCTGTGTTGTGCAGGGCCTGCCTATCTGTATTCTTCGTGGCCTCATCACGGGAAGGGTAATCAGACTGGCGCCTACACTGCCTCATTACAGACTGCCCTTTTCATAGACAGCTTCGTGAAAACTAGAAGCTAAAAACAAAAACTTTTGATCTGGCCGAGGCAGGGACTATAGGGAAGACTCTGGACTGGGGAGCCGGGGAACCCAGGTGACTTCCATCAGATTCTTCTCTGAATATTTCAGTTTCCTTCTCAGTCAAATGAGGGGATTGGGCCAGAAACGGAATAGCTAATAATTGGCAGGCACATAGCTCTGTCCTCATTGCCTCTGACAGGCATGGCTGCCCCATCACTGCCTTCTCCCTGGTTACCTGGAGAGAAGGGCTTCTCTCTGCAGGCTGCTCTAGCAGACCCTTCCCGCCCAGCCTGGGTGGTCTCTATGGTGGTTCCTGCCCACCTGAAAGTTCTGTGGTTCCTACCACTCGTGAGTCTCAAGCACGTTCCTGCCTACATGAGGGTCTTGCATGGCTTTGCTCAGCAGCAGCGCTGAAACACCATGCATTTAACAACCCCGAAGCGTAAAGACCTTTCAAATGTAAACTTAGCCAAATAAACAAACCACTGCAATTTGCCCTGTCTTCTAGGTTCAGTAGCCCTCCATTTTCTGTCCT
Organism: Aepyceros melampus; assembly: GCA_006408695.1. Lineage (NCBI taxonomy): Eukaryota > Metazoa > Chordata > Mammalia > Artiodactyla > Bovidae > Aepyceros > Aepyceros melampus. The sequence continues at coordinate 325,683 of SJXQ01004670.1, forward strand.
GTGTCTGTTACAAAGTGTTTGTCTCAAGAAAGCTGGGGTGCGGGCGGGGATCAGCTTTCTATTCCCCACGTCTGTTCCTATACCTTCGGTGGAGGTGGTGTAAGATCCTGTGCCTTTAATACACTTCCTGAGCTTTAATAGATTTTCTGAGCTAACCATTTGCCTTATTTACCCCCTTGGGGTCTGATCGTTATTGTGGTTGACCATTTGGATAAGCTACTTGTGTGAAATATTCTCATATGAATGAGAGTCACTTTTTAGGTGGTGATTCTCCTTAATATTGTGCTCAATCACCGAAAATAATTCCCACAGAAAATATCATTTTCTTTTGTTTGAAAAATTCCCTCTGATATTTAAATGTCATCATGTTTCTAATCCTGAATACTTCTGGATTGATTTATACATGAAATTAACCACAGCACTCTTGGTTAGGAAAACTTGTGCTTCTCTCTCCCTCCCACTGTTTTCCTGGTTTCACAAATGAATGAGGTGACTCACTTTCAGTGGAGTGGAGTGAAAAATGCAACTGGGAAACCAGGATGAAGTTGGGGCACATTGGCACCCATTCTGTCTATCGCATACAGACACTAGAGATGTAAATTTGGAAACTCATTAACAGCCAAGACAAAGAGGAAGATGTTTCCAGGTCTTTGGTTCACAGTATCCATAGGATAAAACTGTTGATGAAATGATGCTTCTATACCTTAATCTTTAGAATTAAGACCTCGCCTACATTTCTGCTATATGTTGTATCATAAGAGGTACACTGATAAAGCTGCTTCTGTCTATATTTAAATATTGCTCTAGGCAAAAAATAATCTGGTGTGTCTTTTTAAAAAGTAGTTCAATTTTAAAGTCTTTTTCTTCCAAATTAAAATACACAAATCAAGGGCCAGACTGATTTAAAGATTTCTAGTGGAAGACTTCACAGAGAGGCACATTCAAGAGAGGGAAGACTCCTCCTGGGGACGTGGTCTAGGCTGCAGAGCTCCATAGGAAATTTATTTAAAATGTAAATGCATCTGGGACACTGCCTCCCAGTTCTTTGTTTTTTGTGTATTTGACCCTCCACAGATTCAATGATACATCGCATTAAATTGGCTCCAAAATACAAGCCGTTAGCATTTCAGTACATTTCCAATGAGTCTCCCAGTCTTTGTGATTCTGGAGATACTGACCACCCGATGCTGGTTTCAGGCACAGAGGGTCACTTTTCAGAATCTTAATATAGACAGACAGGAAGAGATCACAGTTAAGGTGGACAATTAATGACCCAAGAGCCTGGTTCCAGAGAGATGATCAGGGCAGAAGACCTGACCAAGAGTCATCCAGAGACCTGGTTGTCTGGGACGGGCCTCTGCACAGGATGGAAGACCCAGACCCCTCAGTGCTGAGTATGAGTTCGGTCCCACCAGCACTTCTAGTCTTGGCCTCCTTGGGAGGCCCAGGACTCAGTGACCCTCTTAAACCTGTTTCTTTATTGTGCCTTTGTTCAGTTCGGTTTAGTTCAGCGCTCAGTCGTGTCCGACTTTGTGATCCCATGGATTGAAGTGCGCCAGGCCTCCCTGTCCATCACCAACTTAGAGTTGGAAATAAATAACTGAGGAGGGCTCTCTGAGTCAGCTCCACTAGTACCTCATTGGAATCTGAGGTCTCGGCTGTGGTTCATCGACAGATGGACCTGTTCTTTGCAAAGAGTAAAATAAATGGCATTCTGAAAGTGGAGTTTGCAAGGTGTGCTGGTATTGGCTGCCCTCCTGAGTCTTCGTGGAAACTTCAAACGTGGCTGGGTCAAGGTTCTTATCTCCACCTGGAGGGCAGGCACCTGGAGCCCAGGAAGTTTACGTGATTATGATGCTGACTCATAGAAGAGAGCTTCTGATAGCCTGTGCCTATTGTTCCCACTCAGTTTTCGTATCTCAGGACTCACTTCATGCTGCCCCCAGAGCACAGCATCTTGCATGGCTCTCACCCATGATGGAGCCCTCCCTGCCAGAGGCTCTGAGTGAGCTGAGTTCCAGCATGTGGAAAACCTGTGCCTCTCTCGTGGGGGTTCTCAATTTCCCAGATGTCGAAGAGGGCCCCCAAGAAAGAAGCAGGTGTTTTTGAACCCAGAATTCCCCATTTAAAAAAAAACACACACAACTCACACTGCCATTAGAAGGTAGAGAAAAAAAGAACACACTTTGGAAAACTCTGTGCTAGAGCCATGGTCACCTCTACAAGGCTAAGGTGCAGGGACTGTTCTGTAGCCATCTTAGGTTTCCCTGCATTCAGCGCCTTAAGAATTCAATACACTGTTGAAAATACTAAATTTCATTGGTCATATGCCTTGGATTGTCGAGAAGATCCCCTGTATCAAGTAGAGGGCTCCATTGTCCCTCCACCGCTCATGCACTCATCACTTGTTATCATTCGGGGATCCGAAAATAACATTCTAGGAGGGCCAGGAGTGGTCATGTTACAGAGAATTATGTGCTGTGATTGTGAAGACCACTGACCATGGGTGAACAGGCAATGGGTTACCCTTATTTTGTAGTATTGGCCGACAGACTGGCCACACTTTAGGTTCCCTTTCGTAACCATGTTAGTCGCTCAGTTGTATCCAACTCTTTGTGGCCCCATGGACTGTAGCCCACTGGGCTCCTCTGTCCATGGGATTCTCCAGGCAAGAATAATGGAATGAGTAACCATTCCTTTCTTCAGGGGATCATCCCAATCTGGGGATTGAACCCAGGTCTCCTGCATTGCAGGTGGATTCTTTACCATCTGAGCCAGCAAGGAAGCTCTTAGGTTTCTTGCGATCAAGCAAAATAGCATTCCACTCAAAATTGATTGACTTAGAAATACTGTGGGTTAGCAAGAATGTATGTATATATTGCATGTATGACTGCTTCTTAAAGCTAGCTTATCATTCATCTTTATTATACCTATGAGGAAAGGAAAGCTCTGAGAGCACTTCTGTTGCTCAGTACAGTTTTGACTCCTTGTTCGTAACTATCAACTCAGAGCTCTGTGACCTTGGACAAGTTACTTAACCTTTCTGTGCTTCCTCGTGTGTAAAATGATATTTCCTGCTAAGATTGTCATGAGGATTAAATGTATTAACACCATATGATGTTTAGAACAGTAGCAAGTACAGACAGCACTCAATAAGAATTAGCTGTTATTATATATGTATATCCCCTGGAGGAGGTCATGGCAACCCACTCCAGTATTCTTGCCTGGAGAATCCCCATGAACAGAGGAATCTGGCGGGCTACAGTCCTTGGAGTCACAAAGAGTTGGACATGACTGAGCAACTAAGCACACATACATATATATATATATATATATATATTTTTTTTTCTTATATGTATCCAACTTTAAGGCATACACACCCATGCACCCTGGTCTCACTCAGCTTATTCAGCAAGATTTGTTCTGGGTGACATTTGACTGTTTCCAAAAATCAAATCCACTTTCCGTAGGCAACAATTTTCCTTCATAAAGCTTACTCAAAAGGGGTGAGTTGTCTCCTCTGAACATAGTTCTTATGGAGGACACTAAAAATACTTTGGCAAATAAGCCTGGCTAGTTAAGTGAGTCACTAGATGTCTACTTTGAAGGGAAAAACAGTCATTTCAGTGTACAAATTATTGCCTCATTACTTTATTACATACCAGAAGGGAGTTTGGGGTGGAATGTCTAAAAAGTATAACAGAACCACTACAAGTTGTTCTGTCATTTAGCATTTAATTAAAAATAACTAGGAAAACAGCTAATTGAAATACTCAGTACAGCTTTTTTTTTTTTTTTTTTGTGACAGACTATGTTGACTGAGTTTTCCAAATTACTAAAAGCATTCAGGCAGTTCGGGGAATTTGGGTCTAGTAACCCTTCAGCTCTTTTTATTTAGAATGTTGGCATTTTACACTAGTGTCAAATGTGATAATTATTTTTCACAGATATTGAGTTTAATAAAGTAATTGCTAAAACACATCTCCACATTTGGCTCTCCAAGACCAAGTCTGTAAAAGTTTTGAGCTGCAGACAGTAACTTAATGCTGAATATTTGCCTGACAATGGTCTAAGGGATGTGTCCTCATTGAGAAGGGAAAGAATGGAAACCAGACGGCGAAGTCATTGCAATTCTAATCGTGGACAACTGTGATCCCTGAGTTCCGTGTAAATTAGTCATCATAGATTGAAAACAAACAAACAAGTAGACCCAAATACATAAACCTCACCATCACTCGAGCCGATTAGATATTCAGAGGAAAATCTCAGTTTTTAATATGTTACAGAATCACAAGAATACATATGTGTTGGCATCAGCAGTTTTGACAGATGCAGCTTAAAATAGGAGAAATGCAAAAATAGATACAGCAATTTTAATGTGGCCTAAGCAATGGCAAGAAATATTTACCACATGATGAACCTTCACTCCAATATAAGTGATTGCAAAGTAAACAAAGATGGAATGTGTACTGAATTAAGTAATGATTTTTAATAATTATAAAGTACAAAGTAATTAATTTATGGTTAATTTTGATATGATATTAGGATAATATAAATTTTATTGTGGGTAATGGATAGGACTGAATGTTTGTGACCTTCCAACACTCAACTGTGGAAGCCCTAATCTCCAACATGAGAGGGCCTTGGGAAAAAATGGGGTCATGAAGGGGCCACCCCCATGGTGGGATTAGTGTCCTTACAAGAAGAGACACAGAGAAAATGAGGACAGAGCTGGAAGGCTGGTGGGGGTCTGACCCCGAGTAAAGGAGAGGAGGAAGGAAGAAGGCCTGGGTGCAAGTACAGCAATGCTGTTGGAGGACCCTTGAGCCCAGATTTCCCATCCAAGGACTGGTGGGCCCCCCAGGAATGCCACTGCTTGATGTCCTGGTTGTGCACAGTAAATGCTGAGGAGCAGCATGTGGAAGCATGGCCATGGTAAGAAACATGGCAGTGGATTTCAATGCATAACAGCTAGAGTTGTTGATTGAACTATTCCCTCCAGTTAAGCCTCTGAGGGATACATCTTCATGGACATCACAGAGGTGCATACAAAATATTAGTTCCATGAATGAAGAAGGAACAAAGGGAGAAAGGCATTTTCCCCTCATGCTATGTTTATACCTGCCTCTTCCTCAAAGTTCCTATCTACCTTTCTATTGAGCACCTACCTATTACATACAAGCCATTCACCTGCAATGCCTCACTTGGTTCCCATAGCAACTCTACGCACCATTATTATCCATTCTCAGTCCATAGGGGAGAATGAGACTCCAAATAGGTTAAGTAACTTGCCCATCTCAGAAGCTGCTACACGGCAGAGATTTGTTTCCGAAGTTAACACTTAAAGTCTAGACCCTTAGCTGTAATGCTGTACATTATTAATGTAGAGGGGACACAGGTGCCAAGAGATCCACTGCCCTGCAGTGGACGGTCCCCAGAATTCCAAGGAGCGGGAGTGTAGACATGAATCCCACGCTTGGGCCAGGGTAACCATGATGTTCATTCATGACTTTGCATCATTCTTTCATTCACTCGCTCATCCTTGGCCATTCATTCAGTTGTTCATTCATTCAGTAGATGTTTATCAAAGGCCTTTGCAGCCAGTCCATGGACTAAGTTTTAATCTGTCTTTGAGGCACTCACTGTCTGCACCATCCAGTTCAATAAGCTCCATAGGGCTGTTAAGCACTTGATATGTTCTAGCCTAAACTGAGTTGTGGTGCGAGTATAAAATACACACTGGATTTCAAAGAGCATGGAAGAAATGGTTTGAAAAAAAAATCTCATGGACAGTTTTTATGCTGATTACATATGATCATTTGAGGCTATATATAAAGTTAAATCAGAGAAGGCAGTGACAACCCACTCCAGTACTCTTGCCTGGAAAATCCCATGGGTGGAGGAGCCTGGTGGGCTGCAGTTCATGGAGTCGCTAAGAGTCAGACATGACTGAGCTACTTCACTTTCACTTTTCACTTTCATGCATTGGAGAAGGAAATGGCAACCCACTCCAGTGTTCTTGCCTGGAGAATCCCAGGGACAGGGGAGCCTGGTGGGCTACCGTCTATGGGGTCACACAGAGTCAGACACGACTGAAGCAACTTAGCAGCAGCAGCAGCATAAAGTTAAATAAAATATATTATTAAAATTAATCCCACCTGTTTCTTTTTATTAATACATTTTAATCATGGCTATTAGGCAGTGAAAAATGCACATTTGGCCATGTTATGAGTCTCTTGGACACTGCTGGTCGGTTAAACAGTAAAGACAAGTGCTTTACCAGCACAGAGGGCTATGGGAGCCCAGAGCAAGAAGCAAATGACCATGGGGATGTCTGCAGAGACGGGACATTTGAACTGTCCTGGACGAGGGGGCTGGATTTGGCATTCCAGGTGGATGGCGCCATAGAGACTAGTGTGGGGAACTGAAGATGAACATTACATCCAGCAATTTGCAGCTGAGATCCTAGACAAGACTCTTGTCTCAAGTTGGGTTCCCTGGGAAATAGACTCTGAACTGGAAGCTAGCCTGTTTAGTAAATTGCTTGTTCATTAACGAATGCCCTTGGCTTCAGCTAGAATTAGGATGTGCACCACCTGGGGAAGGTGTGAAACTTTGGGTAGATGAGTCTCTGCAATTGAGAAGATTCGTGATGGGACCCATATACAGAGTGTCCCTAGAAAGCACAGTGTCAGGACCTCCCTCACAAGGCAAGCTGGTGGCCCTCACTGTGCACCCTTCCATCATCTACAGAAATAGGGGGCAGGGTGCTCATGCAGAGATCCCTCCCTTCCTCCACGCTCTGTGCCCAGGGTCTCACATTAACTGAGTGGATGGGGGGAGACTCAGGTCTCTGTGATGTCAGGCGGGTGCTTGGCAGGTTGTATAAATTTCAGCCAATGCGGTGGTGAATTTGTATGTGTAATGCATTTACCCACAGCCCCTAGAGTACACTAGAAGACAATTTCTTAGTGTTTAAAAGATTATCCTTTTAATAATTCATTGATCTTAACAACACAATACATCAATGGTTTACACCAAAGCCATGTTTTATCTGCAATGCACTTCTAAATTGAAAGGTACCATAAAATAGCACTTAACTTTTGGAATCCGTATGTTATCTAAAGCTTAGTTTCATATTTGTTTGATGATAACAAATATCCTGTCTATTTTATTATCTAGTACAAGCTCTAATTTAGGGGCTCAAGAATAAATGAGGCGATGCCTGCAGGTGGGTGGCATGCGTGTGTGTGTCCTGGAGTGTGTTTGCAGGTTTGATCTTATAGTTTATTGTCAGCATATGTACATCAAATGATAGTCATGAAGTGAAACACATATGCATTCCCGTCTCAACTGACCCATTTGGTGTGAATCCATTTAAAAGGAACCGTTCCTCTACTCACAACGCTCATGACACCAAATGTGTGGGTTTTCTGCACCAAGCAATTTCCAAACTTCTGGGCATCAACTGGGTGTCCTGCAACTTTATTCAACTCACACACTAACCACCTGAAGGCTGAGCAGACCGCACAGGTTAGTGGCTCAGCCCCACAGGACTGCCCCCACCTCAGAGGCCCATCAGAAGTGGTGGGTCCCCAGGTGGCCCACACTCCTCTCTGACTTGGCTACAAATCAAGAAACTCACCATCCGCTAAGCAGATTTGATAATTTGCTATCATGGGACTCAGGGAAATACTTTATTTTTACTGGTTTATTATAAAGGATGTTATAAAGGATACAGATGAACAGTCAGATGAAGTGGTACCGAGTGTGCAGTTGTGAAGTGTCCTGAGCGCAGAAGCTCTGTCCCCATGGGGTTGGCGTGCACCACCCTCCTGGGAGATGAGGATGTGCACCAACCCAGACGTCCTCCACATCCTATTCAGGGGCCTTTATGAAGGTCACACCACATAGGCATGACCAATTTCTAGACCCGCCTTCCTTCCCAGAGGATGGAGGGGTGGGGCTGGACCTCCTGATGTTCTAATTATGACTTGATCTTTCTGACCCAGTCCCATCCAGAAGTTACTGAGAAGCCCACCAAGAGTCGCCTCATTAGAATGAAAGATGCTCCTCTTACCCAGGAAACTCCAAAGAATTTAGGAGCTCCATGTGAGACCCTCCTATCACCCTCATCACTCAGGAAATTATAAGGGTTCTAGAGCTCTGCGTCAGGAGCCAGGGCAGAGACCAAGTACATATTTGTTGGTATATCACAACATTCCTTTTACTTTGGTACCATTCCTTTGGTAGGACATGGACCTACCAAAGCAGGCTGAACTGTTAATGTTTTCAGCGTAAGTTGAGTTGAGTTCAGATTTCTCATTTCGTTTACTTGCTCTTACTGGTCCCACTATTTTCTGGCACATGGTATTCTGGATAAGGAGTGTGTGCAAGTGACTATAAGTGCCGAAGGTCACCAGAGTTCCCCATTGCCTGGGAGGGAAGGTTAGAACCTGTAACATGGTCCATGTGATCGCCCCCCCCCCCGCCCCCCGAACTCTCCCTTCTTATTTTGCATCTCCCCTCTGGCCCAGAAACATAGCCCTGCCTCAGCTTCCCCCAGCATGTCATGTTCTTTCCCAGCCCTAGTACCTTTGCACCTGTCCTTCCCTCTGCCAAGAGTGCTTTATTCTGAGTCCCTTTAAGATCATGGAGTTCTATCCATTCCTCTGTTTAAATGCCAACACCACCAGAAAAACACAAAAACAAAATCTTCAGTCAGGTCTGAAGTTTACCCAGCCCCAGAGTGCCACTGTTACACATAGCTTTCACCACTTTCACCAATGTCTTTGTTCCCAATGGATGGGAAAAACCAGGAGGGCAGACCCAAAGCATGGCTGGATACTCACTGTGAAGAGAACGTGAGTAAGGGACCGTAAGAGGAAATGATATGCCACAGACTGGACAAGCAGAATAAACCGTGGAGATGAGTTTTACTTGGATATTGATGATCTGTACTGCAAGAGCGTCAGCGAATTGATGAAGCCACAAGGCAGTTTGCCCTGGTTCCAGGAGTATACAGGTGATGATATAGAGAAGACAGATGGGGAGTGAATTCCATCAAAAAGCTTGGCTGTCTAGGGAAGGGAAGAGATAGGGAAATATTCAGAGTTGGGTAGAATTGAAAAGAGGATTTTTTTTTTTTTTTTTTTACATGGTCCATGTGTTCGCCCCCCCCCCGCCCCCCGAACTCTCCCTTCTTATTTTGCATCTCCCCTCTGGCCCAGAAACATAGCCCTGCCTCAGCTTCCCCCAGCATGTCATGTTCTTTCCCAGCCCTAGTACCTTTGCACCTGTCCTTCCCTCTGCCAAGAGTGCTTTATTCTGAGTCCCTTTAAGATCATGGAGTTCTATCCATTCCTCTGTTTAAATGCCAACACCACCAGAAAAACACAAAAACAAAATCTTCAGTCAGGTCTGAAGTTTACCCAGCCCCAGAGTGCCACTGTTACACATAGCTTTCACCACTTTCACCAATGTCTTTGTTCCCAATGGATGGGAAAAACCAGGAGGGCAGACCCAAAGCATGGCTGGATACTCACTGTGAAGAGAACGTGAGTAAGGGACCGTAAGAGGAAATGATATGCCACAGACTGGACAAGCAGAATAAACCGTGGAGATGAGTTTTACTTGGATATTGATGATCTGTACTGCAAGAGCGTCAGCGAATTGATGAAGCCACAAGGCAGTTTGCCCTGGTTCCAGGAGTATACAGGTGATGATATAGAGAAGACAGATGGGGAGTGAATTCCATCAAAAAGCTTGGCTGTCTAGGGAAGGGAAGAGATAGGGAAATATTCAGAGTTGGGTAGAATTGAAAAGAGGATTTTTTTTTTTTTTTTTTAGTTTTCTAGAATAAATAAGACTTAAACATGTTTGCAAGCTGCCAGGAAGTAGCCAGTGGAGATGATGTGATTGAAGATGGGAGAGGAAGGAAGGGTAATTGATGGATCAACGTCCCCAAGGAGACGTGAGGGATGAAATCAAGAGTGCGGGTCAAGAGGTGAGGCTGGGAGAGGCCAGCGCTGAGGCAGGTGATATTTCTGCACAGGCTTTCGGCTTTTGAGCAGAAGAGTGAGGAAGGCATCAATCACCTCCTCTGTGGCTGGGTAAATGCCGGGAAATTCTACGGCAGAAACTTCCCCAGCCAGGAGGCTCAGAATTAATTGTGAGGTTAAGCATAAACCAAAAGGAGCAGGGAAGTCTTAAACACTAAATCCCAGGAATGGGGCCTCTTCAGATCAAGGAAACGCTTCTGAGAATGGTCCAGCAGCCAGAATGCCGAGGGAGACCTGTAGGCCCTTGACGACCACACGAATGCTCCTTGTAAGATTGCTTCACATGGTCAAGGTGTATGTTGAGGTTGTTTTCTTTTCTGTGATTATACCTCCAGAACAAGAACACAATTGTGGAGAATTAAACACAAAACACAATTTTGGAGAATTAAAACGTCTGCATAGGAGAAAAAGACATTTTTTGACCTTCTGTTGACATTGTCTTATTCTCGTCTCAGTTTGTTTGCAAGCGAAGCAAGGACCCCAAGTTAGAAATCTCCTTGCAGTTGTTCAAATATGATTTAACTGAATAAGAAAAGCTTGGTGGAACATGGAGGATTTGCCCAGTGTGGAGTGTGTCTGTGTGTGTCTGTGTGTGTGTAAATGAATAAATGACGCTCTTGGGTGGCTGAGGAGCAGGGGTGAGGCCATGCTGGCCCTGTGTTTTATCTAGCATGATGATATGATGACAGTGGGCCAAGCGAGCAGTGTAAAACAAAATATAAGCATTTGGTGAACAAATGAGTGCATGGGTGAACAGAGGAATGTATGGATCAAAGAATGAATGAATCCACCTGTTAATCGCTAGGCTCTAGAATGATTTCCTCCCCAAGGAGGCACACTGTTTGGGGCATAGTGCCTAAATATCTTTCTTCAATTACAAACATAATAGTTATGTAGCCAGCACATATTTACTGGATTAAAGGAATCAGTGTCTGATAAACACTTAAGACAGAACTTGGCATATGCTAGGTGCAATGTGAGTGTTAAATAGATAAGTTGGACGTCAACTACCAAGCCCTGGGCCAACTGCCAGGCTGTAACTCAGAGTAAAACAGACACAGCTCCTGCCCTCATGCAGCTTAGAATCCAAGTGGATAGCTTCATTGAACTTGCAGGACATCACCTCCCATCACTTCCACTGCACAGCAGTTTTCCTGAGCTAACTTTCACATCCTCTACCTCTGATCCCCCTGGACAATCTGAGAGGTATTAGCAACTTCATTTTCAAATCTCAGAGATTTGAGCTAAATTTCTGAGTGACTTGCCCAAGGTCACAGCTGTTAGGTGGTAGAGCTAAGAATCAAACACTCATCTGTCTGATTCTGAAGTAGGGGACATTTTCTTCACACTGAATTGCCTCTCATTTGCCCACTTCTGAGTAAGAAAGAGCTAGAAGGCTTATGCTGATGGGTTTGAGGTATTTGTGAAAGTTTGAAACTGCCATTTTTCATAAAGTCCATACACTGTATCTACTACCCACATGTCCTCACTTCTTATATAGTGTAATGCTGTTCTTTATGTTCTGAGGGTGTTCCCCTTCTGAGTTAAAAATGATCAAACCTACAGGGAAGAAGGGTGCCCTGGGGATTTGCTTTATAAAATAAACAGAAATCAATTTTGACTTGTTTTCTAATCATGATAAATGAAGCCAGGTTAGGGGAAAAATAGTCCCAGCATTAGTCGAGGATCATTTTGCCAGGATGCATTGGTCTTTGACAAGCAATTAAGAAGCCCTCTGATTGTGGCTGGCACTGCCACGGCTCAGCACCCTCTTGATTAATTCTCATTTTCATTCTTTCCTTGGGATTTATTTACTCATTTCACCTGGAATGTGTTTAGCTTCTTAACCCTCCCCCTCCCCACTTTCCTCATGTGTTTCTTTGCTTGGCTTCTTCCAACTTTACCTCCCCATAAATCAGTGCCATATTCATTCATGTTGGCAAAATATTAATACCTCAGCATCTTGGCATTTGTCCTTGCTTCCTTCTTTCCTTCCTTCCTCCCTTTTCTATCTCAGCCCACCTCAGTTGACCTTCTTTATTTCCATCTAGATAATTCTTTTAAAATGCAGAGGATGTTTGGCTTGGGCTGCTTGGTAGGGAGGGGTTTCATCCAATGTGAGCAAGCTACCAATGGTGGCTTTTGAAATACCTATTGGTGGAAGTGTGGACAAAATCGAAGGATCTTGGAGAAGCTACAAGGGATGTCAATATTATACAATGAGCATCACCATCTGCACACTCACGACCATACTGTTAGCTGTGCATTCTTGCTCCAGTCCAGGCATTGAGCCTGCCTCTTTCACCAGTTATTTCTTTTAATCCTTTCAACAACCCTACAAAGAAGGCAATGGTGGCCTCGACTTACAGACAAAGCAATGGGGACTCAGGGAATTTAAATCACGTGAGCAGGATGTGGCGATACCAGCCCTCAAGCCTCTGTCCCTGCATTGTTAATAGGATAGCCCACAGCAGGCGCTAGTTCACACGCGGCGCAGGCGGCAGCAGCAGCCCTGGACACTTTCAGCACAGGGCATTTGACCCAGCACCTTGCTGGACTGAGTTTGCATGGCCACCCTACTGCATCATGAGACTCGAAGGGCTGAGATCTACTCTCAACGGTCCCTCTCAGCCCACCCCATATGGGGACGGGGTGACTCGGTGGGTGTTTGGCCCTATGAAGGGTCTTTGGGTACCCTGGCGGTCCCCGGTGGACCATCCCTTGTGTAAAGTGGGAGCACTGCTTCATGGTCAACAGGCTTATGTCCTCAGACACTCCTCCCACTCCACTCCCTCCTGATCCGGAGCCTCCTAGTTATTCACCAGCCATTCCTTCCCTCTTACTCTGGGAACTTGAGCCCTTTCCTTTTCCTTTTGATGATTTTTTTTTTTTTTTAACATAGCCCTTGCGGCCTCTGGAAAATGTTTATCACAGTCTAGTTGCCCTGGAGACTTTCAACTTGGAGCCCAGATTCTACCATGGTTCTCTCTCTTCAAGGGGCAAGAGGTACAGGGAAAGGGAATGGGCACTGATAGAGTACCCCGTGTATCAGGGGCCTGGGGTGATCCTTACAGCACCTTCACCTTAAAGAGCTAGGTTTTTTATCCAAGTTTCATGAACAAGAACACTGAAATATGGAGAGCTCGCACAGATGAAGAAAAGACCCTCTAGGTAGGAAGTGGGAATCAGAATGAGGACCAGCATCTGGGTTCTCTCCACTCCAAATCCTGGTCTCTCTCTCCCGTCTCCTATCTACTACTCCCAGGAAGTCATAGTGAAGTGAAGTGAAGTCGCTCAGTCGTGTCCGACTCTTTGTGACCCCATGGACTGGAGCCCACCAGGCTCCTCCATCCATGGGATTCTCCAGGCAAGAATACTGGAGTGGGTTGCCATTTCCTTCTCCAGGAGATCTTCCTGACCCAGGGATCGAACCCAGGTCCCCCGCATTGCAGGCAGACACTTTAACCTCTGAGCCACCAGGGAAGCTGTGATTTTCTTCTAAACTACTTTTTCTATTAAAATTATAGCTTGTCATTAAAATATTTAAGCACGCAAATTAACTGGTGCTAATTATGATGTTTCAAAAAGTGACAAGCAATTTAGAGTGAGATTTAAAAAATAAAACCTAAATATAACTTGGCATCTTTTGTAATAAATACAAACCTTTGTCAATCATGACTTTATCTAACCCTGATATGCCTCACATCTCAACAGTACAGAGCATTCTGACTCATCCACCATTTTGCCAGGCTCAGAAATGTGTAAGAAGTTTACATAAGTTCTGGTACTTCCCAACATTTTGGTGTCCAAAGCTGTTGCAAGTAGCTTTCTGCTGAGTTTCTAATCTCTCTGAAGAGAGGTTGAAATGATGACTTTCAGCTAAGATTGGGAGAAGATGTCAAGTTTTCTCCTAGACACCCTCGTTAATACACATCCCGAATCCTTTGTCCTTTTCCATTTTGTAGTAAATTAAGACAGAGAAAAATGACCTCCCGACAGGATGCGTGGTCTCTGGGAAGAAGCGAGCGATACGTGGATGAGCAGCCATGCGTCGCAGTCTTTGCTCTGCAGTCGGGTGTCACCCGTGCCTCCATTCCTGTCAGCGCCTCGTGCATCCACCATGAGGCACTGGCACCCAGCGGTCAGCGCTTGCCAGAGCCGGCCTTCTGCCCCCCACCAGCTCGGCGACTGACTGGACTAGCTGGTATTAATTACTCCTGGGCTATATTTCCCGTGAGGGGGATGCTCCACCCAAAGTAGACAAGCTTTAAGTTTCCTCCATGGCTCCAACATTCTATAGGCTCCGACTCTTAATTATTGCTCTTTGCTTCCTCCCTGGAAATTTCTTACTGCGTCTCTGAAAGGAATGGCAGTGTCTCTCCAGGGGAAGTGGGAGGAGGCGAGGGAGCACTGCGAGGGAGCACAGTCAGCTGCCGCTGCTGCTGGTGGTCGTTTCCCTGAACCACCTGGTGTGATGAAAAGGGAGGAAGAGGCTGAGACTCACTGTGCTGGGGACCATCTCTCCACCAGCGAATTTTATAGGTGATGATCTTGGGGCCTAGAGAAGTGAAGTGACTCACCCAGGGTCACTAAGCAACTCATAATATACCTAACACTTAAGAGCAAAATGAGTCTTATTTTTATCTGACAGTTATTTCTAAGAAAGAGAAGTGAAAGGCACTCAGTCGTGTCCAACTCTGTGGCCCCATGGCCTGTAGAGTCCATGGGATTCTCCAGGTCAGAATACTAGAGTGGGTAGCTATTCCCTTCTCCAGAGCATATTCCCAACCCAGGGATCAAACACAGGTCTCCTGCATTGCAGGCAAATTCTTTACCAACTGAACCACAAGGGAAGCCCAAGAAAGAGAAAAGCTACCATAAAAACAGAACTTCAAGTTTTACAAAATGGATCCCCTCTGTGTATATGAATTCTTACAGAGAGTTAGGGGAAAAATCACTTGTAAAGGAAAATTAGAACTTCTTGAACAGAAGTGTTCATACAGTGACTAAGTGAAGGGTATCCGAGAGAATGTGTCCCCTTAGACCAGTGCTAGCTAACACATAGTGTAAGCCACATAAATAGTAGCCAATCAAAAAAGTAAAAGAAATCAATTTTAGTGATATACTTTCACTCAGTATACCTAAAAAATTGTTTCAACATATACTCAATGTAATTAATTCCTGAGATATTTGACTTTTTGGTATTATGTCTTTGAAATCCAGTGCCATTTATGTTATACTTTAAGTACATGTCGATCTGGATAAGCCATGTTCCAAGTGCTTCATAACTACATGTAGCTAGTGGTTACCATGTTGCAGTCTGGCTCTTTCTCTCCATACCTCTCATTTCCCAGTCCCTATCAAAACTTATGCTACTGGAGATCAGTGGAGAAATAACTCCAGAAAGAATGAAGGGATAGAGCCAAAGCAAAACCAACTCCCATTTGTGAATGGGATTGGTGATGGAAGCAGGGTTCGATGCTATAAAAAGCAATATTGCATAGGAACCTGGAATGTTAGGTCCATGAATCAAGGCAAATTGGAAGTGGTCAAACAGGAGATGGCAAGAGTGAACACTAACATTCTAGGAATCAGTGATCTAAAATGGACTGGAATGGGCGAATTTAACTCAGATGACCATTATATCTACTACTGTGGGCAGGAATCCCTCAGAAGAAATAGAGTAGCCATCATGGTCAACAAAAGAGTCTGAAATGCAGTACTTGGAAGCAATCTCAAAAACGACAAAATGATCTCTGTTCGTTTCCAAGGCAAATCATTCAGTATCACAGTAATCCAAGTCTATGCCCCAACCAGTAATGCTGAAGAAGCTGAAGTTGAACGGTTTTATGAAGACCTACAAGATCTTTTAGAACTAACATCCAAAAAAGATATCCTTTTCATTATAGGGGACTGGAATGCAAAAGTATGAAGTCAAGAAACACCTTTAACTTATATGCAGAGTACATTCATGAGAAACGCTGGACTGGAAGAAACACAAGCTGGAATCAAGATTGCTGGGAGAAATATCAATAACCTCAGATATGCAGATGACACCACCCTTATGGCAGAAAGTGAAGAGGAGCTAAAGAGCCTCTTGTTGAAAGTGAAAGAGGAGAGTGAAAAAGTTGACTTAAAGCTCAACATTCAGAAAACAAAGATCATGGCATCTGGTCCCATCAGTTCATGGGAAATAGATGGGGAAACAGTAGAAACAGTGTCAGACTTTGTTTTTTTTGGGCTCCAAATCACTGCAGATGGTAACTGCAGCCATGAAATTAAAAGACGCTTACTCCTTGGAAGAAAAGTTATGACCAACCTAGATAGTATATTCAAAAGCAGAGACATTACTTTGCCACCTAAGGTCCGTCTAGTCAAGGCTATGGTTTTTCCTGTGGTCATGTTCCAAAGAATAGCAAGGAGAGATAAGAAAGCCTTCCTCAGCGATCAATGCAAAGAAATAGAGGAAAACAATAGAATGGAAAAGACTAGAGATCTCTTTAAGAAAATGAGAGATACCAGCGGAACATTTCATGCAAAGATGGGCTCAATAAAGCACAGAAATGGTATGGACCTAACAGAAGCAGAAGATATTAAGAAGAGGTGGCAAGAATACACAGAAGAAATGTACAAAAAAGATCTTCACCCAGATAATTACGATGGTGTGATCACTCACCTAGAGCCAGACATCCTGAAATGTGAAGTCAAGTGGGCCTTAGGAAGCATCACTACAAACAAAGCTAGTGGAGGTGATGGAATTCGTTGAGCTGTTTCAAATCCTAAAAGATGATGCTGTGAAAGTGCTGCACTCAATATGCCAGCAAATTTGGAAAACTCAGCAGTGGCCACAGCACTGGAAAAGGTCAGTTTTCATTCCAATCCCAAAGAAAGGCAATGCAAAGAATGCTCAAACTACCGTACAATTGCACTCATCTCACTTGCTAGTAAAGTGATGCTTAAAATTCTCCAACCCAGGCTTCAGCAATACGTGAACCATGAACTTCCAGATGTTCAAGCTGGTTTTAGAAAAGGCAGAGGAACCAGAGATCAAGTTGCCAACATCCACTGGGTCATTGAAAAAGCAAGAGAGTTCCAGACAAACATCTATTTCTGCTTCATTGACTAAGCCAAAGCCTTAGACTGTGTGGATCACAATAAACTGTGGAAAATTCTGAGAGAGATGGGAATCCCAGACCACCTTACCTGCCTCTTGAGAAACCTATATGCAGGTCAGGAAGCAACAGTTAGAACTGGACATGGAACAAGAGGCTTATTCCAAATAGGAAAAGGAGTACATCAAGGCTGTATATTGTCATCCTACTTATTTAACTTGTATGCAGAGTATATCATGAGAAACGCTGGGCTGGAGGAAGCACAAGCTGAAATCAAGATTGCCAGGAAAAATATCAATAACCTCAGATATGGCAGGAAGTGAAGAAAAACTAAAGAGCCTCTTGATGAAAGTGAAAGAAGAGAGTGAAAAAGTGGGCTTAAATCTCAACGTTCAGAAAACAAAGATCATGGCATCTGGTCCTATCACCTAATGGCAAATAGATGGGGAAACAGTGGAAACAGTGACTGACTTTACTTTTCTGGGCTCCAAAATCACTGCAGATATTGGTTGCAGCCATGAAATTAAAAGACGCTTACTCCTTGGAAGGAAAGTTATGACCAACCTAGACAGCATATTCAAAAGCAGAAACATTACTTTACCAATAAAGATCTGTCTAGTTAAGGCTATGGTTTTTCCTGTGGTCATGTATGAATGTGAAAGTTGGACTATAAGAAAGCTGAGCACCAAAGAATTGATGCTGTTGAACTGTGGTGTTGCAGAAGACTCTTGAGAGTCCCTTGGACTGCAAGGAGATCCAACCAGTCTATCCTAAAGGAGATCAGCCCTGGGTGTTCATTGGAAGGACTGATGTTGAAGCTGAAACTCCAGTACTTTGGCCACCTGATGCCAAGAGCTCACTCATTGGAAAAGACCCTGATGCTGGTAAAGATTGAGGGCAGGAGGAGAAGAGGATGACAGAGGATGAGGTGGCTGGATGGCATCACCGGACATGGGTTTGGGTGGACTCCGGGAGTTGGTGATGGACAGGGAGGCCTGGCGTGCTGTGTTTCATGGGGTTGCAAAGAGTCGGACATGACTGAGCGACTGAACTGAACTGAATCAAAACTTATCTTTCAAAGAATATTTAAATAGAATGTACACTGAGTTTTAATAAAATACATACATGTATATTTATATAAACATATATGTTATATGTATATACATATGTGTGTATGCTAAGTCGCTTCAGTTGTGTCTGATTCTTTTCTACCTTATGGACTGTAGCCTGCCAGGCTCCTCTGTGCATGAGATTCTCCAGGCAAGAACACTGCAGTGAGCCCCCATGCCCTCCTTCCCGATCCAGGGATGCAAACTGCGTCTCCTGGGGCTCCTGCATTGCAGGTCAATTCTTTACCTCTGAGCCACAGAGGAAGCCCATGTGTGTGTGTATGTGTATATCCCTATACATGTACAGAGAGAGAGAGAGAACTATTCCAAGGCAGCGCGGAAAGAGGATTCCTCATAGTGTAGTTTCTTAAGCTGGATGGAGAAGTTCCTGAAGTAGCATTTCTCCATTTCAGGCTTCCAGATTTTCAGAGGCTCTTTATTAGGAGCCTTATAGCTTAAGAGTCTCCCCCCTAACCTTGTAGATTAGCAGACTCCCGAGGCAGCAACTTAGAACAGGATGGGCCCTTAGTCTAACTCCTCCATCATGAATTACCAGCTTCGGGAAGTTAGTCTTTGTCACTATAGCAAGTTTTGGCCATTTGTGCAGGAAGGCCCACAGAAGCAAGCACAAACCAGTTGGCATTGCCACATTTGACCCTTGCCATGATCTAGAAACTTGGGGATCATAAAAGGATATTTCCTAGCTGAGAAAGAGGAATATGATAAACTCAGGCCTCTCATAGCAAAGGTTTAAATGAGAGCACACACTTGAAAATGCCTTGAACCTGGAGCTGCAGTGGAAAAAAAAAAAAAACATACCGCAAGCTTAAAACAACAGAAGTTTATTTCCGCACAGTTCTGGAGACTACAACTCCGAAATCACTGGATTTATACCCTTCCCCAATCAAGTACGACCTTGTCTTAACATAATTACAGCTGCAAAGATCTGATTTCCGAATACAGTTTTCTTGTTCCTGAATGTGTGATAGTTGCAGCCATACGGAATATAGCCTTTCACACTGGTTTCTCTCACTGAGAAATACATGTTTAGGATTCCCCCACCTGTTTTCATGGCCTGACAGCTCATTTCTTTTTCATCACTGCATAACATTCCATTTTATGGATGTTCCAAGCTGCTCTCCACCGATTCCAAGCTACAAAATGACTGTCTCTGACTTTGAAAGCCAAGTCTAGAGTAACATTAGCGGATCCTTCCTGGGCACAGCCTCTTATGCAGGAAGCTGGGAATTCAGCTCCATGCCATCTTCTATGCCCTGCCATTATCTCTGAAATACCCCATACTTCTGCTCTAAGGACTTTCTAGAAAGCTGTGTAATTTGCTTAATTTGAAACAGTATATTACTTGGGGGAAATAAGGTATGTGTTGGATTTATTTTGCTCATGATTCTATTAGAAGATACCTGAAGAAAGAATAATTAGGGATGGGATGAGGACAGGTTAGCTTTGAAATGAGGAAGGAAAAAGAAAATACTGGAAGCTTGGCATTCCCCAGGATATTACCCCATGAGAGCCAAGGGTGATAAGGGAGAGAACCTGTGAAAAAAAAAAGTGTCTTCTCATGGAATTAAAATTCCAGAGTGTTCCAAAAGTGCCAGATGCAGGACCAAGTAGGGCCAGCTAGTGGTGAAAACCACTCCCATATATGGACAGGGTTGCTGAGCACTTGGCTGGTGCAGGTCATGGAAGTCAAAAGTGCTCTCAGTGAATTTCCTACAATGAACACGCACCCAAGTTAGCACCAGGGGTCATCCACAAACAGACATGGCAACTGAAAAATGCCTTTTTAGAACATATTTTCAAAATTCAAAGACTATATATAAATTCATTTTATTTTTAAATTCAGAAAAACATAAACTCCCTTTTCTTCCCTGCAACCATATTCCTCTCTTAGAGGTAACCACTGTAATTAGTTTGATGGGTATCTTCCCAGAGGTTTCTCTGGGCATTTACACACATAAATATATGTGTCCACTGATACATAGACGTTTATGATATGGCTGAGCCACATATAAGAGAGATTCTACTATGTGCAGTTTTCTTCAATTTGCCTTTTAATTTTTCAAGTCCTTTGTTGCATAATACTATTTCATATGGACATATATATTTATAAATTATATACAAATAAGAAATAGATACTTCTTCCCAATTTTTGCCATTAAACATGGTAGATGTATTAATGTTTACCAATATCAAATACTTTTCTACTTCCTGGTCATAAGAGATTATACTTCCCTACATTCTTGATGTCAGCCATCACCATGTCACTTGATCTCACCACAGAAATGTCTGCAGAAGTGGCATGTGTCAGTTCCAGACCAAAGTATATAATTATTAGGGCTCAATTCTCCAGTCTCCCTCTTCCACACCATAAGAGGCTGCCATCTTGGTCATCTAGATCCCTGGGTGTTTTTGATTATCAGAATCCAGCTGCTTCCCTGCACAGGGCAAGGAGCTTAAGCAAGGAATAAATCCTTGTTATTCTCAGTCATGGAGACGCTCACAATCTTTAGTATCACTGTGTAACCTGTCCTATTCTGGCTGACTTTCACTGCCAAGAGCAGCCTTGTGCTTCTTTCCAGAGCATCTCTCCAGGAGTGAATGTCTGTTGAAAGTCAAAATATTAAATTGCTTTTAAAGCTTATACTTATACATCCAGTCCCTACCTTTTGTCCCTTGGCTCCTCTACATCTCTTGATTTTAAACTCCTTTCTATTATTTATTCATGGTTTATCAGATAAATGCCTTCCCCAGACAATCTAGGAGCTCCCTGGAGTCTGCCGGTTGTTTTGCCCAAGCCTCCAGTGTTAGTGATTATTTCATTAAACTCTAATCTCAAGGCTAATCCCTGCTGGAAAATGTGTTCTGGCCTATAAGAAGGCTCCCAGACTCTGAATCTCAAACCATGAACCACGCTGTGGGGGTGTTTTGCGGTGCTTGTTGGTGGTCATGTGACATTGTTATTTTTCTCTGAACATTTCTAGTATGATTCACACAGTATAAAATGATTACCTTTTGGTTTGGGAGGTACTAAGTTTGAAAATGGCAGTTCTAAAGCACTGTATTCTCCTTCAGAGCACAGCGAGGTATTCATTGCTACCCATGGGGCCAACGATGCTGCCAGCTTCCCAGTAGATGAGTTTATTCAGCTCTGATGGGGGCAGCTGTTGTTCAGTCACTAAGCTATGTCTGACTCTTTGCGACCCCATGGACTGCAGCACACCTGGCTTCCCTGTCCATTACCAACTCTCGGAGCTTGCTCAAACTCATGTCCATTGAGTCGGTGATGCCACTTAAACATCTCATCCTCTGTCGTCCCCTTCTCCTTCCCTCGATCTTTCCCAGCACCAGGGTCTTTTCCAATGAGTTGACTCTTCGCATCAGGTGGTCACAGTACTGTGTAGCTTCAGCATCAGTCCTTCC
The DNA here is from genome assembly GCA_006408695.1 of Aepyceros melampus. Classification (NCBI taxonomy): domain Eukaryota; kingdom Metazoa; phylum Chordata; class Mammalia; order Artiodactyla; family Bovidae; genus Aepyceros; species Aepyceros melampus. The sequence goes on from SJXQ01004670.1 coordinate 347,406, forward strand.
AATGAATATTCAGGGTGGATTTCCTTTAGAATTGACTGGTTTAAGCTCCTTGTGCAGCTGGGACAGCAAATAGAATGGGAGTTTCTTTGAAGCTGGTGAGCTGCATGCAGAAGTTAGCAGCAGGGCAGCAGCTGAAGTTGATGTAAGGTCAGAGCTCAGCCCAACTGCAAGACAAAGCCTGCCTAGTAACTTCTGGACTTTAATCCCCAGGTGGAGGGACCTGAGATCCCATGTTAATGGGAAGTATAAGAAAGTAAAGAGCCAAAACAGAACTTTGAGAGCTCTGGAACTGAATCACACTGTTTCCCTGAGCAATGCAATTCTTTGCAACTTTCATTCATTCACACATCTCATCAAGGTGTGGGGTGTAATGTGGTTTGTGTGAAAAACTCCTGCTAGAAGAGGAAAACCAGGAGTCTATGTCAGCTTCAAGAAAAGAGTTGTCGGTTCATCTGAGTATGACCCCTGCATTTGCCACATCCTCCTCATCATTCCTTTCCCCTCCCCACAAAACTGCAATGGCTTCTTGATGTTCATGACCTCACCTTTAGGACAGAGTGACCTGGAGAGGGCTCTGCAGAGGCTGAAATCTGAACCTTGATGATGCCTCTTGCTTACTGTACAGCCCTGAATAAATCCTTCCTCCTCTGACTGTGTCTCCATCTGTAACATGGGGATAGTGACAGTGCCCACCCCACAAGGTGTTGGTCAGGACTAGATGCCCTGACCCCTAAACAGATGATGCAATGTTCTGAGGTTTCGTGGGGAGCGGTACTCAGGTGCCGTGATGCAGACAGTGCCCAGTGGACCTGGCATTCATCTTCCTCCTATGACCGCTCACACCGCCAAACTTCAACTGCAGGGCTTGGATCACCCTCAGACCCAGGCCCCAAGCTGCTGGCCTGGAATCCTCACTTCTGCCACCACGTTCCCTAGGGGCCCATCAAGCGTCTGATCTGTGCCCACCAGCTGATGTGCCAGGGCCTTCAGTGTCCAACACTGTGACCTTGTCCAGCCACCTGGGCCTCCAGACACCCCTGGTGAACCCGAGGTGCTCGTCATTCACTCTTGGACCATGATCCAGTCCTGTCCTCTCTGCACAGGCCTCAGAGACCCCCGCTGTCACTGCTCTAATCTGACAGCTGCTCCTGCCCTCTCCTGAGCCCTTCCATCACCATGGTTACCAGCGGGGAGCGCAGCTTTTCTTCCTTCCTCTTCTCCAAATCTCCAACTCTCCCTCCTCCGTCTCCTTGTCTGCGCTCCTCCTTTGAGACTTACCCAAGCTCTTCCTCTTCCTGCTAATGTAGCACTTTTCACATATCTGTCTTGTTTTCTTGCCAATTTAATAAACTCATCAAGGGTGGGGGGGTTGCCATAACTGAAGCCCTCAGTCACAACGTGAGGGAGCTAAGTTCGAGCCTTCCTAAATTAAAATTTCCTACGCAACTCTAAAGCCTTTATGGGTCTCAACGACACAAGTGAAGTTCAGACAACCAGGAAATTAGTGCATCAGTGAACGCAAACAGGCTGACATTTTCTCAGTTAACTAGGGTCTTCCGATCTAGCGTAAAACCCTCTGCTAGGTCAGAGCAGTTCTTAAAGTAGTTGAGTGATTAATATGAAAGATAGGGAGTACATAAAATAGTTTGATTAAAATACTTCTAGCTGGATATACTTCACTGACGCCCAGAAGGAAGAGAGCAAGTATAATCTGTATCTTCAATTTCTGCATCTGAGGACAGCAGTTCCCCTAAACTGAGACTCTTTCAATGTTTGTCATCTCAGCACCGTAAAATCTGTTTGGTCCCCATTTCAATTGTAGGAATTTGGGGGGTGAGGCTGGGGAAGCCCATTATCTGAGTTGATGAATGAGGTTCTCTGAGTAAATGTGTGTTTAATACAAAATAAATAAATAAAAATGCAGTAGAAATGGAACTCAGACTTAAAAATGGAATTTAGGCTAAAACATATTTTACAAAGTGAATTATAGTTTAGCTTTTTACCCCCTGCAAAGGACAGAAAGTAGGGAGAAGCAGACAGTAGGGAGATGCTCTGGGAGGCGGCTGCTGCTGGCTCTTCAGAAATATGTAGACTTTCAGACGATGCACTTGATCTTAGCCAAAAGGCCAAGAAGTGATGGATGGCATCACCAGCTCGATGGACATGAGTCTGAGCAAGCTCCGGGAGCTGGTGATGGATGGGGAAGCCTGGTGTGCTGCAGCCCATGGGGTTGCAGAGTCTGACTCGACTGAGCGCTGAACTGAACTGAACTCAGAAGGTGCAGGGGATTTTCTAGCCACACCATGTGCCCTGACCCACTGCACAGGGACCCTTCTCTTTCCCAGCAGTCTCCCCACCTTCCACCCAGGGCTGTAATGGAGGGAGCAAGGTGGGCATCTAGGCCTTCTCCATCAGAGCCAGCTGTGAATAAAGCCCAGGAGGCGGTCATGGGGAAACAGTTTAAAAGTGACAGTACCACCCAGGCTGGGAGAGCAGGTAAATTAACGTAGGAGATACTGAAGTTGACAGAGAAGCCAGTGTGATGAATGAGGGGTGGACGAGGAGGAAGGACCACTGAGGAGTGTCTTACTTTGGCATTGCACGAGCAGACCCTTCAGGGGTTCTGGGCACCTACTTTATTGGGGAAACGAAGGAGACACAGGTGGAGAAATAGGGGCTTGACACAGGGAAGGGAAGGTCACTAGCAGGGAAGCTTGGCTCGTTAAGACAGTAACCAATGTGGGTGTGTGGTGGGGGATAGTGCCAGGGGAGCTTAATCCTTGAGGGGAACGCTGAGAAGGGCACAAAGCTTGCTCAGAGTTATCCCACCCGAGGGGCAAGGGAGCCCTGGGGTATTTATACCCCTCTTTCTCTCAGGCATTTTGTGAAAGCTGGCAGAGCACAGTTAGCCAAAGCCCTGTGGTAACGAAGGGTGATGCAGCATTGAAAGAGCAATGGTTAAACTAAACAGGCTCTTCTCCTGCAGTCTTATCAGACAGTCCAGCAATCATAGGATTTGATTAAAATCAAATCCTTGGATTTACCCAAAGGAGTTGAAAACTCCTGTCCACACAGGAACCTGCACAAGGATATTTATAGCAGCTTTGTTCATGATTGCCAAATTTTAGAAGCAACCAAGATGCCAATGGCACCCCACTCCAGTACTCTTGCCTGGAAAATCCCATGGGCGGAGCAGCCTGGTGGGCTGCAGTCCATGGGGTCGCTAAGAGTCGGATACGACTGAGCAACTTGGCACACACACACGCAAGTTGGTGATAGATAAATAATGTGTGGCCCATTCAGACGATGGAATACTACTCAGAACAAAAAAGAAATGAATTATCAAGCGTGAAAAGATATGGAGGAAACTTAAATGCATATTGCTATGTGAAAGAAGCCAATTTTAAAAGGCTACACATAATGTGTCATTCCAATAAAATGGCATTCTGGAAGGAGCAAGGCTTTGGAGACAGTGAAGAGAACAGTGGATGCCAGGGGTTTGGGGGGAGAGAATGTCGAGTATTGCAGAGCAAATAGGATTTTTGGGACAGTGAAACTACTCTATAAGATACTATATTAGTGAATATACATCATTATTGTTGTTGCTGTTAGTAAATCATGTCTGACTTTTTTGTGACCCGTGAACTGTAGCCTGCCAGGCTCCTCTGTCCATGGGGTTTCCTAGGCAAGAATACTGGAGTGGGTTGCCATTTCCCTATACATTTGTCCAAACCCATAGAATGTACAATACCAAGAGTGAACCCTTATGGAAAACTGTGGACTTTTGGTGGTGAGGTGTCAGGGTAGGTTCATCAGTTATACAAACATACCCCTCTAGTAGGGGAAGTTGGTAACAGGGAAAGCTATCTGTGTTTGGGGCGGGAGGCATATGGGAAATCTCTGTGCCTCCCTCTTAATCATACTATGAACCTACAATTACTCTAAAAAAATTGTCAGTGAAAAGAAAAAAGAGCAGTGACATTGGTGGGACAAGGACAGGCATGGAATGCTGAGAAAACAAGCTGTGAGAAATGGAGAATTCTAGCCAGCACCTCCTTGCTAGCAGTGACTTTGCAGGCTTTTGCCAGAAGCTCAATTAGATTCTGGAGCAAGCTTCTACTTGGTACAATGCATACCACCCCCCTGCAGTCCACCACCATGGCCCGCTTTTCGCTAATAATAATAAATGGTATATGTTGAGTCCTGTGTGCCCCCTATAATATGATAAGGATCAGTCATTCACAGCAGATTATCCATTGTTGCAAAACTAGTAAGTAGTGAAATTGGTCATTTGTTTTGTCAACCCAGCCACCTGCAGGTGTCTTAGCTGTGATACCCACCAAGAATTTTCTCTCTAAAATAACCCAGACACCTACCAGTAATTAGCAAGGCTGATTTCATCAACAAATGAAACTAGTTCCAAAAAGTAGCAGAGCAAAGAAACTGAAGATGTGACGATTTTTAAAGGCATGTTATCCTTTCTTGAAGATTGGTCAGAATTGGTGCAGGCAGAGTTGCGTTCTGATTCTCAGTGTGTGGGGCGGGGAGAGGGCACAGCTGTCCTGGAATCCACAACTCATGAGAGATCTGAGAATGTGGAAGTTACACGCTTCATTTAGGCATCAGAGTTCTCCATTACAAAATGGTCCCTGAGTTCATTAATCAGACTCTCCAAATTTGTTTAACTCATTATTTATAACATCATTAAATCCAGTGACACTAAAAGGTGTCCCTGTGAGCATCAGGCAAGTACAGGTTTAATCCTCAGAAAACGTGTCAATGTCTTTCTTTCCCTCCCTCCCCCACCCTCATCAGGGAGGATGGATGGAGGCAAATGCTAAATTTGCAGGATGTGCAACGGTCTAAACTTTCACTGAATCCTAATCAACTTAATATCCTGTTGCCTTTTTGAAATTGGATGATGAAATGTAACCCCGAGACAGCTTGAACAGAACTCAGGCCTGGGTGCTTTCCGCAAAATGGCCTAATTTGGTAGTTATGGCACTAGTATTGTATGTGCAGTGATCAAATCCTGTGTTTTCAATTGTCCTTTTTATGGTCAATTAAGGCAGTCTTAGGATATAGATTTAATACCGGAGCAGCCTAATGTAACAGACTAAAGCGTGCCCTCCAATTATGGGGAGAATGTCTTTTTGTGACAGTGGTTCTCCGGGTAAGTTTTACAGGCTTCTATTTTTGAACTTGACTCCAAGGGCCAAAGCAGCACAGTTTGAAAATGGTTTTGTAAACCGTAACGAGGGCGTCTTTCTTTAGCAGCTTCCTGCCTGAAGACGGCAGAGTGCTTTACAAACTTATCAAATGATATACAGGGATCGTTTGTTCTCTGCTGAAATACAGAGACCTGGGGGGAAAGGCAGTCACTGATGAAAAATCTCAGTGCCTGCGTGGACAGCAGGCATGGAGAGTGTGGAGCATCTAAAGCACGCTCCTCAACTGGAGGGGCTGGCCAGATAGGCGGGGGGGCTGTGCTCTGCGGTGCCACGTTGCTTCAGGGAAGGGTGCCTGGGGAGCTCCTGGTAAAGCTGCCTCTTCCCTTGGATTGTCCCTTATGTCTGCGGCACTTTGAGGTGCCTCCTGACACACACATTCTAAACAAATGGGCACGTTTCACTGCTCTTGATTCCTTAGCACAGGAGATCATCAGAGGGGCTCTGATACATCACAGCTTCTCGATGCCAATTAACTATCTTGAAGACCTGTCTGAATCATAGCACGGAGGAAAAAGCAGTCTGGGCCTTAAAGGACTCTAAGAAATGTTCAAAGCATTTCTGAGCAGAAGTCTTTTGGGCTCTGTTTTAATTAATAGTTTAAAATAATTCATATTTAATATATCAAGTGTTTCTGTGGAGCTGATGATGTTTAAATGCCTCCAGACAGGGGTTCCTTTTCATCCTATTGGTTTTACATAGCGTCCAAAGGTCAGTTCCACAGAGGGAACATTTATTTGTCATTTTCCATGTACATCACCACAGTCGGGATGCAGTAGAGGATGCAGAAGTGAATTAATTCACGGGCTCTGAGGGGCTCCGGAGTTGTAGGTAAGAGGTCCACGTGTAAAAGATTCAGAAGCAAGCAGAGCTGTGGTTAACGCCATGACAGATACGCGCTCACAGAGCCCAGAAGCATACTCAGCGTATCAGCATCCTTACGTCTGCTGAGCTGTTTAATTGTCATACATATTACTTTTGGTTATAAATTAATAAAGTAGAAGATCTGAAAAATTTCCCCCATTAGGAGATGTTTATAGAATATGTAGAATTTATATTTCTGCATTTTCATGTGACACATTTGGGTCTTCCTAAAAGAAAATTAAATTTACCAAGTTCACGTTAATGTGTAGCAGATGGAAATATGTGGAACTATTCAAAGACAAGAGAATGGGAAAATTCCCACATCCACACTCACACAGCTGCTCATTGTAAAAGTGATCACTGATAAATATAACTGCTGCTGCTGCTAAGTCGCTTCAGTCGTGTCCGACTCTGTGCGACCCCATAGACGGCAGCCCATCAGGCTCCCCCGTCCCTGGGATTCTCCAGGCAAGAACACTGGAGTGGGTTGCCATTTCCTTCTCCAATGGATGAAGGTGAAAATAGAAAGTGAAGTCGCTCAGTCATGTCCGACCCTCAGCGACCCCATGGACTGCAGCCTTCCAGGCTCCTCCATCCATGGGATTTTCCAGGCAGGAGTACTGGAGTGGGGTGCCATTGCCTTCTCCAGATAAATATAAAGAGGCAGGTAAAAGCATCAGCCTTTGTCTCTAAACTGATATGACATTAAACGGTAACTCATGGGGAGTGGGCTTGGTGAGGAAGGAAGGCTGAATGTCTCTGCTCTCATCAGAGGGTAAATGAAGACAGATGCTCACACGTGGGAGGGAGGAAGTGGCCACCTTAACTGCCCAGAAGGGGCTAGTGGACACTGTGTGGTCCGTGGGGCAATGGAAACCTGGGATGTTGCTGGTCTCGTGTGGGAGAGTCTAAGAGAAGGGTGCGCAGAGCTAAGGTAGGCAGGTGCCCTGGTTTGGGGAAAGAATATATCAAGTCAAATTCAGAGAAAATGTAGACATTTTTAAAAGCCAAATACACTAACACAGAGCACAGTAACAAAAGAAATATTCATAAAAGGGAAATTTTGGTTATGTCACTGAAGAAACAGGAAAAATGAGTGAGGAAAGAGAGGAAGAGAGAGGCGAAGATATATCCAAAGAGGCATATTGTGGCAAAATATGGATGTTTCTAGTAAACTCAATTTGAAAGAGAGTGTATAGAAGACATACGGGTTTCCAAGGTGCCACAAGTGGTCAAGAATCTGCCTGCCAAATGTCGGAGACACGACTGACGGGGTTCAATCCCTGGGTCAGTAAGATCCCCTAGAGCAGGAAATGGCACCCCACTCCAGCATTCTTGCCTGGAAAAGCCCGTGGACAGAGGAGCCTGGTGGGCTACAGTCCAGGGGGTCACAGAGAATCGGACAGGGCTGAGCAGCCGAGTACACGCATATTGAAGACACCGAGGTGTCTGTGAGGGTCATGACCCATAACATTTGTGCGGGTGCTGAAAGCTTCCCAATCACAACACGTTTCAAAATAAGCCAAGAAGAGTGTGAAGAAGTTTGTCAAGGGGACTGTGGAGTGACCTGCTGTGGGCAGACGGTGCCCTGCTGAAGGATGGCAGGGCAAAGGCAGAGCCACACAGGCTCATTTACCTCCGTTTTTTATGGTCAAAGAAAATAATCATCCTGTAAAAGGGTCGAAAAATACAAATAGGAGAAAATGGGAGTCCAAGATAGCTGAAAAGATGATAAAAGTGTATCCTATTGATTTAAGCACGCCCACATCTATAAGACTAGATGAATCATTTCTCACAGAAGATCGCGAGAAAACAGTGGTTTACAATCTCAGCAATAGTTTCTGTAATTTTTGAGACATTGAGGAGAATAGAGGTGTGCGTAAGTAGGAAATGGGCATGGTGAACATTTTTAAAAGGTAAAGAAGATAAGCCCTGGAAATTAAAGGCCAATGAAGCTGAAATGAAACCCTCGTAAAATTCAGACCAGATCTACCCATTTGTCAGCATTCATCCATCTGCCCAACCCTCTACCAGGAATTTCTCTTCATTCAACAAGTATTAATAGAATACCTTGTGTGTGCTAGGCACTGGAGATATACTGTTATGCTGTAAAATGAAACAGGTAGTCCTCATTCTACTAGGACTTAGATTCAAATGGGGGACTTAACGGAAGTATGAGTTGCAGATTCTAAGAGCATGACGGCAAGGCTAATAGCGAAATCACAGCAGGGAGTCTGCCACAACCCCCACATTAGTCAGGATTTTTCCCCTTGCAAATGCCAGAAGCTCAGTTATATTGGCTGAAGCAAAAGGGTATTTCATGGCTGATGTATGTGAGAAGTCCGTGAACAGTCCTGGCTTCAGGCTGGGTACATAAGCTCAGACAACACCTGTCACCAGGACTTTATCTTCATCTCTTTGCCCGACTTTCTTCTACATTAGCTCCATTCTCCCCATATTTTTTAACAGTTAAGAGAGCTTCCTGTAGCTCCAGGCTCAAGTTCTATCTTCACAGCAACTCCAGTGGAGAGAGGGTATATATTTCCCCATAGCTCAAACAAGAGTCCAGAATAAAATTCGCTTTTATTAGCATGGTTCATGCATTGTCTCATGACCTCCATGAATCAGCTATGTGACTAGACTGAATAAACTGGTAGTCCTGACCTGGGCCAAGGTCAGACCTTCCCTCCTGCACCAGGGATAGAGCCATCCTGTCTGTTCATGTGGTGAGAGTCTGGGCTGGGGGCTGGGGGCGATTCCCCATGGGGGAAGAGAGGTGCTGGGCAGGCAAGGCCGAATCTCTGGGGCGCTGCCCCTGTGGTCCGTGCTGGTTGGTCAGAAACCTCAGGGAGCATCAGGACCGTTGTCTAGTTTACACATTTCTTTTTATCTCTTTATTTCTCCCCACCCTCCTTCCCGCATTTGCACTGGCTGAAACCTCCAATGTAATATTGAATGAAAGTGGTGCAGGTAGACATCACTGCCCTGCTCCTGGTCTCAGGGAGAAAGCATTCAGTCTATGAAGCCTCCATTCCCTTCCATATGGTGTCACATGCAGCTTTCTTTGCACATGTTCTCAACCATGCTGAGGAAGTTGTTGCTATCTCAAGTGTTCTGAGAGTTTTTATCATGAATGTTGAATTTTACCAAATGCCTTTTCCACATCTATTTCTTAATTTGGTGATCTGTATCTTCTCCCTTTTCTTGGTCAGTGTAACTAAAAAATTGTCTGTCTTGATCTTTTCAGAGAACCAGCTATTAGTTTCATTGATTTTCTCTATAGCTTTTCTACCTTATACTTTAAAGAGGCCACTGGAAACTAGATTTTATCTGGTTGAACAACTATGTCATATAAGGAACTGCGAAAGGCAAGGAAGGTGCATGAAAATAGAATTCAAATCTCTAAAGAACTGCATTAGAGAAGGAGAGATGGGAATATTCACTCAGCCTCCAGAACGTAGAACTCAGATCAGTGTGTGCAAGTTAAAGAGGAGCAAATGTGAGCAGTTTTGCCCCCTATTTTAGAAGCCAGGCTCAAAAATCATACAGTTCAGCTCATTCACTCAGTTGTGTCTGACTCTTTGCAACCCCATGGACTGCAACACACCAGGCTTCCCTGTCCATCACCAACTCCCAGAGCTTGCTCAAACTCATGTCTATCGAGTCATTGATGCCCTCTGAAGGGGATAACAGAGGATGAGAATGATACAGATTTGGATCAAAACCATGGCCTTACCTTCTGCTGTGTGTGTGCGCTAAGTCGCTTCAGTTGTGGCTGACTCTTTGCCCCCTGTATGTATTAATTAGATAACTCATGCTGTTATATCCAGATCTCCAAGACTCAGGAGTTCAGCAAGTAGAAGCTCATTTCTTGCTCTCAAGAGAACTGTCCATGAGGATTTTATGATCCAGGTCTGCTCATGGTGAACTCGACTCCAGCACACATTCCACTGACCAGGCGTAAGAGAGGCAGCCACAGCCCTCAAGGATAAGAAAACCTCTTCAGTGAATTGCTTCCTGTATAGCTTGAGGTTTATCTTTTTGAGCTTCTGTTTTCTTATGTGTGAAAAGAGGACAGTAATGTCTGTCTTGTGAGTATCCCCAACGCTCTCCAGTATCTGGCACAGGTGGGAGTTTAGTGAACACTTGTTGCGTGAATGAATGAATGAGTGAATCAATGAAGTGAGTGTAAGGACCGGTGTATGCAGTGCGCTTGGAACCCTATTTGGCTTAGAGAAAGTCTTCAGTACATGAGAACAGTTATTGTTGCTCTTGTTCTTGAGGTTTTGTAAAGAAAGAAAGCCAGGCAAGAAAGTTTCCAGCTCTAGTTTGAAGAGTGGGTCTCTCTCTGTAAGGTTTCAGGCAAAGGCCAACTGTTAGTCGTGTCGTAGGGTTAGAGTGCTGGCCTGCCCTCAAATGTCCTTTGAGGTCACAGATGTTCAAGTGGGGCATCAGACAAACCACACTTTCACTTGCTACCCTCTGACCTGGAGTAAGTCCTTTTACTTTCCTGAGACTCCATGTCTTCAGTTTTGAAAACCTGCAAAGCAGGCCAGCAGTGACAGTTCATTAAGATAAATCATATGAAACTGTGGAACACAGCCTGTGGCATGGAGCGGGCAGGTGCTTGGTAAATGTTTGTTTTCTTTCCTTCTACTTTGCTGCTTTGTTGCTGCCTATTCTATTATATACGCAATAGTCTTTATTAGTTGCATTTGAAATGATTATTTGTTGTAGTAAAAGATAACAAGAAAATTCCCGGGTTGGAGATGGAGATTGTAGATCTGGAGTTTCTCACCCTTTCCCTCTGCAGATGATCATGGGATAACATAATTTAGGTTCCAAAACCAGCGTATCCTGTTCCTTGGATTCAGGTTTACATGTATCTTGGATTCAAGTTTGCATGTATCTAGCAACTGGCTTCTCAGAATTTTCAAGAACTGTTAATAGGCAAATGAATCATGAATCAGTTTCTTATATTCAACCAAAGTTGATGGAGGAAAACCCATTCAATGAGGTATTTCCCAGAGAACTAGTTACGTACAATTTTTCTGTAAGAGGATGATAACGCGAATCGAGAAAAGTTTAGCAAAACAGAAAATAAGGATTAAGGACTCACTTTTTAAGTGGTTGCTTCTCATCAATCCCCTCTTCTGAAATGATAAAAGTCAAAATTATTTAAAAACAAAAGCAAGTTTAGGATTAGGATAAGATCCATCTGGTAACCTAACAGTTTCAGTGTAAAAAAGCCAGAACAGAATGTTTTCTCTGGTTGTCGTGGTTTGACTTTTTCTCAGCTGCTGGGCATTTGTGATGCTTACTTTGTTAGCTGGAGCCGTTACATCCCATCCTGTGTGTCAGTGGGTCCTGAGGTTATTCCAGCACCTTAGGAAAAGCCATCATCTACTTACTTTTAGAACTTTTAAGATAGACTTGAGAGCGCTAGGAAAGCAGGTGAGTTACCGTTATCAATATGGAATCTGAGGTTTCCTGTACAATAGCACCACCTCTTCTAAGTCACCGTGGCTGGCGCTTCTCAGCATGCATAATGATATAATAAATAACATGTGTACCGAGTGAAAGCTTTGAGTAACGGAACCAGCTAACATTTTGAATTTTATTAAGGACGAACTGTCTCAGATGTTCTTAGGGCTGTTATTACCCCCTCATTAAAGCTGGTCATTCTTGTTTTTAAAGCATTTTGGAGACATTCATTGATACACGCTTGGGGGAAAAAAAAATATATATATAGAGAGAGACATCCCTTTTACCTTTAAAAAAAGGTTCCCATGAGACTTTAAAACCATGTAAGAATAATACTCTGATTACTCACGTGGGTGGTTTTGCACTCTCTATTTCTCATCCTTTTACCATCTTAAGAGATCTGAGCTTTCTTCGCCATGCAGTGTGAACCATGCTGTAAGATTCCTCTTTTTGGGAGGAGGAAGGGCAGGATCAGCAGAGAGTCTGGCCCTCTGGGTGGCTGCCCCTGTCAGCTCTCAGCAACACCCAGCAGCTCCTGAGCTAGTTATCAAAGAGGGACGTGACAGAAAGTTGGAGCAATACCCCAGAGCAATTCTGGCCACCCAGAGCATCCACAGCCAGTGCTTAAAGCGAGGGGGAAGTTGCTCCACTGTTCCTAAAAATAATCGCCAGGTAAGAGTGTAGACTCAGTGTTGCTGGATCTACCCATTTATCAGAAAAGCTGGAAATCAGTTTTTAGTATCCATGCAAGGAAGGAAGAAGTGGGAGAAGGCAGTGTCAGCCGTTTAGCAGGAAAGCTAACACTTGGCCTGGAAACTCCTAACAGACTTCTGCTTAAATCTCATTGGCTGAAACAGGTCGTGAGGTCACCCTAGCTACACAGGAAGCTGGGAGAGTATACCTACTCAGCGACTGTGGTAGAAGCAGTCAGGGAGAAGGAAGTTAGGAATGGGTATTGGAACAGCTAATCTGAACTGCCTGCCAGCATGTAGACACTATATTTAAATATTGACTCTGTATTAAAGGAAACAAAACACGTCCGAGTGCCAGACCTGGCCCACAGACCTAAAGTTTATATCCTCTGCTTAAGACAAACCAGTGTCTATCCTTCATATCTCTCCACTTGTCACTTCAGGAATCCACTCTTCCTGATTCAGTGTCTCTCAGCCTTCTACCACCAAGGGCTTGTCTTACTTTTTATTTTTTTCTGTTTTCTCCATGGAATCCATCTGTTGGAACATTCTGTCTACAAAGTCCTTTTGTTAGGTAATAATGAGTTTTCCCATTTTAAAAAATTCAACAAAGACTTACAGATCTGCCAACCAGAGCCTCTGATCGACAAAGGATAACCAGCAGGAGAGTTGGTATAATTCCAGACAACAGTTAAAAAAAAATTAAAATGACATTGTAATTAGCATTTAAAGCTTTATTTGCATAAGTGGATAAATTCCACTAGGACAGGGGTTGCTAACTCTCTGTGCATGGTCACATAAATGGGGTTGCTAACTCTGTGCATGGTCACATAAATAGATATTTTAGACTTCAGGCCATATGGTCTACAGGATGACTGTTCAACTCTGTGCTATTATAGCACAAGATAACACATAAATGAATGAGTGTGGCCATGTGCCCATAAAACTTTATTTACAAAGAAAGGCTGTTGAGTCAGGTTTGGCCAGCAGACTGTAGTTTGCTAATCCCTACACAAAGACTTTAAAAGTATTAAAACATTTCCACACCTGGTTCCTACTTCCTGAAACTTTAGAGGACCTGACTGAGGACAGACTTGGATAATAAGCCTTACCCTGACCCCCTCTCAGCCTTTCTGTTACCAAGTCCAAGTTTGTACTGCTCATTGCATGACACGTCAATAAAATGAGAGGTGAATTGTTGGCCCAAGGAATAGAAAGCTAGCAGATGAGTGTCCTAAAGAACCATCTTCTCTGAGTTGGAACTCTAGCTTCTTTCATACTAGAAGCGGAGGAGGTAAGAATCTGGTTCTGGTCAGACTCCAGAGAGGACATGTTATTTCTTCCTTTCTGCAGCCATTCACAGGTGAGCCTGGTCCAGAGGTTTCTTGTGAACTGAATGAAGGTATATTAGCTTAATGTTCATTATGTTGGAGACAGGGTTCCCAGATATGGTCCATTATGTATAACTTAAATTTATAGATACCATACCTTTAGTGATTAACTTGTAACAAAAACAATAGAATTCAGAGGTTAAAGTAAAAGAATCAGATCCAACATAGAGTCAGATTTGTCTTTCCCTATTACCTCCCAACTTTGCTAAGTTTCCTTCCTGCACTTTGAATCCCCAAAACATCCTTAGAAATACTGTCTTCACTTTCTCACCTATGTTATAAAGCTCATCTGTGGCTTTGGACTTGATTCTGTCTCTGGAAGTCTGTGCTGGGTAACTAGAGGGTGGGGGCAAAATCTCTTAACTCTTCAGGCACACAGACTTTGGAGGTTGACAAGCATGGAAGAAATTCTAACATCTTTGTCTCTATAGTCAGTTTACTCAACCTCCCTGAGCAATCTGAGGCATGGACAGGAAGAGTCCAGCTAGACCAGAGATCTCTTCAGCTATGTTGGTGAAGAGCTGTCCATTAGTGACAAGTCCATTAGTGACTAAGATAAGAGGCTATACTTTGATTTGTTTTTGTTTCAGTGTCTGAAATTGTATCAGTTCAGTTCAGTTGCTCAGTCGTGTCTGACTCTTTGCGATCCCATGAATCGCAGCACTTCAAGCCTCCCTGTCCATCACCAACTCCCGGAGTTCACCCAGACCCATGCCCATAGAGTCAGTGACGCCATCCAGCCATCTCATCCTCGGTCGTTCCCTTCTCCTCCTGCCCCCAATCCCTCCCAGCATCAGAGTCTTTTCCAATGAGTCAACTCTTCGCATGAGGTGGCCAAAGTACTGGAGCTTCAGCTTCACATCATTCCTTCCAAAGAAATCCCAGGGTTGATCTCCTTCACAATGGACTGGTTGGGTCTCCTTGCAGTCCAAGGGACTCTCAAGAGTCTTCTCCAACACCACAGTTCAAAAGCATCAATTCTTTGGTGCTCAGCCTTCTTTACAGTCCAACTTTCACATCCATACACGACTACTGGAAAAACCATAGCCTTGACTAGATGGACCTTAGTCAGCAAAGTAATATCTTTGCTTTTGAATATGCTATCTAGGTTGATCATAACTTTCCTTCCAAGGAGTAAGTGTCTTTTAATTTCATGGCTGCAGTCACCATCTGCAGTGATTTTGGAGCCCAGAAAAATAAAGTCTGACACTGTTTCCACTGTTTCCCCGTCTATTTCCCATGAAGTGATAGGACCAGATGCCATGATCTTCGTTTTCTGAATGTTGAGCTTTAAGCCAACTTTTTCACTCTCCTCTTTCACTTTCATCAAAAAGCTCTTTAGTTCCTCTTCACTTTCTGCCATAAGGGTGGTGTCATCTGCATATCTGAGGTTATTGAGATTTTTCCTGGCAGTCTTGATTCCAGCTTGTGTTTCTTCCAGTCCAGCGTTTCTCATGATGTATTCTGCATATAAGTTAAATAAGCAGGGTGACAATATACAGCCTTGACGTACTCCTTTTCCTATTTGGAACCAGTCTGTTGTTCCATGTCAAGTTCTAACTGTTGCTTCCTGACCTGCATATAGGTTTCTCAAGAGGCAGGTCAGGTGGTCTGGTATTCCCATCTCTTGAGGAATTTTCCACAGTTTATTGTGATCCACACAGTCAAAGGCTTTGGCATAGTCAATAAAGCAGAAATAAATGTTTTTCTGGACATAGTCAATAAAGCAGAAATAGATGTTTTTCTGGAACTCTCTTGCTTTTTTGATGATCCAACGGATGTTGGCAATTTTATCTCTGGTTCCTGTGCCTTTTCTAAAACCAGCTTGAACATCAGGGAGTTCACGGTTCACGTATTGCTGAAGCCTGGCTTGGAGAATTTTGAGTATTACTTTACTAGCATGTGAGATGAGTGCAATTGTGCGGTAGTTTGAGCATTCTTTGGCATTGCCTTTCTTTGGGATTGGAATAAAAACTGACCTTTTCCAGTCCTGTGGCCACTGCTGAATTTTCCAAATTTGCTGGCATATTGAGTGTAGCACTTTCACAGCATCATCTTTTAGGATTTGGAATAGCTCAACTGGAATTCCATCACCTCCACTAGCTTTGTTCCTAGTGATGCCTTCTAAGGCCCACTTGACTTCACATTCCAGGATGTCTGGCTCTAGGTGAGTGATCACACCATCGTAATTATCCAGGTCATGAAGATCTTTTTTGTACAGTTCTTCTGTGTATTCTTGCCACCTCTTCTTAATATCTTCTGCTTCTGTTAGATCCATACCATTTCTGTCCTTTATCAAGCCCATCTTTGCATGAAATGTTCCCTTGGTATCTCTGATTTTCTTGAAAAGACAAACCGCTATAAACCCAGTGGCTTAAAGAAACATCAGTCATCTATTTTTTCTCATGAATCTGAAGTTTGGGAGAGCTTGGTGGTAACTATTTTGAACACAGTTTGAACACAGTTAAAACCTACATTGTTCAAGGGTCAACTAGTTTTCTTTTAAATAAATGTGATTATACCATTAGTATGATCATACTCTTCTGTCATTTTTTTTCATTCAATAATATTATTCAGTCTCTATCTGGTGGGGGAAGATGTACTAAGGCTTTTTGATGACTACATATTATTTCTTATCACTGTACATTCATTTATTTGACCACTCAGCTACTAATGGACCTCCAGGTGGCATCTGGTTTTTTTTTTTTCACTCTTATCTAATCATTGCAAAAATGGCATATCTTCATACAGAGCCACTGAATGTAGGATTGAATTCTAGAAGTGGTATGGTTGGGTTAAAGGTAGACCCAGTTAAAAGTTTGGCAGATACTACAAAGTTGCCTTCCCAAATGCCATACCAATTTATATTGCTAACAAGAACATGTGAAAGTGTTCTTTTCCCCATACCCTCATCAGCTCTGGACACTATCAACTTTATTCAATATTTTCCCATCTTTTGGGGAACATGAACTATTTCACTGTTGTTTTTATTTGCATTTCTCTTGAGAATTAGTGTTGTCTTCCCACATAAATAAGAATTACTCAAGATGAGAGTTTTACAGGTTTTCTGAAAACCCCCCAAGTATCAGTAAATCACAGATTGGAATGGTTTGATTTCTTTATTGTTTTTAAATCTTGAAGCAATGGAGGATTTATAGAGGGATTATACGTTTTTACTATATCTGGTATTTAATGAGAAATTACAGATTAGACATTGGGATAAACCCTGTGTTTATGAGATTAACTGAAACAACTTATCCTCTCTGACTGTGTGTCTACTCTTCCTGCATTGATCAGGCCTCTGTGTTTCTGACACTAGAGTGGGAAGAACTGTCTCACTAGATCACTCCCATTTGAACGCTACCCATACAGGGAGCATCAGGGTCAGTGTTTGCAAGGCACTTTCTCTCTTGTGGATTTCTGATTTCTAGTTGTTTGAGTGGCATTCATTATCCATTTTGGGAAACATTATATGTACTTTTAAAATTATCAGATCACCTTCAAGAAAGGTATATGTTATCATTTGAATCAGATTGACACTCTGTTTTTAACTGTTTGCTGAATTGTAACCTGCGTGTAGAAAAGTGTAGAAGTCACACATCTACAGCCTGATGAATTTTGTGTTCAGTTCACAAAGCAAACACTCACCCATGTAACTGGCACCCAGTTGGAGAACAGTTTGCCCAGCCCCTAGAGGCCCCCTGTGCCCTCCCTGTCACTATTCACAAGGGTAGCACTTTCTGACTTGTAATAGCAGGAATTCATTTGCCTGTTCTGTGCTTTATGTAAGTGGAATCAGACAGTGTGTTCTCTTTTGTGTCTGGCTGGCGCCCTGTCTTTTAAATACTGTAACAGATCAATAGCTAACATTCAGCACACACTCACAATGCACCAGGTATACTTCTCTAAGCACTTTATGTGCATTATATTAAACACAGGTGTGTTAAATATGGATCACATTTGGGCGATTTACATTTTTCTTTGATGTAACTCTAGTCTGTACAAGAATGTCAAAGAGATATATTTCCTTTTCACATGTCCAATTTATATAGATTCTTTTTTATAAATAATTTATTAATATTAGACAACTCTTCAGAGCCATAATCGAACAAAGAGTTCCCCATCAGCTCTCTTTGCAGTAAGTTTGTAATTATCATTTAATAAACATGTTAAGATATTTTTAGGATTTTGAACAATTATGCCTTTAAATATATCATTTTAAACTGAGCACTTAAAATTAATGCTGTGAAGCTTTGGAGATGCCTAAATAAACCAATGTCCAAGTTCACCCTAGGTAAGAAAGGAAGTGAGCATTAAATATCTTCCTCCATCTATCTCCTTTTCGGGAAATGATGACCTATCCAAGAGGACATAAATCACTCCTGTTCCCAAGTTAGATTAAAATTCTGAGGCTTCAAACTTGCCTTTACCTGTAGACTCTACTATTAGACCTCTGGCTTTATCATTTCTGGTCTTCCCTTGTGGCTCAGCTGGTAAAGAATCAACCTGCCATGCAGGAGACCTGGGTTGATCCCTGGGTTGGGAAGATCCTCTGGAGAAGGGGGGAATGGTTATCCACTCCAGTATTCTGACCTGGAGAATTCCATAGACTGTACAGTCCATGGAGTTGCAAAGAATCGGAATGACTGGTCAACTTTCACTTTCACTTTATCATTTCTCCACAGGATAACGTGGTACACAGTAGCTTTTGCTCGTACTCACAAAACTATTCAGTTTCTATTCTGAAGAAGGTGAATGGGCCACTGAAGCTAATTCCAAACAAAAAGGCACCTTCTTCTCTAATAATCTGGGAAATAATCCTAAAGAGATTGTTATGATTAGGTAATCGTACATGTGACTCAGCCCAAGAAACTGGCTTTCAGCCTCATTTATACTTAGGTTCCACTCACCTCCTTAGCTAAAAAGTGTAGCTAATCTCAGTTATCTGACTGCCCCTGGTAGCATTTTCTCATTATGTAATTGAAGGTAAATAGAAATAATATTAATTTTTATTTTGCAATTGTGTTTGCTAATAAACAGGAAAAAATAAGTTTGCATCTACTAGTAAATACAGAGAATTCTCTTTTCCAATGCTAAACACGCACATCTGCTCTGGGAAAGATCTGAACCTGCACAAGGCTTAGCAAAATAGTTCAGCCATTCTAGCCTTAATACTCTGAGCATAAACAGAAGTGTGGTAGCTCTGTAAGCAGTGGGGAAGCAAGAAATGGACCTCCAGGGTCTCTTTGCTGTGGAAATTAAGACAGCCATGGAATGGGGAGCTCTTTTCCACCTACTCTGTATCTAGCACAGAGCCTGGCCATGAGTGGATGCTCAAAAAACACCTACAGAATAAAAAGGGGCCATGATCGAGCCCCCAGATAGATTCTATGCTGCTGCTGCTGCTAAGTCGCGTCAGTCGTGTCCAACTCTACAACCCCATAGACGGCAGCCCACAGGCTACCCCATCTGTGGGATTCTCCAGGCAAGAACACTGGAGTGGGTTGCCATTTCCTTCTCCAATGCGTGAAAATGAAGTCGCTCAGTTGTATCTGACTCTTCGTGACCCCCTGGACTGTAGCCTACTAGGCTCCTCCATCCATGGGATTTTCCAGGCAAGAGTACTGGAGTGGGGTGCCTTTGCCTTCTTCGATAATTTCTAAAAAATAAAGTATTTTTCAAGAGTAAAGTGTATTTAGCTATTTCTAGCTAATCTATAGGGCATTCCTGGTGGCTCAGCTGGTAAAGAATCTGCCTGCAATGCAGGAGACCTGGGTTTGATCCTTGAGTTGGGAAGATCTCCTGGAAAAGGGAATGGCTACACACTTCAGTGTTCTGGCCTGGAGAATTGCCTGGACTGTATCGTCCATGGGGTCACAAGGAGTCAGACACAACTGAGCGACTTTCACTTCACTTCTGTAAGGGAAAATTGTAACTTTTTCTATGAACTTCTCCATTAAGATAGAGGATGACACAGTTTTTAAAGAATTAACACTTGGGATGGAGCTTCCCAAAACAGTACTTATGGGCAGGATGGAGATTATCATCCAAATGCTGGTCAAATGATAAATGCTATCAATAAATAGATTAATTTATTTATTTTTGGCTGTGCTGGGTCTTCGTTGCTGCACACGGGCTTTTTCTCTAGTTGCAGCCAGTGGGGGCTGCTCTCTAGCCGAGGTGAGCGGGCTTCTTATTGCAGTGGCCTCTCTTGCTGCAGAGCACAGGCTCTAGGCACACGGGCCTCAGAAGCTGCAGAGTGCAGGTTCAGTCGTTGTGGCTCCTGGGTCCTAGAGCACGCAGGCTTCAGTAGTTGAGGTGCACAGGCTCCCGGGCTCTGGAGCATGGGAGTTCTCTCGGAGACTAGAGAAGTTGCGGAGCACAGGCTTAGTTGCTCTGCAGCACGTGGACCAGACCCATGTCTCCTGCACTGGCAGGCTGTTTCCTATCTACTGTACCTCCAGGGAAGTCCTGACACTTGATAACAGACTCAGGAATCAAAAATAATTTGCTAGGCTGAAATGGTGGGCTGAGCCATTAGCAATTAACATACTGGGTCCACGCGATGGATCATACTGATTACATATGCGGGAACCGTGACTCGGTAGAAGCATAAATGAAGGCAAGAGTTAGCATTTAATTGTCTTATCCATGTGTTGTATGATCAACTTTTTTTCCTCCTGTCTTTTTATGAAACACTTTTGAATGAAGGAGTTGTGTGAACCTTTAGGATGGCTGAGTCAAATGACTCTGGGCCCTGTTTGCCGTTGTGTGATAAAATAGCTCACAACTATTCGTGTAGAGTTCTTTTGGTCTCAAGATCTCTTTGCTGTTTGGATAAATGCTGCTCCCCAATGTGTCTTCCTAGCACTGTGTGGTTAAAGCAGAAACGTAAAAGGGGCTAAATGGGAAAAAAAATTCAAAAAACTCTGGTTCTCAGGCCAGTAGTTCTCAAATTTAACTATACATCAGTATCACCTGCATGGTTCATCAGAACATTAAGTCCCACCTTCAGAGTTTTTGACTCATAAGGTTGGAAATGAAGTCCAGTAGTTTACACACATACCGAGTTTTAAATTAGTGAGGCTGCTGTTCCAGGACCTTACTTTGGGAACCACATCTATAGGCCATAAAGTTCCTATGAAGAAGTTCCTGTCCTAAGAACAAAAGTCTGCGAACAAATCAATTTGGACTTGCACTCTGAGACTAGATATAATCAGCTCTGCTTATGGGTATTATCCTCGCAAGGAGTCATACTGGTGTGGATTGAGGGCAAGGATAGATGTGTGGGGAGGGGACAGGGGTCCATTGATTTACTCCTTGGAGATGCCCCTTCATCAGGGTCTCTATGCCATGACTTTAACCCAGCATCTCCAAAATGATGCCATGGGGTAGTGTTCAGACCTCATGTACGATTAACCAATGGCAACCACAGAGTTCTCGATTCTGTTTTGTTAAGAAAATAAAAATAATAACAGCTATTAAACTAAACCCATAAATGCCTGTTCCCTGCTGATAGGGAGGGATAGCCACACGCATTCTATTGCTTCCCAGTTTTGTTTTGTTTTGTTTCTTTCTGGAGCAGCTATAATGCAAGCCATGACTCATGCAATGACCTAGCCTCAGAGATATCAAGACCCGTTTACATAAATGTTCACAAGCGTATTTCCAAAGCTCTTTCCCACTTTCCCTTTGTTGCTGTTTTACTTTCACTGGTGGGCAGGTTAGGCAGTGTTTAAGTGAGGCTATTTTCACACACACACACCACACACAAACTCTAGCTGAATTACAAATTCCATGAGAGAAGGGTTGGCATCTCTTTTCTCAGAGAGCTATTGCTAACCCTAATATGGCACCTGGCACATAGTAGAGACACATTATTTGTGACGGAATAAATGTATATATCTTTGCAAGCCAGTGATCATGGAAGTTACCTGTTGATGCTTTATGTGCTATCTGTGAATGTGCATGAACTTTGTTTTTGCTGTCAACCAAATGCAGTTGATCTTGAGTGAAACCTTAATAACATCTACTTGTTCCTTTCTAAAGCTATATTGTAGCAAAGACAGCATTTTGATGGCTTATGAGTTTAATGTTGTTTATTCATTGATCATATCCCCTAGCATTATTTGTAAAGATTTTGGTTTTTAAATAGTTTATTACAGTATAATTGCGATAAAGGTAAATTAAAAAAAACTATAATATGGAAGAACAATAATATAATTCCTAAAATTTAGTACCAAATTTGCTTTGAGTTTCCACATAACCATGGAAAAAATGGAAATGTGTTGGCTTAAATAGTTCTTATTGATTTTTTTTTAAGAAGCATGCCAATTAATGAGAAGAGAAAAAGTTTTCCTCTCATCATTTATTTTTGGTAGGAATGTATTGTAAGAGCTTTTACTGAAAAGGACTGTGAGTATGCAAAGAATAACTTTTTCCAGCAACTGCTTTGCCAGAGGTGTAAAAATATTCTTTGCCTGGTTGCTTTGTATATCTTACCTCAGTAAAGACATGAAATGGAATCATGATAAGGTGAATGCTTTCCCACAGAGAACTAAGCTTCTTGGTGATCAGACTTGATTTGGGAATAGAACTCAGTGAACTGAGAGGATTAAATGATCAATGTATCTTTTAAATTAGCCCTCTCAAATATCAATGGTCTTCGCCAGCCTTAAAGGAGATAATGAGGTAATTTCCATATTGAGCATTCTACAGAGTGAAGTATGGAAATCTGTGGATGACTCAAAGTCAACATCAGATGGCCCACATCAGTGTTGGCCTTCTGTGAGGACATGGCGGTCCAAAGCCTCATCCAGCAGGAACACCTGAGATGCCATGAGGCTGTGTGTATCTTAATTGGTGTCCTCAAGAAGAGACAAAGATGTGAATGCCTGTACTTTCTTATGTAGGGACAGAGGGCTCCGGAAATGGACAGGACACAGGAGAAAGGAAAGAGTCCATGTAGGGTAGAATATTAAGCCACCCTATTAAGTGGTAGGTAACTAAAATAGATCCCATAGGGAAATTATTCTGGAAATAGTATAGAAGATATGCCTTGGAATTATTCCACCTGAGGAAAGAGGAAAATGGACATTGATAAAACACTTCTCTTTGGTTGAGTGTATTTATTCCTCATTGGATGTTGTCCGGAGCCCAGTAAAATGGGATGGGGCCTGTGGGATTTGGGCAAGACACTGGCAGCTTTCCCTTTGGTAAAATGGTTTTAGAAAGAGGTGGTCAAGATATTAAGTAGCCCCACGGACTGCCTGTTCTCTATCAGATGCATCATAGTAATTTGCCTCTATCAATTCTCTTACCTCAAGTAGAAAATCCTACCATGGTTTCTGAGTATATTTAATACCTCTCCACACTTGCTAATATCCTTTTTCACAGAAGATGAAGTAAACCTCAAGATTATTATTTTGCAATGCCATTATCCAGTTAAGAATGTCCTAACATTGTTTTGTTTCCACTGGAATTTACCTTTAAGGGTACCTTCTGTTTATGTCTCCCTATCTTTAAGAGTACCTTCAGTGTGGTAAACCATATTGTTTTCTACAGTAATGCTGTGTTTTCATTTTGAATTTAATGCACTTAAGTAAAAAATAAAAGTGTGCAGAAAAAATAACAACACTAAAAATATATCAAGCAAGGTGTTACTATATATTTGACAACTGGCCCTCTGAAAAAAGAATATGTAATTTGAAGTTTTTGCCTATTTTCTTGGTATAAATACTCCCACCATGACTAAGTCAAAACTGGGTACCAACATGACATCACTGAATGCGGATTTGGGAAAAATTGTGTATACTTGGTTCTTGTAAGCTGGGATAAGCCATCTCTAGGATGTCTCTGGGTGCCACCAAAGGAGAAAGATGGACAGCCCCCTAAAGATCAGGCTGTTGTTTAGTCTCTCGGTCGTGGCTGACTCTGTGACCCCATGGACTGTAGCCTGCCAGGCTCCCCTGTCATAGGATTAACATAGGATCCCCAATCCTGTTATAGAATTCTCCAGGTAAGAATACTGGAGTGGGTTGCCATTTCCTTCTCCAGGGCTCTTCCCGACCCAGGGATCAAACTTGAGTCTCCTGCATTGGCAGGTGGATTCTTTACCACAGAACCATCCACATAGCTAAATGAATATTCAGGTGAGATCCTTGAGTATATACTTTCAAGTACATAGTTGAGGACTTTAACCTATAAATGGGTAGAAATTTCTACCATATAAATGGGGAGAAATTAAATGTCACTCTCCACACTCATGGTTGCTTCTGATTCCTCCAGAAAGGGTGTTTTTAAGAAGCTCTTTCTTCCCACTGGTTTCCACTAGCTGCAGTGGTTAGCCCCAGGTCTATAAATCTCTGAGTTTTTTTAAACTCATTTCTCAAATTCTTTTTATTTTTGCTATTATTGAATTTATAAGCTCTTGGCTTGTGTGGGTATATTCCATTCCACTATAGGTTAGGACTTCCCTGGTGGCTCAGACAGTCAAGAGTCTGCCTGCAATTCAGGAGACCCGGGTTTGATCCCTGGGTCAGGAAGATCCCCTGGAGAAGGAAATAGCAACCCACTCCAGTATTCTTGCCTGGGAAATCCCATGGATAGAGGAGCCTGGCGGGCTGTAAGTCCATGAGGTCGCAAAGAGTTGAACACAATTTAGCAATTAAACAATAGGTCAGATTCTAAACCTAATCTGGAAATGAAGCCCTCAGTAAAAACCCTGAATCAGTCACTGACATATTTTGCTTTGAGCAAATTGCTCCTTTGCTGATCTATTTTTTTAGACCTGTAAAGTAGAGATGCTCAAATTAACAACGAACTCATGGGGTAATTATAAGACTAGAATGAGCTAGAGAGCATCATTTTACTGGCTCAGGGGTAAAGCTGGGTACAAACTTTAACAGTTGTGACTGTTACTATTATCAGCATTTCACTCCATGGGTTCATCTGGATTTTGCAGTCCCCTGGTCTATAGTTCAGAGAAGGCAATGGCACCCCACTCCAGTACTCTTGCCTGGAAAATCTCATGGACGGAGGAGCCTGGTAGGGGTCCTGGTAGCAGTCCATGGGGTCGCTAAGAGTCGGACATGACTGAGCAACTTCACTTTGACTTTTCACTTTCATGCATTGGAGAAGGAAATGGCAACCCACTCCAGTGTTCTTGCCTGGAGAATCCCAGCGACGGGGGAGACTGGTGGGCTGCCATCTATGGGGTTGCACAGAGTCGGGCACGACTGAAGCGACTTAGCAGCAACAGTAACAGGTCTATAGTTTCTTTTATAATTCCGGGTTTGAGTAAGGTGTATTTGGCTGGATTCTTCTTACTTGTCTCACCTTAGCTGGCTCCCACTTCACACATCTTTCAAGATGTTTGTGGAAAACTAATCAGCACCTACGTTTGTTTTCTAATTTTCTTTTGCTGCCACATACCACGGCCACTTGATTAGCAATCAACACTGTGTTGGCAGTCACATACAAGCCCCGTTCCCCCTAATCAGGGATGTAGGAAGAAAATGCTGGTGTTAAAAGGGAACCCTTTTTTGAGCTCCCGTCCCATGACTCCTAATTGTTGTATTTCTCAAACTCAACCCAGCTGCAAGCTTTATTAGAGAAACATTTATTCAGATAACAGGCCTCATGTATGAAAGAGGAATAATTATTTTGCAAATGCATTTGAATTGCTGTATGCTATAGTGCAGCTCATCTCCCAAATGGAGAAGATGCACATTTGGACTGAAATGTTGCTTTGTAGATGGACAATGCAGCAGGCATATGACTGGGAACTTCTGGTAATGATAGAAAAATGGACACATGAAAAGACACCAGCAAAATAAGAGGTAAAAAAGTGATCGAAACTCTGAAAATGGATCAAGGTGAACAAAATGCCTAAACTTCATTCCTGAACATGTTCATTCACTCATTCATTCTATTCACTTTCCATGCAGTATTTTTGAGCTCCTATTGTATACCTAAGGGCTTCCCTGGTGGCTCAGACGGTAAAGCGCCTGCCTGCAATGCAGGAGACCCAGGTTCAATCCCTGGGTTGGGAAGATCCCCTGGAGAAGGAAATGGCAATCCACTCCAGTATTCTTGCCTGGGAGATCCCATGGATGGAGGAGCCTGGTAGGCTACAGTCCATGTAGTCACAAAGAGTCAGACATGACTGAGTGACTTCAGTTTCACTTTCATTATATACCTTGTTCTCAAGAGCTTCATGGAAGAGAACCAAGCACCTGGGCTCTAACATCCTATAAAATGTAAATAATATAGGTTCAAATCTCCATTCCATGCCTTGTGAATGCTCTGTGATATCTAAGAAATTTGAGGCATTCCATGGAGTCCCATCACTTCATGGCAAATAGATGGGGAAACAGTGGAAACAGAGGCTGACTTTATTTTTCTGGGCTCCAAAATTACTGCAGATGGTGATTGTAGCCATGAAATTAAAAGACACTTACTCCTTGGAAGGAAAGTTATGACCAACCTAGACAGCATATTCAAAAGCAGAGACATTACTTTGCCAACAAAGGTCCGTCTAGTCAAGGCTATGGTTTTTCCAGTAGTCATGTATGGATGTGAGAGTTGGACTATAAAGAAAGCTGAGCACCAGAGATTTGATGCTTTCGAACTGTGGTGTTGGAGAAGACTCTTGAGAATCCCTTGGACTGCAAGGAGATCCAACCAGTCCATCCTAAAGGAGATCAGGCCTGGGTGTTCATTGGAAGGACTGATGCTGAAGCTGAAACTCCAACACTTTGGCCACCTGATATGAAAAGCTGACTCTTTGGAAAAGATCCTGATGCTGGGAAAGATTGGGGCAGGAAGAGAAGGGGATGACAGAGGATGAGATGGTTGGATGGTGTCACCAACTCGATGGACATGGGTTTGTGTGGACTCCGGGTGTTGGTGATGGACAGGGAGGCCTGGCGTGCTGTGGTTCATGGGGTCGCAAAGAGTCAGACACAACAGAGTGACTGAACTGAACTGAACTGATGGAACTCACACATCAGCAGACACCTCTAGCTCCAAGATCATGCTTCTGTTTAGCCTCATTATCATTTCATATTCTACAATCCACACAGAGCAGACAGCCTCCCATTTTTACTTTTGCAAAATTGTACATAAAGCCCTGTATAAGTAGCATACTTTATTGAATTCTAGAAAGTTGTATTCAGAGATTATATTGACTCCCCATATAAAATTAAACCTGATTATTCTTAAATGTCCTTCAGGCACCAGATTCTTTTTTTTTTTTTTTTTTTTTTGCCTGAATAAACCCAGTTTTCCTTTTTTCACATCTCACCATTGTTTTTTTCCCACCTTTCCTTCCTTTAATTTTCCACCCAGTATGCTGTGTCTCTTGTAGGGTATGAGTCTACTTTTTGCTCCAGCTCCTTCGCTGAGTCCCAGTCTCAACTGCTTATATCCAAACTGGTGCTGCCCAGTTTCATTTAAAAGGGACTTCCCTTGAAAGTAATTTAACGGGTTCTTTTTATGTTATGAATTTAAGTCTTTGTCATATGTATTGTGAGCTTCCCTTAGTCCATGACTTGTCTTTTTCTTTCTTATTGGTGTCTTTTGGTAAATGTTCTATATTTTAATGAAGAATATTAGTTTATTTCTCTTGCTACTTTTTGTGTCTCAGTTAAGAAAATTTTGCATGCCCCAAGATTATGAACATTCTCAACTATGTCTTCTAAAGTCTTGATTTATTTAGCTTTCATAATTAATTTTTATCTCAAATTAACTTTATGTATAGTGTGAGGTAGGGATCAAGATTTATTTTTTTTCCTAGTTCCTCTAAAATCGTTCATTAAGAAGGCCATTCTTCTCCTTCACTGAACTACAGTGAAATCTTTATCATAAACTGAAGAATCTCATATGTGTGGTCTATTACTGTACTGTTCCCCCCCCCCTTGGCTTTTATATCCATTCTTATGCTGATATAGGGGTTTCCCTCATAGCTCAGTTGGTGAAAACTCTGCCTGCAATTCTGGAGACCCCAGTTCGATTCCTGGGCCGGGAAGATACCCTGGAGAAGGGATAGGCTACCTACTCCAGTATTCTTGGGCTTCCCTTGTGGTTCAGCTGGTAAAGAATCTACCTGCAATGTGGGAGATCTGGGTTCAATTCCTGGATTGGGAAGATCCCCTGGAGAAGTGAAAGGCTACCCATTCCAGTATCCTGGCCTGGAGAGTTCCATGGACTGTAGGAGTCTCAAAGAGTCAGACACGACTAAGCGACTTTCACTTCACTATGCTATGTAAGAAATTCAGTTTTTAATAATTTTTCCTTTGACATAGGCATTTAGAATGCCCTGTGATAAGTAATTTTATAGTAGAAATACAGGCTATAATACATGCCAGAGGACCTAACCTAGAGGGGTCAGGAATAGCTTTCTTAGTGGTTATATCATTTAGGTTGTGAAAACATTTCACAGATTTGCATGCCCACACAGTGGTTTTCTCATTTTTTGATGGTCACATTGATTTGGTTGATATAAACCATGATGTATATGCACTGGCCTGGAATAATAATGTCAATAAAACAAGGAAGATACCCAAGTAGAGGAAGAATAACTTCATTGTAAAGATGTGAAACTGAAGCTCAAAGGAAATATGTGCCTTGCCCAAGGTCAGAGAGTTGCGAGGTACGGTGTCTGGCTGGAGACTCAGATTTTCAAGCAGATCCAGTCTCTTCTGATGATGTTGCGTTGCCTCTGATTACAGAAGTCCAAGGTCACTGAGCTGCAGAGTGTGACCCCTAGATTGGCCCTCAGTTCCGTTTAACTCTATCCAGTATTCTTGATTGCCTCCCTGAAATAGCTCAATTATTTGTATGCCTACAAAAGTTATGAGCTAATTGAGTCTCATTTTAAGATAATAACTCTAACACTATCAATATGTGTCCAAAAAACCTTAGGATGCATGACTAATTACACTTTTGAATTATATATGTTTAATTATACATTTGACTTGATAGTTTAGCATTTAGAATTATTGTCATTTCTCACTTACTGATCTTCCAGTCTGTCTTTGTTGCAGACTCCTTTATCATGCATAGAAGAGAAATAGACATGATTTCTTCTGTTATGTTTATATATATGTTATACATGTGTATATATATTGCTTTTAGTGGCAATTGCTTTAGTGTTATGAGTACATGTAGCACAGAACAGCACACAACAGATCAGTTTTCATAATGTACCCTTTGCAGGATAGATATCCTAAAATATAATTTTGTTGAAATGATTGAAATGTCTGTGAAAGACTTTGTCTTTTAGTTATAAGACTAAGTATCCAATACTGAAAGTGTATATGACTCAAATGGAAAAATAATTCATGACAAGAATATGTAATTGCTAGCGTAAGACTGAAAATTGTTTTTGGGTGAAATAGGCAGTCGCTTCCTTCTATTTGAGGCTCTGAGGACTTGGCTATTATCAGATAATGTATATTTGACAGTATTTATGGATAAAACCACCAACGTCTATCAAGTTGATCAAATATTTATTGAGCACTTATCATGTCCAAGACCACTTTGGGGAACAAAGAAATGTAAGTCAACCCTTGTGCTTAAGAATATATCAAATTGAGATACAGTTTAGACTGCTGCAATCAATTACACAGATGTCTCTAAATTCAGTATCTGATGCTTAGTGTAAACAAGACAAAATGTGCTCATAATGAATCAAGTTTCCTTTGTCAAGTGATTTTGCTTCCCACATCACTGAGGTAACCTCCCATTTTCTTCCATCCTCTGCAATTATCAGCTTCAGCTGATTCCACAGTCTACTGAGAAAGAGGGTGCGGGCAGCACTGCCAGTCTGCATCTTATTCAGGTCTTGCTCCCACTGCTGTGAAGGCGCTTAAATAGCCCTTTATCAACTCAGACCCCATGAGATTGAGTGTTTAATTTCTCTTGATCTCTAGACTTAGGAAATAACCCAATTCATTACTTAGCCATTATTTAATTCATTACTGTCGTTAGAGATCAGGAGAAGCGTCTTACGAGGGCCGAGAAATATATGGGAAAGCCCACCTCCCTTTGTACAGCACAATGAGGAGACTGTGGAAGGACCCTGCTTTAGAGTCCCGTTTATGAGATTTGGTTTCATTACATTCTCCAGTCCTAGATTTCTGCTGGATGACTCACAGAGGCACGGCCTAACCCGAAAGGAGGAGGATTGCTGCCGGATACATTCACCTATACTTAGGGTCCTCAGTGAGCTACGGCAGACGCTATGAGATTGCCAGTCTCAGAGAAGAGCAGAAGAAATGGACACAAAGGGGTACCAGGGGATAAACCCAAGAGAGCTGCTTTCTCTGGACTGGGGAAGGCATGGAGGACGCTCTTCTAGGGGACATTTGGCCATGTCTGGAGATAATTCTTGTGTTCGTGTGGAGGAGGAGTACGCTACTCGCACCTAGCGGGCTGAAGCCATGCGTGCTGCTGACACCCTGCATCGCACAGGCCAAGCCCGTCCTTCCTCAAACGATTGTCCAGCCCGCAGTGTGGGTGGCGCCGCTGCGGAGGAGTCCGGGCATCTGCCCAGCCCTGTCCCGTTAGGAAACTTTACCTGTTTGTTGCATGCCCCTGTGGGTTTGTTTGTTTTTAAGTGATTCGTGAGTTACAGATGGATGGATTTATAGCCCCATCTGTTTATCTGTCTTTACGTCTGTAACTATCTATCCATTGCCTACTTCATTTCACAAAGTATTATGAGCTGTTCATACAAACCACACTCAATGAAGTACTTAAAAATATATCTTCACGAGAGAGAAATTTTGAAAATACAAAGGGGCAAATATTAAGTCAGCAGTATCAGCTTGAACAGAATATATGACACCGGTAACCTACTAATTGGGACTTTTAAAATTGCTTTAATTTTCTGTGAGATTTTTTGTAGTGAAAAAAATAAAATCAATAATTATATTTTGTTTTTGTTATCCACGAGGAAAAAATAGATTAATCAGGGGAAAGAAAGTGGTTCAGAGACATTTCTTATTTGGAATTTAATATACATTGGGGATAGCAAATATTTTTCTGAAAAGGGCAAGATAGCAAATATTTTTGGTTTTTTGGGCCATAAGGTCTCAGTTCAATTCAGTCGCTCAGTCGTGTCCAACTCTTTGCAACCCCATGGACTGCAGCACACCAGGCCTCCCTGTCCATCACCAGCTCCCAGAGTTTACTCAAACTCGTGTCCATTGAGTCGGTGATGCCATCCAACCATCTCATCCCCTTCTCCTCCTGCCTTCAATCTTTCTCAGCATCAGGGTCTTTTCAAATGAGTCAGTTCTTCACAACAGGTGGCCAAAGTATTGGGTTTCAGCTTCAGCATCAGTCCTTCCAGTGAACATTCAGGACTGATTTCCTTTAGGATGGACTGGTTGGATCTCCTTGCAGTCCAAGGGACTCTCAAGAGTCTTCTCCAACTCTACAGTTCAAAAGCATCAGTTCTTCAGTGCTCAGCTTTCTTTATAGTCCAATTCTCACATCCATACATGACTACTGGAAAAACCATAGCTTTGACTAAACGGACCTTTGTTGCTCTCCACTCCAATCATTTAATGATGCCATTAAGGCCCCTAAATGTCCACAGATGATATGTAAACAAATGGTTATGACTAAGTTCTAATAAAACTTTATTTACAAAAGCAAAAGCTGTGGGCCAGGCTTAACCCTCAAGCTATAGTTTGTAGACCCTCAGTGCAGATCTCAGCAACAACTGTAGATCAAACGAGAAATAGGTTTTAAGATGATGTTTCTTAAACTACTGGGTGAAAACTGAAAGCATCACCCTGTGGGATACTAAGCAAGGCTTTCTGTACCATTGACTGGCAATTTCTGTAAAGATAAAAGAACAATAATAACAACAAAAACCTCTTCAGGCTTCTTACTGAGATATATATATGTATATGTATGTATATATATATATATGATTAAAATTGTTGTATTCCCACATATAAAACTAATCAATCTTGGTTCAGTAACAAAATCTCCAATCAATGTATCTGATTTATATTTCAGTAATATAAAATACATATTCCTAGAAATTCATTGAGTAAAAACAATTTGTATACAGAATCGCTAGAGTGAAGTTCAAAGTGTTTTAAGCAGAATCTACATTTAGACTGCATAAATATGTATACATATGTGTATTTATTACACAGGATATTATAGCAGATTAAACACAATTGAATTATTGCTAATAAGACTAGGCCAAAGTCTTTACAAGTGTATCCATGGGGTCACAAAGCATCAGACACGACTGAGCAGGTAAGCACAGCACAGCACAAACATTAAAATATATCAATTGTTCTAAGAAAGCTCACAGCTGTCTCTCTCCATGTTCCTAATTTTGATTACTATCAGTGGTAGCTGGCTGATATCAGCAATACCGGAGCTTGAATTTTAACTTGATATTTACCCATATAGGAGGAGAAGGAAATGGCAACCCACTCCAGTATTCTTGCCTGGAGAATCCCATGGAGAGAGGAGACTGGCGGGCTGCAGTCTATGGGGTCGCAAAGAGTCGGACACGGCTGAGCGACTAAGAAGCACCCGTGTGGGATCTAGAGAGCTGGTGGCTATTACTACTACCTGTGTGGACATCACGTCTGTCAGTCTGCATTTTGTTTCTCCCCAGCTCTCTTTTCCTCCTGCCGTCTATGTCTATTCACTCTACCGATCTGACTGCGTCTACCTCCCACTCACAGAAGGGCTATCAAGAATACTTGCAGAGTTGGTATTTTTGGAAATAAGGGAAGTATTGGACCATGAAATCAGATATTATCCATGCTGGTGTCTTTCTTTTAGATTCAAGTATAGTCGATTTACAATATTGTGTTAGTTTCTGGTGTACAGCAAAGTGATTCGGTTATATATACATGGATATTCTTTTCCATCCTGGTTTATTATGGGATCTTGAATATAGATCTCTGTGCTCTACAGTTGGACCTTGCTGTTTATCTGTTTTATGTATTGCAGTTAGTATCTGCTAATCCCAAACACTTACCCCCTTTCCCCTTAGGTAAACATAATTTGCCTTCTATGTCTGTGAGTCTATTTCTGTTTCCTAAATAAGTTTGTGTCCTGGTTTAGATCCCACATATAAGTGATCATATGGTATTTGTCTTTCTCTTTCTGACTTCACTTAGTATGATAACCTCTGTGTCCTTCTATGTTGCTGCAAATGGCATTATTTTATTCTTTTCTATGGCTGAGCAATATTCTATTGTGTATATAATGCACCGCATCTTTATCCATTCATCTGTCAAGGGACATTTAGGCTGATTCTATGGCTTGGCAATGTCAAATCTATGCTTGTG
The DNA here is from genome assembly GCA_006408695.1 of Aepyceros melampus. Lineage (NCBI taxonomy): Eukaryota > Metazoa > Chordata > Mammalia > Artiodactyla > Bovidae > Aepyceros > Aepyceros melampus. The sequence continues at coordinate 380,402 of SJXQ01004670.1, forward strand.
TCTTGACTAAAGCAGTTATCTTGTGGTGTCTTATAGTTTCACATTTTTCTATTATGTGTACATCTGTCTAATAAGAATGATACAAACCTAGGTAAATTTTTATAGGGATATATTGTGAAAGAACCCATTGTTCAAGGGGGAAACATCAAATGAGAATTTTCTTTAGATATAAAATATCAAAAACCATAACTAGTCTATATATGTTTCATTCAGATCTTGAACTTGCAGGTTGGTGGGTGTGTGAACTTTTGCATTGTACCAAAAGTTATTTTGGCACGACTTTTCCAGACTTATAGAGTTCCTCTTCCATATTTCCAATGAGAATCAATTCCTCAAATGGAATTTTATTGCAAACTGCTGAAAATACTATTTAAAATGGAAAGGCTGACAAGAACGGGTATCACGTGGCAGTAATGAATTCATCATGGGACTACTTGGAAGTGTATGACATTTTAAGTGCCTCATCACTCTGAATTCATTTGGCATTTATTGTAATAGAAATGACCATATTGAATTCATTTGGCATTCATATGGACTTCACATGTATTTATGGAGATATAACATGGTAATTTAACATTTACTGTACTAAGCATTATTTAATGGACATTGAAAGACATTGTCATACAATGCTTAATAAAGCCAGTACCTCTAAAGTTAATCTTCTGTCAAAACAAAGAAATGAAAAATCATTTTTATTCCCCAAGTACATGAGTAAATTTTTGGATAAGCCAAAATTATGTATTTATTCCCCCAAATCTGCTTTCTAAAATTTTAAGCCAGAAGGTTGACTCTAGGACCAAGACAATAAAACAGATGTTCAGTTTAGACTTCTTTATATTCTAAAATTGTCTGCAAATACATTAATTTCAGTCTAAAAATATTAAGGAAGATTTTCTTGGAGCATCAGCAGTAAATTTAACACATGGCATGCCTTCAATAGATTTATCTTTTTCTCCCCCCATAGAGTTCAGTGTGCTCCTTTTAACATAGTCCTGAAAAATAAATTTCTTTTTTATCCTTGCAGAAGAGCTATTTTGAAACCAAACAAATCATTGTTTGGAACAATCAAAAGATAAAAGTCGCGAGGCTCTTTACTGGAAAGTGAAGGAAGAGTTCTCCATCAACTACGATAGCAATCTCTTTTCTTCTAAGAACAGAGTTTCATGACACAGCATAAGAGGAAGTTTGCTCTCAGCCACTTTTGAAGATGCTGCTTAGGATGGCCTAGCCTTATTTGAATTTTTCAGGTGCCCTGTTTATTCCACTCTAAAGCAGAACCTATATTGAAAATTTAACAGAAGACAGCAAATAACCAATCCTCCTGGCTTGAATTACGCCAGTGCTCAACTATGATGATAGAATATTGCTTATTTTAACATTAATGAACTGAAAATATATTAACAAGGCCTGAAGAGATTAAAAAGTCATTTATTTGTATATATGTTCTATCTAGACTTTTTTCTTAAGTAATTAACATCACTTTCCGATGACCATAGGAGACTTGGCTAATGTGAATATCTTCCAACTCTGCTTTGTGGCAGAGTCTACAAACTGCTGTCAAATTGCCCCAAATCATCCTGCTCTGGGACCTAGGGTAGGATATCGAGAGCAGGGAACTACAGGCTCCTAGTGCTGCCATAACAAAGTACCACAAATTGAGTGACTTAAAGCAATAGAAAGTTGTCATCTCATGGTCCTAAAGCCTAGAAATTCAAAACCAAGGTGCTGGCAGGGCCTTGCTCCATTCAGGCCCTCCAGGGGAGGCGCTTTCCGCCCTCCTCCAGGCTCTGGTAGCCCCAGGTATTCCTTGGCTCGTAGCTGAATCAGTCCCGTCTCTGCCTCTGTCTCCACGTGGTCTTCTCCCTGGGTGTCTGTGTCTTCACGCGGCATTTCCCTCTTCTCAGAAGAAAACCGTATCAATGCATATATATGGGATGCCTAAGATGGTAACGATGACCCTATAAGCGGGACAGCAAAAGAGACAAGTGTAAAGAACAGTCTTTTGGACTCTGGGAGAAGGCGAGGGTGGGATGATCTGAGAGAATAGCACTGAAACACGTATATTGCCATATGAAACAGATCCCAGTCCAGGTTCGATGCATGAGATGAGGCGCTCAGGGCCAGTGCACTGGGATGACCCTGAGGGGTGGGATGAGGAGGGAGGTGGGAGGGGGTTCAGGATAGGGAACACATGTACACCAGTGGTGGATTCACGTCAATGTATGGCAAAAAACCACCACAATATTGTAAAGTAATTAGCCTCCAATTAAATTAATTTTTAAAAAAAGAAAAAAAAAAAGAACATCAGTCAAATTGGATTGTTGTTTAGTCACTATGTCATGCCCAGCTCTTTTGCAACCCCATGGACAGTAGACCACCAGGCTTCTCTGTCCATAGGATTTCACAAGCAAGAATACTGAGGTGGGTTCCTCCATTTCCTCCTCCAGGGGATCCTCCCAGACCAGGGACTGAACCCACATCTCCTGCATTGGGAGGCGGATTCTCTACTGCTGAACCACCAGGGAAGCCCCAAATGGGATTAGAGTCCACCCAAAAGACATCTTAACTTCATTTCATTTTCAAAGACCCTATTTCCAAATAAGGTCACTTTTACAGGTAGCAAGCTTTTTTTAAATACAATTCTTTAGGGGTTTCTTTGTTTTTTGGCATTTGTGCTAGAAATAGAGAAATACTGCTTCTTTACAGCAAGTCATTTTTCTCACCCTTCACACATGCCCAAGAAAGACCGTTTTGTAGTCCTCTCCTCTTTGATCCAAGTGAATCTCCTTGGTCTCTGTGATACAGTGTCTTTGTGTTAACTGTGAGTTCCTTTGCTTTCCAAATTCAATTTTGCTTTCATTGTTTGATAGGAGCCACAATCCTTATACAAACAGTTGGAGACTTTATTTAAAGTCAGAATCAATCTTCACCATGGTTGACTTGGAGTATCGGTTAAGTTTCTCTTAGAAGAAGGCAACAGGAATTCACTGTAAAGTTTGGCATATAAGGAAAATGAAGCAGAGTATTTTTGGTGTATGTATTAGTTTGCGAGGCCTGCTATCACAAGGTGCCCAGACTGGATGGCATAAGTGACGGATATTTATATCAAACAGTCCTGGAAACTGGAAGTCTGAGATGGATGTGCAGATGGAGCTGGTCCCTGCTGGGAACTGTGAGGGAGAATCTGTCCCCTTTGTGCCTGTCAGTTTCCTGCGGCCTGCTGGCCCTCTTCAGTATTCCTCGGTTCACAAAGCGGTGCTGCCCCGACTGCTGCCTTCCCCTTCGCACGATGGTGTTCTAGCTTGAGTGTCTGCCTCTGAGTTCAAATCTTTCCTTCCTCTATGGCCTCCAGTCATACTGGATCAGGGCCCAGCTTAAGGACCTCATTTAACTTGATCACGTCTATAAAGAGCTTGTCTCCAGATAAGGTCATATTCTGAGGTTCTGAGTATTAGGTCTCTAACGAATCTGGGTAGGGGGACACAGTTCAGCCTGTAACAGTGGGCAGGTGTGTGCACGAAGTAGGAGGGACGGATGACGTTCAGGAGGCAAAGACAGGTCTGGATGCTGGGACTTGTGAACCTTCCGGAACTTTTATAGCTGACACACTTCAGTTGAATATTACCCATTGCCATATTTCTATGCCCTGAATTTCAAATCCCTAAGGAGAATTTTATTGATTCAGTTTGGCTCAGGTAACTTTCCTTGGGTCAGTCGCCTGTGGCCAGGGAACGAGGGTATAGGATAGAGCAGCCACGTTTTGGGGACTGTGGGTATGTGCCTGTGTGTGTGTGTGTGTGTGTGTGTGTAGGGGTCTTATCTCAAAGTGAGTGGAATCATTGTGAGACTGTGTACTGGTAAAAAGGCATTTCCCTGCTATACTTCCCTGAGATGCCTTCCAAGTATCTGCAGAGGAGAGGCTGTCTTTGTTCCTGAAGGAGGGGTGGCTCTTCATTGATCATCTTAAGTGGCCTCCCACAGTGTATTTTGTCTTGTTCTAGAGGGGTAGACCTGAGCATTGAGCACTGGTGCTCAGCCATATTTCACCGTGAAAGTGTTGGGCACCCTGACAGGCAGCAACGAAAGTGGCCATATTTCAGATTCTAAAACTAGAGCCTGGGCAGGCCAGCCTGCAGCAGTCAGTCCACTGTATCAGGACGCCCACTTCCCCATGGGCAGCATCCACAGTGCTCTCACAGGCTTCCCCAGGCAGTTGCAGGCCTGGCTTGAGTGGAGGGAAGTCCAGAGAGCTCGCAGAAGGGATCCATTCATCACAGACCGGTATTCTCTCTGGCTTCCATGACTGTCTCCCCAGTGGGGAGCTGGTGAATATTCAAGGACAGCAAGAGCATAAATCCTCTTGCTAGCTGAGCTATCATAGGCCTGTAGGGCCTGGGGGTCTCAGCATGTCCTCCTAAGTGTTCCATTTCCTTTCCGGGAGCCACAGAGGTGCCACAAAAAGATGAGGCCAATAAACCACTGCATCTGTTTGTCTGTCATTTTTCTTTAGTGCAAGTTTTACAAGATTCCATCCCAACAGGGTCGCAATCTCAACATGTCACTTTGCTGTACGCTTCACTGGAACATTGTGTTGTGCCAGAGCTGAATTAAATGTACAATTACGGCATATTTTCTTGAAAGGAGTTTTGACAATGATAAATGCATAGACATTTTTTTCACAGACAACCTGATCCCATGCTCATCAAGTTGCTCAGGATTCTCTCTGCAGACTCTCTCTCTTGTAAACAGTGAATTCTGGTTACTGGCTGTGGATATATGGGCTTGGGTTCAAACACCACTTCTACCAATTTTGCACCGTGTCAGCTTGGGAAGCTTTCTTAATCCTACTCGCCTACTTAGTTTTCTCATGTGTAAAAAGATGAGCTTAAATTACTTCCCTAATGGTACTGTTGTGTTAAATGAGACAGCACTTGGAAAGTAATTAGCGCCATGCCTGGCAAATAGTTAGCTCTCAACGAGTGCTGGCTAGTGTTCATGCAGGTAATTTGTCCTCTCACCTGCAGTGATGGTTCTTACATGAATTCAGATCCCAGGCATATAGGGAAAGGTACTTTTGTTATTCACAAAGCAAGGGGTGAACAGGATTTTTCTACAGACCCTTGAATCTAACAATAGTAGCTAATGTCTTTTATAATGGGCTATATGGTGTAATACAGTTTTTTTCGTGTGTGGATAATATTATTTAGCTTTCATACAAACCCTATTAATTTTGTGTTACTTATCTATCTCATGTATTGGAAATCTTGATCAGCCAAATACATACCCCACTGGCACCTCCAAAGCACCTTTCTCTCTGGGCCACAAGATACTGATCTGAGTGGACCTTACCAGGCTGGCTGTCTTGCCCCCTAGTCTCTGGTTGGGTTCTCTGGGTGTGTCCCTGAGGGTCCTGGCAGAGAATGGATGACACAATCAAGCTGGTTCACTTGAAGAGAATGCAATAAAGTGACTATTGATTGACAAAGATGGTGAGCAATGTCTATGGAAATTGCAGGAACGCTTCCTGGGCCTAGCAGTAGTGGACACCTTTACCACCACAAGGCTTATAGGGTAAAAGACGAGAGCAGTTACCAGAATTGGAGTCACAGAGAGACACAAGTGAAAAGGGCTATCTGTGACAGGACTGTGGTCCTCAGGCGAGGGATGCAGACAGTCTTCATGACCTTTAGGAAGAAAACCTCCTCTTCCATCTCTGGGCCTCCTCATTTGCTGAACCCAGTTGGAAGCCTGTGGACGAGACTTGAAGGCGAGCTACTGAAGGACAGAGCAGGCTGAAGAAGTGAGGGAATTCAGCCCATTACCTATGAACACAACAACAGTCAGTGATACTTGCTTTAAGCAATGGAGGATTATTCCTTTGCTCTACTGTTCTAAACTGCTCATTTCCTCCTGTCTCTCTCTTCCATTATTTTTCCTCATAAACTGTGATCTCTAAATATTGTAGTGGGAAACTTGAAATGGCTTGGCATCTTAGAGTAATCCCACCACTCTTAGATTTGAGGATATTTCATTGTGAAAAGGTCAAGATAAAAAAAAAATACATTACTAAAATTCTGTTTATCCTTTATTTTCTCATAATATAAAGAAAGGTTACTGCCAAATATGGCAATAAAGATTTTATTGCTGCAATTTTTACAACAAAAACAAGCTATCTCTTAATGAATTTTGCTTTATTAGATTAATAATTGCCCACATGGGGTCCCTGGGTCTTAGGAGACCATAATGGTAACAATAGAGGTCTGCAAGCTATTTTAAATATTTCAGAGAAATCTAATATAATCATTCTTTTACAAGTGATAAAGCTTCACAGACTAACAAAAACATCAAGATTCAGTGCTTTTACTGAAATGATGTTAGCTCTATGAGGTGACCCTAGTAATTTCATGCTGATCAGAAGCTCTGATTGGCAGTTCTATGTGTCTTTGATTAATAAAACATGGAAGATCAAATGAATTATTACTTAATCTGTGCAGTTTGTAGATAAAGTCTTTGAAAATCCAGAGTCAATTGAGGGAAAATAATTAACTGGATGCTCAGTAGTGAAATAATAAGCACAATACTGACTTGGTGTTCCTCATATGTGTAGGGAGGCCAAAGCAGGCATCTGGACGGGACAAAATCTGCTTAAAATTTCAAGATATAATTTGTTTTTGGTAGTAATAACATTAATCATAATAGTGACGAGGGCTGCCAGTTCTTACATGGTCAGACATAGTGCCGAAATGCTCAATGTATATCTTACTTAATCCACTCAATAGTCCAAAAAGAAGACATTTCTAATTATGCCTTTTCTTAAAATTTTTACTGGAGTATAATTACTTTACAATGTTGTGTTAGTTTCTACTGTAGAGAAACAAAGTGTTGTTGTTGTTGTTTTTTTCTTTTTGGGCAGTGCTGCATGTGGGATCTTAGCTTCCCAACCAGGAATCAAACTCACACCTCCTACGGTGGAAGTATGGTGTCTTAACCACTGGATCACCAGGGAGTCCTTAATTATCTCTTGTCTTAAGTTGAATTTCCTCAGAAGCAGACTCAAAGATGAGGATTTGTATGCAGGTCTTTCACTGGGAGGTGATGCCAGGAAGCACTGGTAGGGAATGAAGTGAGCTGGGCAGGGAGGGAAAGCAGTACAAGATGCATTAATGGACAGAGTTGTTTCTGTGGGCAGCTGGTTCAGTAATCCTCGTGGGTCTAGGAGACATGGAGAACACCACCATTGATACATTCACACAGCTGCGCTGCGTGATCAGCGAGGAAGAGGGGATATTGGTCCCCCAGATTCTGTTTGTAGTTGGTTGAAAGCCACTTCCAGAGGCATTGATTCTCAAGCACCTCTAGTTTGCCCTATCCCGGGGGCCAAGAACACTCCTATGGCTGGAGAAAGCCTTCAGTTTTAGAGACACAGATGCTGGCACGAAGAAACCTTTGGTAATGCCAGAGGATGAGGGCAGGTGCAAACATCTCCTGCATTCATGTCCTGCAGACAAGAAAGCCAAGGCTTCATGAGTTGAGATAGCTTGTCCAAAGTCACAGAACACCTGTGATGAAGTGCCCTTCTGTGGATTTTTATTACTACCCGTGACGAAAGCCTACCAATATACAATAGCCTACTAAATGAGTTATTACTCTTAGAGCTTAGTTTGTTTTTACAACAGCTTTATTGAGATATGATTCAATAACATACATTTCACTCATTGAAAGTCTACAATTCCATGGTCTTTGGTGTATTCACAGAGTTGTGCAACTGTGACAACAATCGATTTTAGAACTCTTTAATCAGCCCCAGAGAAACCCTATGTCCATTAATAATCGTGCTTCATTTCCTGTATCTTACCCTCAGCAGCTGGGAACCGATAACCTACTTTCTGTCTCAGTGGATTTCCTTTTTCTGGATGTTTCATATAAATGAAATCATACATTATATTATCATTTTGCCTGGCTTCTTTCTCTTAGCATAGTGTTTTAAAGATTCATCCCTATGTAACATATACCAGTACTTCATTCCTTTTTATTGCCAAATAATTCTCTGTTGCTTAGATATATCATATTTTCTTTATGCATTCATCAGTTGATGGGCATTTGAGTTGTTTCCGCTTTGGCTATTGTGCATAATGTTGCTATAAAAATTTGGTTTTAGACTTTCTTTATAGACATGCTTCTTCATTTCTTCTGGGTATCTCCCTAGGAGTGGAATGTTAGATTATATGGCAACTCTGTTTTAAACCTTTAGTGGACTGTTAGGCTCTTCTCTAAGATGGGCTCGGGGTTTATTGATGACTAGCCTGCTGTTCAACTGAGTACAGTCTGACTCACATTGTTTGGCAAAGGAGAAAAACTCCCACCATGCACTTGCACATAGATTTCAATTTCTAAAGCATTCAAGAGGATGTTATCAGTGCGCGGTCAACGGTTAAGTTGATCTTGGTTCTCTGTGCCTGTACTTCTTGCTTTCTGCTGATAAATGATTAACACTCTAGCTTCACCATTATTTGTTTAGTTTATGATTATGGGTTGTCTGCTTAACCCTACTGGGTGTAGTAATGCATGTTTGCATCAAGAGTATTTTTGGCCTGCAGTTTCTAAGTAGCTAGAATTTAAGGCGTATTCGAGTGGCAGTTCATTAAACATGCATTTGATTTTGTTTTTATTTGGCATCGGCTGTGAGTCAGACATTGTGTTTGGTACTAGGAATATAGTTTGGAATGGTGGCAAAACAGGCACAATTGTTAGAGAGAAATACACTGCACCAGAAGATGTACTTCTGATGTACTTCTGAGATGTGCTTCTGAGTCGTGTTGAGGACCTCTTCCCTAAGTAGCCATTGCCTCTCTATAATTCACTCTGAATCTAAGGCTGGCTTTGCTCAAAAATGCTACATCATCAGTTAATGCTGTTATATGGCTAAATATAAGCCACACAATTGAGAAATGGAAAACCTCTTCCGCACAAGGGGCTTGCAATTTAAATAGAGAAGGCTTTCCAAAGTGGCTTCCACTTAGAGTAAGTAGTCAAGTAAATAATACCTGTTAATGCCTACGGGAGCAGTGATGGTTGAAAGGGTTTTGTCTTTGCTCTCATGGTCTTCTGAGGGTGATTTAACTTGGAAAAGAAAAAGTTTGGTTGTTCCTATGGCTATAAACATGTTAACTCAAGGTTCTACATAAGCAAGTCTGTACATTCACTGTCATTGCTGTGAATTTATTATTAACTCTGTCGCTGGACGCCGCCTCTTGGATGTCCCACTACCATATCATACTCTCGAAGTACAAAATTAAACTCACAGCTGACCCAGAGCCCCACCCTCTGCCCAGCCCCTAGTCTGCTTTTGCTCCTGTGCATACTTCCTATTTTAGCTATTAAGGATGGTTCAAACCATAAATTTGGGCATGACTCTTGTCCCTCCACTAGCTTCCTTCACCTGGTTACCAGTCAGTCATCAAGTCTTAATTTAGTTTCCCACTTATCTCCCACACAGATCTATACTTCTCTCCTTTCCCATACATGCCCTATGTCAAGGCCATCATCGTCTCTCGCTTCTTCACTCTTCTCCCAAACTCTAGAGTCCACTCTACACTCTTTGCTCCAATGGGCAACCAATGGGTCATTCTAGAGCTCACATATATCTTCTTCTTTCCTTTTAGCTCTCTTCTGTGGATACCCATTGCCCTCATGTTCAAGTCCATGTTCTTTAACTTGGGGGAGCACAATTTTCATGGCCAGTACTTGATAACCTGTTAACTTTGACCCCCCCCCCCCTTTCTGGATGCTCTAAGTTGAGCAGAGCCAAACCAAACCTCTTACCATCCCTTAATGTGCTAGATTCTTTTGCATTGGAGACTTTGCTTAAGCTGAACTTTTGAAAGTACTTTTTCAACAGCATCTGGCTCAGTAGATTACCATCCTCTCCATATATTAGTTGTGATGTAGATTCAGATGTTATCACAAAGGTCCCAAATGGCAGCGGCTTCAGTAGGATAGATGTGTATTCCCATCTCAGATGATAATCCACACGTGAATAGTTCCAGATTGATGTGGTGTCCCAACACAGTCACTTAGAGATCTGGTGGAGACAGGGATCTAGAGAAGAGAATCTGAGAGATTTGTGCAAGGCCAGATCTTCTCTTTCTTTCTCTCTCTCTCTTTTTTTTTTTTGCTGCTTTGATTGAGCCTAGCTCCCCAACCAGGGATTGAATCATACCCGCTGCAGTAAAAGTGCCAAGTCCTAACCACTGGACCGTAGGAAATTCCCAAGGCCTGACACCTCTAGTTTTCTGGCATCCACGGAATGTTGCTTCTGTTGCCATGGTCCCAGGTGGCTCACCATCACCTCTCATCCAAGTTAGTGGGAAGGAAGGACAGGGAGGAGGTGTTCCCATGAAGTATGCAATTGAGAAGTTGTATCCACCACTTGGCTCATATCTCATCAGCCAGCAACTAGCCACACAGTAATGTCTAGCTGCAAGGAAGATCAGGAAATAAAGTGTTGGTCTTTGAGGGGTAAATCATTCCTGGCACATTCTTTCATGTAAAACTAATCTAGAGAAATAAGTATATTTTTGCTTCAGTCGTGTGTAGTCTTGGCAGAGTTAAGGGCACAGGAGTCAAATGCCCCTTTTGGCCAAATGAACAAATATACAAACGAGTGGTGTCAGATATTGGAACTTCAAGGTAGACCAAGGCCACCAGGGGGGTGGCAGTAGCACCCACACTTACAAATGATAGCAAGCGGAACACAGAGATGTGAGGTACTTGCCCAAGAACATATACAGCGTGTACGCACTACCTGTTATCTTTTGGTGAACGGACTATGCGGACAATGTATCAGAGTGGCTAACAACGTGAGCTTCAGACTTGGGAACGTCTGGATGCATCACTTACTGGCGTGGTAATATTTATAAAGTTCCTCAGAAGGATGTTATGCACATTAAGTGAGAGAATAGCACAGGCCATGCCAAGGAAAACACCTAGCCAGGGGTAAGCACTTGATAAGCGGTGGCTGCCGTTAGTTACTACAGTGAGCATTTCCTACACTTTTGTCATTATCGTTATCAGTATTTGCCTCTGTTGGAGAAATGGCAGTCAGGGAATGGGTTCTCATAGCTTTGTGTGTGCCCATTCCTTCAGTAGCAGACAAAAGAAAATCTGTAACAGAATCCTCTTCACTTTCCCCTTCATCTATCTGGCCCAAAATATGTTTGTCTAAGGGGTGGCAAATCGGACTGAGAGGCCGCTGCTCTGTCCCAGCCTTAGTAAATTTACGATCAGTAACTAAGTACTTGGAGAAGGCAATGGCACCCCACTCCAGTACTCTTGCCTGGAAAATCCCATGGATGAAGGGAGCCTGGTGGGCTGCAGTTCATGGAGTCGCTAAGAGTCAGACATGACTGAGCGACTTCACTTTCTCTTTTCACCTTCATGCATTGGAGAAGGAAATGGCAACCCACTCCAGTGTTCTTGCCTGGAGAATCCCAGGGACAGGGGAGCCTGGTGGGCTGCCGTCTATGGGGTCGCACAGAGTTGAACACGAATGAAGCAACTTAGCAGTAGCAGCAGCAGCAACTAAGTAGTATGGAGGGAGACTTGCCTCAGCTAGAACTCCAGTTTAAATGCTGTCTGGCCTTGGAAAAGGTCCTTGACTTCTCTTCATCATTCTCCTCTTCTAAAAGTGAGGAAAATATGAGCACATACCTTAGAGCGATGGTGGAGGATTCACTGAGATCATTCACACACGTGTTCAGAACAGTATCAGCCATGTTGCCTGTGCTTGGTAGATGTTCATGGACCCTGATTTCCCCTGTAAAGCCTGGCTTTCAGTGGAGGTGGTAGGGATGAAAGGAGGATGCAGAAAAAAGAAGCATAGAAGGCAGAAAGGCAATGCCTGGGGTTAGTCTAGTGTCTAGGGAAAGTTAGATCCAGCAAATATATCATGAGAAAATCAATTTTTTGCTGGAATGCGTCACCAACACAGAAACTGCAGAGGAGGAGCAGTGTGAGGGGAACAGAATGAGTGTGTGACGATAGATGTGCTGGATTTCAAATGGTCGAAGGATTCACACATGGGAATAGCAGACAGGCATTGCATAACTGAACCCCCAGCTTTGAAGGAAAAGGCTAACCAAAATGCCCACTTAGGAGATGTTCTAAAGTCGCTCAAAAGTGAGCAGCACAGATCCAAGGCTCAGCTGTCTTCAGGGATGGGCAGTGGTCAGGTGAAAGGTAGGAATGAGTGATGGTTAACTCGGGGCCAACAAGTCAGGGCAAGCCCTACTGAAGGCCTTCAGTGCTGTTATCTGGACGAATGAACACATTTTAGGAGTATTCAGCCTCAGGGCTGAATGTGACTTTTCATCCAAGCAGATATTGAAGTCCTTGAAATGAATGAAATCTACCCCAGGAACTGCCTAGTGTGAAAAGAGAAGATTAAAGATCAAATTGAAATGTGCTTAGACTTCTCTGGTGTCACTGAAATCTACATTGTACGGTCTTTTGGCAAGAAACGAGGCTCTCCCAGCAGTGTTCATGGTCTGACAGCTGTAACCAATACCTAACATTTTCCTTTTGGATATAAATATCTTTCACAGCAATGGCATATACAAAGCAAGGAAATTCCCCCTGTTATTTGGAAAGCCTCTACTTCAGAATTCGTGTTTATCTTCCTATATCTTTCCTACATTTCAAACTCGTGTTTTGTTTCAAGAGAAGACAGAGACAAGAAAGCATTGGTGGTGGCTTTATGATTACAGGGCATTTATTTCAGTCAAATCTGGACCACATTTTGGGAGGCCAGTGGGTATTTTGCCCCCTGCAGTAATTTCCTTTTGCCTCTGAAACAAAATACCACAAACGCAGTCACTTAAAATAACCCAGATTTATTCTCTTATGCTTCTGGAGGTCAGAAGTCCAAAATGATCTCCTAGACTAAAACCAAGGTGTCTGCAGGGTTGTATTTCTTTCTGGAGGCTTTAGCAGAGTACCTGTTTCCTTTCGTTTTCCAGCTTCTAGAGGCTCGTGGCCCCTTTCTCCATCCTCAAGGCCAGCAAAGCCACATATCTCTGACCACTGTCTCTTCAGTCCCCCCTCCCCTGGCCCAACTTTCTCTTCTCCCTTCCCCCCATTTCGAAGGAGCTTGTGATTACACTGGGTTCACCTGGACAGTCCACGGCATCTCCCTATTTTAGGGTCAGGTTGATTAGCCACATTAATTCCACCTGCAAAATCCCTTTGCAATGCAAGTTACACAGTCTTTCGTATTGCTGAGTTGCCTACCATGGTTTGGATGTACTGTCCTCTGTTTGACAAAGGAATCTGGATTGTATTCAGCTTCTAGCAATTTTGAGTAGGGCAGCTATGGACATTTGTGTACAGGTTTTTGTTCAAATAGAAGTTTTCATTCTCTGAGACAGATGCCTCAAAGTGCAATGGCTGGGTTATGTGGAAATAGCGTGTTCTGTTTTATAAAAGCTTCCAAACTGTGTTTTAGAGTGGCTGGACCATTTCACATTCTATGGAGGATTTTGAGCAGTTGTTGTGATCCTATGTGTAATTTAAAACCATCACCTGGTGGATGGGTCAAGCATGCCTTCAGGTGGGGCAGAGGCAGGAAGTCAGCAGGGGTCTAGGTGAGACCCGCGGCGTAGCACCGGGTGGGCGAGGTGCAGGTGATGAGAAGCAGTCCTGTGAGAGGCATGCCTGGACTCTCATTGAGAGTCACTGCAGAATTGCTCAGGGAAAGAGAGAGGAAGAGGATCCCAGGGGGGTTTCAGCACTTTGGGCTCGAGCAGGTCGGTGAACAGTTTTCCTACTTGTCTTGCAGGATGGACTTGGGCAGAAGTGAACGTGGGAAGGGGGTGAAGGGGTGAAGTTCATCATGTTGAACGTGATGTGCCTGTCAGAGTTCTGAGTGGAAACTTGTTGAGTGGTTGGTTAGAAATAGGAGCCTGGAGTCTGGGGAAGGATTGGGAGGCTGGAGCTACAGAGGAAAAGGATAATGTATCTGAGCATGCCCAACACAAAGCCTGGCATTGCTCACTGGCAAGAACTGTCCACTTGATGTGATGTCAAAGAATTGTTTTCACCTTCTGCGCTTCACAAGGAAAATACACAGTAGGTTTCATTTCAATAATAAGTCCTGTAGCTACAAGAAAGTGCAAATCAGAAACAAAGAGGGATGGACACCGGTGCTTTCACTTGGTTTATTTCTGCTCTCTCCTAGGGAACCCCTTTGTGTAAGCACATCTTAGAGAAGGTTTCTTCTTTCGTTTGTCTGTAGCGAGGTTGCAGTAGGTTTTCTTTCTTTTTTTTTTTATGACAGTCGTTAATGCAAACAGTCCATGGTGACTCAAAATTGCAGCAGGAACTCGATACACATCATTTTTAGTACAAGCGTTTCTATACTGTGTTGCGAATTTCAGGGGTAAAAAAGAATAGTAAACATATAGATAACTGCCTTGCTGCAGGAGCGTTGGATTCTTAGGTTCTGGGGTTGTCTTGGTGAGGACCCTCTGAGCTGCAACTGGGAGGCCAGAGCAGATGTCTGCTTCTATTGATGCGTAGCTTGTGATGTGCAATTTCACCTCCACTTCCCCCAAGACACCCAACTCACCTTCAACCTTCCCAACAAGGGAGATGAGGCCCAGAGATGAGACATGCCTTCCCATAATCAGTGTGAGGGAGCAGCCCAGCCAGGCCTCCTGATTAACATGAGCCTCGGTTCTTTCCCCTATGCCCACCGCAGGGTGCTCCTTGGAAAACAAGCAGCTGTTTACCCAGTTTTCTGGGGAAATGGAGAAGAGAAAGTTGTGGTCTTTTCTGTTTCTTTAGGTTCCTTTCCAATAGCTAAATCCTCTAGATATGTAACATATTACGTTCAGGCCTTAAATGATAAAGAGTTGAAACTAGCCCCCTGCGATCAACATCCTGGGATGGACTCCCTGTCTTCACTGGTGATTCGGTCTTTTGTCCCTGAGAACTGCCCAAGGAACTTAAAAACTGCTCTGGAACCTGGGCCTCATCCTGGACCAACTAAGTCAGAACCTCTTGACTCACCCCCTTTCTTGAGAATAAATCCATGGTTAAAATAATAGACATGCTGTGGTTGGCCAGAAAGTGTTCTCCCAAAAGATACTCCCTTGCCAAGTCCCAGGAACCAAGGGATGTTAGTTTATTTGGAAATAAGTATGTTGACAGATGTAATTAGGTTAAGGCTATTGAGATAGTCCTGGGTTGTCCATGTGGACCCTAAATCCAACTCCAAGTATCCTTCCAAGAGACACAGAGGAAGACAAAGACACAGGGAAGAGGAGATGTGACAGGGAGAGCAGAGGAGCAGTCACAGGCCCAGGACCAGCAGGACCACTAGGAGCTGGAAGAGGCAGGAAGAATTCTCTAGAGCCTCTGGGGAGAACTAACCCTGCCGACACCTTGGCTTTGAACTTCGGTTTCTAGAACTGTGAGCATATACATTGCTGTTGCCTTTGGCCACATAGTTTGTGGTCATTTATTACAACAGTAGGAATCTAATAAAGACCTATATTAATTTGCAAATATGCAAAGGAAATTAGGACAGATGGGATACATGAAAAGGGGGTGGAATCCATGTAATTTCTGAGGGAGGAGAAAGACAAGTGGTTGTCTAGAAGATGAACTAGAAGCTGATCAGCATGTGGGTATTAATAAAACTCTAAACACATGGGTAATGTGATGGGAGTTCTGAAGACCAAATAACACTTCTGGGAATGATCCACCTGCACTTTATTTCTGAGCATGGGTTATTTCATTTAAAGTCTTTTAAAAGAATCTCAAGGTGTTAGTATGTATAGCAGTCCTGAGCCTGGTTTCCTGTGAGAAACAAACAAACTTCACATTTTTAGCAATTTATTTACTAATGGTCACTAACGACCTGGGATCCAAGACAAATATCTTTAAACAGATCAGGGAAATGATACATAAGGGGAAAAGTAATTCACAAATTGCAAACAGATTTTTGTGGTTAAGACTTAAAGCTTCCTTGATCTTTATAGGAACAGTGAGGCAGCTGTGGTGGAGAAATAACTGGAAAGAAAGTACAAAATCAGCAAAAGACAAAGAAAAGAAGGAAGGATGGGAGGAAGCTAGTTAGCTTTATGTGAAATGTAAACAGCCTCTCAGAATGCTGGGTATGAGTGCACGTGTTAAAGCCTCTGAATCTAGCTAAGCTTCTGTCCCTCCAGTCACACAGGCCTGTGACGCTCATCTCTGCGTCCTTCCTGGTCTCTCTCCCTGCATAGGGCCGGAGAGCTCTGTCTTGCTGACCCCAGAGCCCAGCACTGTGCCCAACAAGCCTCTCGATCACTTGACTCACATTCTGCTCCAATCAACTTAATTCAGATGGTCTCACCTTCATTTAATTACTGATATAGAGTCCCATGTTCTCTGCACATACACTTTCCACCCCTTCCCCCAGAGCAACCAGCATTAGGGTTTAAAATGCCCTATTGAGCTGGTCAGTCCCACCCCCCCAGCCCATGACCTCTTCTGCTTGTAATGGTTTGACTGCTTCATTTTGCCACAAAGAGCCAGTCTCTGCCAGGGCCCCCTTTCCCTGCAGACCTCAGCTCTGCACTCCTGGGGTGCCCATGTTCCTCATCTTGTCCCTCTGTTCCCTCAGTCAGCTCTGCAGTGAGCTTCTGTCTCAGCCCCTGCCCCTCCTCTGCCTTCACCCCTTTCCTGTCTCAGAACTCACTTCTAACTACACGTTAGGTGTGTCTGTTCTGCCTGATGTTCTCTCGTACCCCGTCTTCCCTAGTGTTTATAATTACAACTGTAATTATATGATAAATTCTATGACAATTGATTTAAACCCCAGCTGCTGTATTGGAACGTAAGCTCCATGGGGACAGAGCCTGTAACTGATTTGCATTTGCCCACCCAGTCCTCAACACCTAGAACAATCCCTGGGGCATGGTAAGCAGTCTGTAAAGGAGCTGAATGCTCTGTGCATGTTGGTGAAATGACCAAAGTACCCATTTCCCCTTGAAGTGAGGAACCCAAGGGGGCAGCCTTCCCCCGCCTTGCTTTGGAAGCCCTTGTAGTCCTGCTCCTGCGGGAGAGCCACGTGGAGGTACAGAGAAGGCCTGCTTGTTCTCACAGTTGGACCTGGCGGTGTGCCGTCCTTTGTGTGGGTCCCAGCCTCCCCTGTTCACACAGGGAACAGCCAGCGCCCGGTGGAGCTGTGGGCTTTTGAGACCTCCTGAGTCACTTTGTGTGCACAGCGCTCTGTCCCTCAATTTGTACGATGTAATCCTCAAAACGCTGGAAAGGAGACACATGCCAGAGAGAAACAGAGATGGCTGAGATCTAATAAATCCGTAGTGGGCCCGCTCTGTGCCTGTGAAACCACCTGGATGGTAGCACCCGGGAGAAAAGACACACAGATGGATGTAATTTTCTTGAAGTCATTTATAAAGGATTTTATTCTGTAACACAGCTAAATTTATGAAATGGCTTTATCTTGGAAGATCCCCAAGGGCTTACTAAGCTGAAATAATATCGAGTGTTCGGAAATCTCAAAACCCCACCAATGCACACTTGTGATAAGGGACGGGGGCTCTGTGACAGCAGGTAGCCATCTTACAGAAGATAGTAGTTCAACCCATTAAACCTTCGGGGAGAGGTAAAGAGTCGGGGAGAGGAGATAATTGCCCACGTTGGGGGAAGAGTCATGTGGGTTTTCTGTATCAGTAGGGGTGATGACTCTTTTCCACTCACTCATCTGAGTGAGTGGCTCCTGTCAGCATCACTGTCCTTGCTTGGAGTAGGAGGTGGGTATCAACTCACAGCCATTCTTCCCAAAGAGAGGAAATGTATGTAAAGCTTCCAGGGGTTAATGGAGGTCAGGGGCAGCCAGCGTAATATAAAGCCAAGCATTTAAAGAAGTAAAACATAACCACCTACCGCTTACCCAATAGTTTAATGATTTCCTTCCAACATTTACCTAATCCAGGGCTGCCTTGTTCCCTGTACTAGATTTTTCTTTCTTACTGTCTTCTTTCGAACATGGTGGCACCAACTTTCAGTGCATTAAAGGAGAGGGTTTTTGTGGGGGAGGGGTGTGTAGCTGGCACAAAAGGAAAGTCCTGCTTGATCATCTTCCAAGAATATCGCCTTACAAGGATCGAAGAAAGGAAAATGGACCCGGTGGTGATGTGACTTCAGTCACACCACGTGCTGTCAAAGGACGATGTCCAACAATTAAAACCAAATAAGATGTAACTCCCTTCTCCTCGAGAATGTTGAAACGAATCCTCCTCTGACCCAGAGGAGGACTTCCTCGTGTCCTCTCCTTTGCAATTTCTCCCAGCCCATTCCTGCTCCCAGTCAGACCACCCCTTTTGTTTACACTCTGCTCCTTCTTCCCTCCTCATATCTTCTCTCAAGTTCTAGGAACTGGGTTAGCAAAATGCTCTGCTCAGCTGAAGGGAACAAGAGCCACATTGGAAAAGATAAGGGTGCTGAACTTTTAGTTCAGTTCAGTTGCTCAGTCGTGTCCGACTCTTTGCGACCCCATGAATCGCAGCACGCCAGGCCTCCCTGTTCGTCACCAACTCCCGGAGTTCACTCAGACTCACGTCCATCGAGTCTGTGATGCCATCCAGCCATCTCATCCTCTGTTGTCCCCTTCTCCTGCCCCCAATCCCTCCCAGCATCTTGACTATATTATTATTCATTCATTTTTCTATGGAGTAGTATTTTAAAGACAAAGTTGGAACTTACAGCGTGGTCCTCTAATGAAGCCGAGTGCATAGGTAAAGCCTCACACATGCAAGACGCATAATATGCTCTGCTCAGCTGAAGGGAACAAGAGCCACATTGGAAAAGATAAGGGTGCTGAACTTTTAGTTCAGTTCAGTTGCTCAGTCGTGTCCGACTCTTTGCGACCCCATGAATCGCAGCACGCCAGGCCTCCCTGTTCGTCACCAACTCCCGGAGTTCACTCAGACTCACGTCCATCGAGTCTGTGATGCCATCCAGCCATCTCATCCTCTGTTGTCCCCTTCTCCTGCCCCCAATCCCTCCCAGCATCTTGACTATATTATTATTCATTCATTTTTCTATGGAGTAGTATTTTAAAGACAAAGTTGGAACTTACAGCGTGGTCCTCTAATGAAGCCGAGTGCATAGGTAAAGCCTCACACATGCAAGACGCATAAAAGCCCTGTCAACCAATCAGGAAACAAGTTGATGGAGCATCTCTGCCAACCCCCTGTGGTGCCTTGTGAGCCAGGCTCAGGAGCTGTCCAGCACGGTGTAAAGAGCTTTACACACAGTGACTGAATATCATCCTTACCTCAACGTGAGAAGTAGGTATTAGTCTTCCTGTTTTATTCATGAGAAAATCGAGGCTTACATAGTCTAAATAACTGGCTTAAGGTCACACGGCTAGTCAAAATGAGCTCAAACATTCCAATCCAGACTGGTCGGACTCGGAGCCTTTTTCTTGGAAGTCTGCCTTCCAAAACATATAAAGTTTTATTTTTAACTTTTTATTTTGAAATGAATTCAGACCAACAGAAAAACTGCAAAAAGAATACAGATAATCCCATCAGACCCTCAATCTAAATTTCCCAAACGTTAGCATCTTATCGAATCTGCTTAGTTATTACTTCTTTCCTCCAACCATTTGAGACTACATTACAGTCCCGGTGCCCCTCTACCTTTAATCTGCAGAGTGGTATTTCCTAGAAACAAAGATCTTCTTCTTTGCTGTTACAGGACCATGGAATGATGATCAAATTGGAAAATTAACACTGTTGAAAGAATATTATCTAATCTGCAAACCTGATTCAAATTCAGCCAGTTATGGTACTAATGTTCTTCATAGCATAAGGAAAAATAATTACTCTGATCCTGAATTCAACTC
The DNA here is from genome assembly GCA_006408695.1 of Aepyceros melampus. Taxonomy (NCBI): domain Eukaryota; kingdom Metazoa; phylum Chordata; class Mammalia; order Artiodactyla; family Bovidae; genus Aepyceros; species Aepyceros melampus. Next base: position 400,320 of record SJXQ01004670.1, read on the forward strand.
AGGGTCTTACCCTGTGTTTAGACCTCCTATCTTTGGCCTCCTTTAATCTGGAACACCTCCTCCACCTTGTTCTCTCTTGCATGATCTTGATATACTTTGGAACTGCAATCTGGGTTTGGTTGATGCTGCCTATACTCCGGGTTATGCACTCATGGCAAGAACACACAGAAGCATCACAGAATCCTAATGCATCATATGGGAAGCACTTAGTGTATCTGCCTGTGTCGTTCCTGTGATGTTAGCATTGCTGTCACTTAGGGTGGTATCTGCCAAGTTTCTCCTTTGTAAACTTAGTATTTTTCCTTTTTACATAATCTTATAAGGAGATATCTCCAGTCTCACAAATACCCTGTTTCTTTCCCTACTTTCCTCCATTAGTTGTAGCTTTCATTAGTGATCATTTCCCAGCACTGTTATTAAAGTCACCGTTGCCAAGAGGTGATTTTCCATTTGCACGATTTCTTCTGCATTTGTTAGTTAGCATTCTGTTTTAAGGAAGAATTTTCCCTTCTTCCCCATTTGTTAACTTACTTTCATTTTTAAAAGTAGGATCAGCATGGGCTTATGGAGTCTTATTTTATCCTGTGGGATTACAATATATTACTATCGTCATTTCTTCTCATGCTGCAGTAGTCTACAGTTTGGTCAGAAGGAGATCAAATATGCTGGTTTTATACCCAAGGATACTAACATTTCAGCTCTTACTGCTGCACTTAAAGTCTGCCACTTTCCTGTCTTGAATCCTTTATGTAGGGAATTTCTTATTTTCCGAAAAGTCCTCAGACCCAGTGATGCAGTTACTATCTGTTTTGGCTAATTCTTGAAATAAAAGTTTTTAAAAAGCTGGTGGTAGAGGTGAAGGGAGTTAAGTGGCATTTCTCCCCAGAGCCCATACTCATGGCCCTGCCAGCTGCTTGGAGGCCCAAGGGAGGTAAACTGCAGTCTTTCCTGAACGCTTTCTGCTTTCTCGCTCCTCTATCCTTTTGAACATATTCTATGCTCTGCCTGGATTAATTTGAACTCCTCATATTAACCCAGAAATGGACTGAGACTTCAAGACCTGTATCTTCCTCTGTGAAGCCATCTCCACTCCCTAGCCAAAACTGATTATTCTCTGCTTGGGAGCTTGATAAGCCTTTGGTATAGACTTTTATTATAGAATCGATCACGTGGCATTGTAGTTATTACTTGGCCATTTCGTTCCCCTCAACAGGCTGTGAGCTTTTTGTGAATAGATTCTTACACATACCTGTATGGAACAATAGTGAATATTTTTAATGGTTTAAAATGCATTAGAATCTACTTCCAGGTTATTAATATAAACCAGAGGTCAGCAAACTTTTTTCATCGAAGGGCCAGGTAGGCATTGTGGACGATAGAATGTCTCCACTCTGCCACTGTGTGGAGAAAGCCCCCACCACACAGTGCCTACATATCCTGGAGGACCCACACCTTACCTGTCTGGGGAGAGAGGGGCGCTCCTGATCCTTGTAACAGATGAAGTTCCGGTGCTGTATTTTCCATCACTCTGTTGCTGGTTCCTTACCCTGGCACTCTTCACTGTTAACCGATGTCTGCCTTTCACACTTCAGTGAACTTATCACCAGAGCAGGTCACTCACTCCCTGTGCCCATTGTCCATCACAGGGCTCACTCCACTCTGGAGCTCTGTAAATGTAGATTGCATGAAGGAGTGACTTAGGGCTGTCACACACAGTGGCAGAGCAGAGACATTCTTGTTTCCCCACCTACAGTTGACTGATAAACCTTTGGCGGCTACATTGCCTACCTTATCTCATTTCCTATTCCTATAGGTACTCCCTTTACTTCCCAAATAAACTCCATGCACTTGTTTCATGATCAGCTTCTGGAGAAGACAAACATAATCTTCATAACAGCCCTGTGGGGTGTGTATCATCACCTGCATTTTAAAAACTAAGGAGTATAGGCCACTCAGTCCATGCATGGAGAGTCAGAACCTAAGTCCCAGACCCCTGACTCCAGACCCTGAACATCATCGGCTTGACCTTGTTACTCCCGATGGGTATTCAACTAGTATTGAACGACTGACTAACTGATTATAGCTGTGACATAAGCTCACCTCCCCAGATTCAACCCTGAATTCAAATGGTTTCTTCTTAGCCATAATACAGTGCAAAATAGATTGTTCCAGTTAGATAAGAATGAAATCTGAAAAGCACAAACATTAAGTCAGCTGGATTATTTCCCCCTAAGCATCTTGTGCCCTTGGGTGCTACCTCTTCCAGATCCTATTTGAACAGGGAGTATCTGCTGAATCCCAGTCTTGCAGTGATTGATTTCATATGACCATTAGCTTTGTTTGCAGTGATTGCTCTGCTCCACGCAGGATTACTTGAGAATGAAGCCTCTGTAGGTGTTTAAGGCATTAACCCTCGAGTCCAGAAAGTCTCATACTTCCAGACCCAGCTGTAAGCTGATTTGTACTTTACAGCACCTTGCGTAGGTGGATTTCAGAACAGAAAAAGGTCTATCTAGGGGAAGGGCAGCAGGAGGCGAACTTGAATCCCAAAGCCAAAACTCAGAGGGCGCTGATTAAATACAGGTTAAAAGAGTGTGGGAAATAGACCAATACAAAGGAGGAAGACAGTCCCTGAGCAGGCTACATCATAGAGAGCTGTTATTGAGAAATGGATCGGGCAATAAAATCCTGAGTGTGAGAGCTGTGTTTGGGTGAGAAACAGAGAATGGTTGAGAAATAAGGCAGGGGAAATGTTTGTTCCATTTCTGCAGAGGTGCTTGCATTTCTGAATTCTATTTTTGCAATTCCATTACCCAGCATCTAGTGTAAAAGCTCATTAGCAGCATTACATGCTGGGCTGGCTTAGTCTCTGGAGCCATGGCACCTAGGGAAGATATTTCTCCTGTGTGTACCTCACTGCCCTCACATGCAGAGTGGAATAAAATGGCCCCTTCCCCATGGAGTTGATGGGAGGGTGGAGTGGGAGAAAATGACTAACTGTGAATTGCCAAGGACAGTGCCTATCACATGGAAAGCTTTTGTCTGCCATTTTTACTACGGGGACTGGTGGTATTATTCCAGAATAGCCATCAGGATGGGCACACTCCATGCATCATGCCATTTTGGGTGTGTCCATTGGAGTGGTTACCAAGGCAGACTGCTACCATATTCCCAAAACCACTAAAAAGAGCTTATCAAAGTCTTTGCTGAAACGTAGATAAAGGATCTGTACAAGTCTGTCCTTTGCCATTTAATGTCCATGAAGGAAATCAGGTCACTCAGGCACAACTCGGCTCTAATGAACCTTTGCAGGCTTCTAAAGTTCACCTCTTTATTTTATTTTTAAGTGTTCAAACCATTGCTTTAATGATCAGCTCTGGAGTCTTGACCCTGAACAATGTCAGTCTCATTATAGAGTTGCAGAATGCACTGCCACTTTGAAATATTTGGAGATGCTTTTCCAGGCCTTGTCTCAGTACGCTCCTGTTCTTCTGCATGGAATTATTTAGAGCCGCGAGGTGCAGCCTTCCACACCTTTGACTCACATAAGCTGCCTTTTCCATTCTGTTGGCTCTGCATTTTCATTCCGATGCTCGTTCTTCTTGCACCTTGTCTTGAATCAGAGGTGAAGCAGATGCTGAAGCAGAGCAGAAGTCTGCATTCTCTTTACCATCCTTTTGCTCACCAGAAGAAATGAGCTTTACAATTCGACTTTCTGCTATAAACTTAGCTTTAAAGCCCATTTGGGTGTCCTTAGAATTTTTTCTACATGTCAGCTCATATGAAACACCCCACTCCAGAAGTCTTGTTTTTTCACTATTCAACTTAACAAAACACATATTAGGTACCCACTGTGAAGCAGGCGTTATGTTACACTTCAGAGATACAAAGGAACACCAGATGCAGTCCCTGTTTCCAAGAGGCTCGGGGTGTAAGGAGAGATGCAAAAAGACAAATGCGAGGCAGTGTGCAAGAACTCCACTAAAGAGGGGCGCCGCAGAGCTGGGCACCTCCGTCCGGGAGCTGGAGGAGGCAGGGTGGCTTCATGGAGAAAGTGGTGTTTGAGCAAATCTTTTACTTTATTCTCCTTTGTTCCTTTTATTCACCCACCTCACTCCATTCCCTTCTCTAGTCCTAATGGCAGCCACTGACAATGTGTACAAATGTCTTTTTTTGCTTGGATATAGTACTCATGCAAAATACATATTGCCATTTTATGTCTGTGGATTTAGTTTTTAAATTGATGTAAATACCCTGTGTTACTTACCATACCTTATTTTATTTCTTAACTTCCTTCATTAACCATTCTTTGTGTGAACATCTAGGCTGTTATTGTAATCTCTGTCTATTCCCATGGGTGGCTCACCGTTCACACTTTACTTTTCCACTGTCTCCATGTGGCACATCCATTGTGGTTCCCAATAATCACTCACTCTGCAATCACACATATTATAACTCATTTTTGAATCAGTGTGAGAAGTTCCTTGAATCATATATATGTAAGAATATGGTTACTGGGCCATAGGTATGGCAGGCAGAATAAGGGCTCCAAGGATGTCTACTCTCTAATTCCTAGAATGGGTGGATGTGTTGCCTGACAGGGCAAAAGGAACACTGCAGATGTGATTAAGAATCTTAAGTGATGAGATGAGCTTAGATTTTCCAGGTGTGTCCAGAGTCATCACAGAAGTTCTTGTGAGAGAAGGGAGAAGCAGAAGAGTCAGAGTCATCTTTGGAGAAATGTCTATTTAGTTCTTTGGCCCATTTTTTGATTGGGTCATTTATTTTTCTGGAATTGAGCTACATAAGTTGCTTGTATATTTTTGAGATTAGTTGTTTGTCAGTTGCTTCATTTGCTATTATTTTCTCCCATTCAGAAGGCTGTCTTTTCACCTTGCTTATAGTTTCCTTTGTTGTGCAGAAGTTTTTAATTTTAATTAGATCCCATTTGTTTATTTTTGCTTTTATTTCCAGTATTCTGGGAGGTGGATCATAGAGGATCCTGCTGTGATTTATGTCAGAGAGTGTTTTGCCTATGTTCTCCTCTAGGAGTTTTATAGTTTCTTGTCTTAATCAACATGGTGTGGGCATATATACTGTCTTACAAGGTAGTTATTCTCAGCAAAGATAAAGATTAAAATTCCAGACTTACAAAACATAGACGATCCATATTGAAGAGAGAGAGAGTTGTAAACAGTACTTTTACCGTATGGTTCTCAAGAAGGAAGAGGATACTTATCACTGTATAGAAAAACTAATGGAGGTAATGCCTGGATTCCTTAGCCCCCGGGAGAGGCTTGCCTCTCCTCTTAATTCCTGAGTATTCAGGAATTAATAAGGAGCAGAGAATTCCTGACAGATCCAAAACGCACACAGGAAGCCTCCTGTTAAATGCTTCCTGACATTGTGTAAGTTGCTAAAATTGAGTTTTTAATTTAAAGTTTTTCCTCATCTTTCAACGGCAAGGTAAAATCTAAATTCCTTTTAGAATTATGTAAATTCAGAGAGATATGGCCATAAATCACCTAGTATAAGGCGTGGCACATGCTAAGATCTTGATTAATGTTGGTTCCCCATTTGTCCTCCTACCGATGGCAGAGGCTAAGTTTCATATATTTAACATGCCTTAGCAACTCATAGGAGTGAGGGACTAGAAGATGCTGAGTAAATATTTGTGGAGTGAGCAAATAAGTGCTATAAACACACAGAAAAATCAATTAATTATAAATTCATTAAGATCATCATATTTCCTTTCCATCATTTCTGCATTTACCAAGCAACTTTCTCATATTAATTTATTTCCCAAGAAATGTTGCCCACTAGAAAAAGAATACACTATCCACTTGAGAATTTTGGTCCATGAGGCAATAATGTTTCTCATTATAAGTGAAGAAATTAGATTTCAAGTTGCTAATCAATATGTAGTGAGTTTGATTCACATTAATTAGTCCCCAGGAATCTAATCAACCTTGAATAAATGAATAAGAGAGAACTTTTGGCATTGAAAAGATAAGAATCAGGTCTTTGCCCATGGAGATTTTGCAAGGAATCATGTAAGATACCAACAACCTTCTTACTGAGAAAGTGGTAAATCCGAGTGTAGCAATACTAGGGTTGGGCCTGCCTTTTCCCTTTCCAATCACCTTAATATTGCTTTTATTTTTTGAGGAAAATTGCCACCAAATTAAATATAAGCTCTTTACAAGCTATACAGGGCCCTAACGCAAGTGATTTCATCAGTCATTGACTGCATTATCTTCCAATAGTATCCCTCTGTTCACTTCAGTCATAACAGACTATTTTATATTAATACTTCTTCATGCCTTTATCTTTTCCCAGCCTTAAATTGTCTTCTTTTCATCTTTACCTAAAAAGTAAATTAAACAAATTCAAGGCCTGATTCAAGTATGCCTTTTCCCTGGAGCTTGCCTTGATGAGATTAGTTTTCATTAATAGGTCTTTGAACCTTTTATCAGAATACATATGACATTTATAAACCTTGTGTAACCTATAAATTTAGACAGGACTTTAAAAAAATGTATTTGCTTTTAATTGAACAATAATTGCTTTGCAATATTGCTTTGGTTTCTGCTATACATCAACATGAATTAGCTATAGGTACACATATGTCCCCTCTTTGTTGAACCTCTCCCACCTCCCTCCCTACCCCACCTCTAGGTTGTTACAGAGCCCCAGTTTGAGTTCCCTGAGTCATGTAGCAAATTTTCATTATACATTTTACACATGGTAGTGTATGTGTTTCCATACTACTCTTTCCATTAGTCTCACCTCCTCCATCCTACTCTGTCCCCTGTGTCCATGAGTCTGTTCTCTATGTCTGGGTCTCCACTGCTGCCCTGCAAATAGCTTCATCAGTACCATCTTTCTAGATTTCATATATTTGTTAATACATGATATGTTTTTCTGACTTATTTCTCTGTGTAACAGGCTCTAGATTCATCCACCTCATTAGAACTGACTCAAATGTGTTCCTTTTTATGGCTAAATAATGTTCCATTGCATATATGTACCATGGGTTCTTTATCTATTCATCTATCAATGCACATCTGGATTACTTCCATATCCTAGCTATAGTAAATAGTGTTGCAATGAACATTGGGGTACATATGTCTTTTTCAGTTTTGGTTTCCTTACGGTATATGCCTAGAAGTGGTATTGCTGGGACATATGATAGTTTTATTCTGAGGTTTTAAGGAATCTCCATACTGTCTGCAATAGTGTCTGTATCAATTTACATTTCCACCAACAGTGCAAGAGGGTTCCCTTTTTTTTTCATTTTTATTTTTACTTTATTTTACTTTACATTACTGTATTGGTTTTGCCATACATTGACATGAATCCATCTTGGGTGTACATGAGTTCCCAATCCTGAACCCCTTCCCCCCCCCCCCTTAGGATACAGGATACTTGGGACTGGTGCATGGGGATGATCCAGAGAGATGATTTGGGGTGGGAGGTGGGAGGGGGTTCAGGATTGGGAAATCATGTACTCCTCTGGCAGATTCATGTCAATGTATGGCAAAACCAATACAGTATTGTAAAGTAAAATAAAGTAAAAATAAAAATTGAAAAAAAGAATGTCTTATAGACATGTTATTGGGATTAATGAGTTAACACATTAAAAAGCTAATAAGAACATATACAAAATAACTAAAAACAAGATTCTCTCTGTGTATGTGTGTATGTACATGTGCATACGTGCACATGCTTGGAACTTTGTCACATCAAGTTTGTCACTTAATAAATAGTCCCAGGTTGAAGCCTGAGCATCTCTTTATCACTTGAGGATTATGTTCAGTGACATTTGTTGGATAGGATTTGACCTGCTATATGAATTATGCTTTCCATCTAAGGAGACTGTTTGGATACTAATTTGCTTTCTTGCTTCTAAGCAACCATGGACAGCCAGAGGGTCAGGCAGCTCCTCAAGCTGTTTCAGGGTAGCATCTGTCACTGGATCCTAGGGGAAGCTGTGTTCATCCTTCCTGAGAAGGAAAGGCAGCCAGGTGCCTTTACGATGACAACACATATGTAGAGGAGTGTGAGCTCTCCTGAGCTTCAGGAAAATGAAGTCAGGGTCAAATTCAGAGGTTAAGATTGTTTTGCTTTTTATATTGAGAAGTAAAAACCATTTTGAGGCAACATAGTGAGAGGACTGAGTCAGAAAAGTAGGATTTGAACCTTTAACTAATTTTTCAGCTGGAATGTGCTTAATAATTTCTTGAAGTCTCAATTTTTATCAGTGGAATGAAGATGACATATACTGCCTTCCTTGAATTGTTCTGAAGACAGAATGCAGTTTTGCCTAAGAAGGTGATATGCAAATGCTAAACAATTGTTGCTGTGACATTTATATGATTTAGTTGTATTTGTGGTTTATAGCATCTGAAAGAAAAAAAAATTGTTTTCAATATGGAAAAAATGATGTGTCTGTTTACCAGTCCTGCCTAATTCTTTGATTACTGCATGTCTTTGTTTTAGCTCTCTTCATTGTTAATGGTTCTGCTACCAGGGTAGACCCATTCAAGGTACAGGTGTTACCATCTGAATTAACTAAAAAGATCAGGAAAAGATCCATGAGTTAATTAATTAATTAACTTGCTTGTTTGTTAATTCAACATTTTTAAAGAACCTGCTAAATGTGTTGTGTATTGGGGATACAAAAGTGGAATGAGATAGAGTCTTGATCCTGCTTCCAAGTTACAGCACGACAAATCCGCGCCCCTCCCCCCAAAACCAACATACACCTCAATGGATATCACACAGGGATGCAGCAGGCTCACTAAGGGAATTAAGTACAGGGTACAAGGGAAGAACAGAGAGGTGTACTTAATGTATCCTGTGAGTTGGATGTGGAGATCAGGGAAGGCTTCCTACAAGGTGACTTCCCCTGTCTTAGAGTATGAATAGAAAATAATTAAGCAGAGTGATCTGGTGAAGGTGGAAAAAGAAAGCATATGGGAAGAGAGATTATTATGGTCAAAGTTATTATAAAAACAAGAAATAACACAGTGTAGTATAAGCAGTTTAGTGTTCCTGTGTGTTTGTATGTGTAAGGATGAGAGAAACATATTAAAATTTTATCCTGAATGGAAATATTAAAGGGTTTCAAGCCAGTGTTGGTTGAGGATGGGATGAGATTTTTGGTAGCTATATCAGGAGAAATACCATTATAGTAATTTATGTGATAGGTGATGAGAATCTGAATTATGGCTGTGGTAGTTGAGATGGAAGTAAAAAAAAAAAATGAGATAATAACCTGGGTGGAAAACTCAGCAGCCCTGCAAGAGGGAAGAGTTTTGTTTGAATTCCAGGTTTCTAGCTTGCATTATGAGTTGATGGTTTTCCACCAACTGAAATGGAGAATGCAGGAAAAAGTTCAGATTTAGAAGACAGCAAATTCAATATTACACTTGTTGAGTGTGAAGGGATTTCAGGCCACCCAGGTGGGACGATGGCATACATTTGGAAGACTGACAGTGCTCAGCCAGAGGGAGCTTGTGATTTCCTGGACACGCGTGGGGGTAGATTAGACTCATTTAGGGACAGGTTGCTGCTGCTGCTGCTGCTGCTAAGTCGCTTCAGTCGTGTCCGACTCTGTGCGGCCCCAGAGACGGCAGCCCACCAGGCTCCCCCGTCCCTGGGATTCTCCAGGCAAGAACACTGGAGTGGGTTGCCATTGCCTTCTCCAGTGCATCAAAGGAACAGGTTAGTGGTAACTAAATGAGAGAATTTCATCCTTTGAAGAAGACACTGCTCCTTGCTCCCCACCCAGCTGTAATAGAAATGTCTTCTCTTGAAGGCTCCACTCTTAATTTCAAGTAGTGGCCCTTGGGCTCCACTGACTAAGAAGGGACAAAACAAATGCATCTCATGGTGGCCAAGAGCTCTGGGAAGGGAGTTGGGAGTTTTGAAGTTTTGAGTTTGAGTTCCTATTTTGTCTGTAGGTAAGTCAGTTCACTTCTGGAGACTCTCTCCTTCCTTATCTTTTAAAGGATGAAAAAGGGAGTTGTTGGCTTCCATATTTCAGTCAAGTCTTGAGGCTCTGTGAACTACCTTTACTGTTTTTCTGTTTTATAACACTGACTTTTAATTCTGAAAGTAGTAAAATATTAAGCAATAGACTACATTAAAACAAGTAGATGTGCAAAATCTTCTAAATTACTGAGTTCCTGGAAATGAGTCATAAATCTGTACACAGTACCTCTCTGCTACCTGGATTCCCATTAATCCAGAGTGCTATTAACCAGTTCTGCACACGCAGTGTAATCTCAAAGTGGGTCTCTAAGTTTATGCCCTCGGTATGCTGATGATTGATATTCATTGTGGTTGCCTTGAGGCAATGTGAAAATCCAAAGTCATCAAAGACAAAGGAAATTATGTCCAGCCTAGTTTCAAAGGTGAACTGTATTGCTTTCGCATGATTTGAAAGTCATTAATCTATGTGTGGTGCATATCAAGTCTCTCTGACCTTTTTGTGGGGAGAATTTTTTTAATTTCCGTGAGATAGATTCTTTGATTAACCAGAATTTCCTCTTTCCCTGAATACATTAGATAAGAGGGTTTCATATTTACTTATGAGATCCATTGCTATCTTCATCTTAATTTTATGCTCATTTGATGTTAAACAAAAGTGAGGATGAATCTAATCTTTGAGGTAGAGTGGAAAGACCCTGGATTAAAAGTCAGGAGCCCCAAGTTGAAGTCCTAGCTGTGTCACTAATGAGCTGTGTGACTTTAGACAAATCACTGCCTTCTCTGGGCTTCAGTTTCACCATCTGTAAAATTAGTAAGTGGTAGTAGGTAATCTTTAAGGTCCTTGATGTTCTAAATTGGCATGCATGTCTATCTTCCAAATGCTTCATTAATGCAACATTAATTGACTATACGACAGTACTTTTCTAGTCAAGATAATGTTAGCTTAATTTTATAACTTAGGAAACTGGGATATAGAAAGAATAAATACCTTGATAAGGGCAGAACCAGAGTATGAGTTGCAGTATTTGGTTTTCAAGCCCAGTGTTCTATCCTACACATACTGCTGTTGCTCTCATGAGAGCAGAGTCGGGTGGTAGCTGTTGAAAACAAACTGGGAACTTTGAGGGCAAGAGGCTTTGCCTGTCGTTGTCTCTAGAGAGGATGATGTATATTTCACTGTCTTTCTCAGTTTAAGAAATGCTCTGCATTGCTTTTTGTGGCTTCTGATTGTTGCTTTCAATCTTTCTTGGATCAAATCATGTCTCTTGGCAGCTGCAATACTGTAATATGAGGATCAGATCTGCCTGCCTGTCTCAATAGCTGTCAGTTTATCTCTGGATATTTTTAGGTGCCTCAGATAAAGGTAATATAAATATAATGAAAGAATGACTTTCTTTCTGACACTTTGTGCTATTTGAATAAAAGAAAGGAAGTCTCCTTTAAAATACTGTTCTTCTCAAAATGTGTTCTTTGCATGTAACTTGGTGTTACAAAACCATAAGAACATTTTAGTGGGCATATGGATTTAGGAAATCTTTTTTTTTTAAATTTATTTTTTATTGAAGGATAATTGCTTTATAGAATATTGCTGTTTTCTGTCAAACCTCAACATGAATCAGCCATAGGTATATATATATTCCCTCCCTTTTGAAACTCCCTCCCATCTTCCTCCCCATCCTACCCATCTAGGTTGATACAGAGCCCTTATTTGAGTTTCCTGAGCCATACAGCAAATTCCTGTTAGCTATCTATGTTACATATGGTAATGTAAGTTTCCATATTACTCTTTCCGTACATCTCACCCTCTCCTCCCCTCTCCCCTTGTCCATAAATCTATTCTCTATGTCTGTTTCTCCATTGCTGCCCTGTAAATAAATTCTTCAGTACCATTTTTCTAGATTCCATATATATGTGTTAGAATACGGTATTTATCTGACTCACCTCACTCTGTATAATATGTTCTAGGTTCATTGACCTCATCAGAACTGACTCAAATGTGTTCCTTTTTATGGCTGAATAATATTCCATCATGTATATGTACCACAACTTCTTTATCCATTCATCTGTCGATGGACATCTAAGTTGCTTCCATGTGCTAGCTATTGTAAACAGTGCTGCAATAAACAATGGGATACATGTGTCTCTTTCAATTTTGTTTTCCTCAGGGTATATGCCTAGGAGTGGGATTGCTGTGTCATATGGTTGTTTTATTCCTAGTCTTTTAAAGAAATCTCCATACTGTCTTCCATAGTGGCTGTATCAATTTACATTCCCACCAACAGTGCAAGAGCATTCCCTTTTCTTCATACCCTCTCCAGCATTTACTGTTTGTAGACTTTTTGATGATGGCCATTCTGACTGGTGTGAGGTGATATCTCATTGTAGTTTTGATTTGCCTTTCTCTAATAATGAGCGATGTTGAGCATCTTTTCATGTGTTTGTTAGCTATCTGTATGTCTTCTTTGGAGAAATGTCTGTTTAGGTCTTTTTCTCACTTTCTGATTGGGTTGTTTGTTTTTCTGGTATTCAGTTATATGAGCTGCTTGTATATTTTGGAAATTAATCATTTGTCAGTTGTTTCATTTGCTATTATTTTTTTCCATTTTGAGGGTAGTCTTTTCACCTTGGTTATGGTTTTCTTTGCTGTGCAAAAGCTTTTAAGTTTAATCAGGGCCACTTGTTTACTTTTGTTTTTATTTCTGTTACTCTAGGAGGTGGGTCATAGTGGATCCTGCTTTGCTTTATGTCATCAAGTGTTCTGCTTGTGTTTTCCACTAAGAGTTTTATAGTTTCTGGTCTTACATTTAGGTCTTTAATCCATTTTGAGTTTATCTTTGTGTATGGTGTTAGGAAGTGTTCTAATTTCATTCTTTTACATGTAGCTGTCCAGTTTTCCCAGCACCATTTATTGAAGAGGCTGTCTTTGCCCCATTGTATATTCTTGCCTCCTTTGTGAAAAATAAGGTACCCATTGTTGCTTGAGTTTATTTCTGTGCTTTCTGTCTTGTTCCATTGGTCTATATTTTTGTTTTTGTGACAGTGCCATACTATCTTGATGACTGTAGCTTTGTAGTATAACCTAAAGTCAGGAAGCTTGATTCTTCCTGCTCCATTCTTCTTTCTCAAGACTGCTTTGGGTATTTGGGGTCTTTTGTGTTTCCATATGAAATGTGAAATTTTTGTTCTAGTTCTGTTAAAAATGCCATTTGTAATTTGGTAGGAATAGCACTGAATCTGTAGATTACACTTGGTAGTATAGTCATTTTTACAATATTGATTCTTCCTACCCAGGAACATGAAATATCTCTCCATCTCTTTATGTCATCTTTGATTTCTTTCATCAGCATCTTATAATTTTATGTGTACAGTTCTTTTGTCTCCTTAGGTAGGTTTATTCCTAGATATTTAATTTTTTTGTTGCTCCATACTATCTTGATGACTGTAGCTTTGTAGTATAACCTAAAGTCAGGAAGCTTGATTCTTCCTGCTCCATTCTTCTTTCTCAAGACTGCTTTGGGTATTTGGGGTCTTTTGTGTTTCCATATGAAATGTGAAATTTTTGTTCTAGTTCTGTTAAAAATGCCATTTGTAATTTGGTAGGAATAGCACTGAATCTGTAGATTACACTTGGTAGTATAGTCATTTTTACAATATTGATTCTTCCTACCCAGGAACATGAAATATCTCTCCATCTCTTTATGTCATCTTTGATTTCTTCATCAGCGTCTTATAATTTTATGTGTACAGTTCTTTTGTCTCCTTAGGTAGGTTTATTCCTAGATATTTAATTTTTTTGTTGCAATGGTGAATGGGATTGATTCCTTAATTTCCCTTTCTGCTTTTTCATTATTAATACATAGAAATGCAAATGATTTCTGTGTATTGACTTTATATCCTGAAACTTTGCTAAATTCACTGATTAGTTCTAGTAATTTTCTGATACTATCTTTAGGGTTTTCTACGTACAGTATCATGTCATCTGCAAACAGTGATCTGGATTCTTCTTTTATGATATAAGTTTCTTTTATTTCTTTTTCTCTGATTGCTGTAGCTAGGACTTCCAGAACTATGTTGAATAACAGAGGTGAAAGAAAGTGGACACCCTTGTCTTGTTCCTAATCTTAAGGATATGCTTTCAATTTTTCACCATTGAGAATGTTTGCTGTAGGCTTATCATAGATGGCCTTTTCTATGTTGAGGTAGTTTCCTTCTATGTCCATTTTTTGAAGAGTTTTAATCATAAATGGGTCTGAACATTTCTTAATATGATGAGAATTCTACGGGCCTTTAAAACAGTAATGCTACTAGTGGATATAAAGGAGGGAGAAAGCATACACTCTTCCCCAACCACAGTTAACTACTAATTTTCCTCCAGCCTCTCTCTCCACTCCAACAGCAGGATGTTCCAGGGCACATTTTCTGGAACTGACTTTGTGTAGGGAGTTGTACACATTCCCTGTGACCAAAAGGGAAGGTAACTGTCATTTATTAAACACCTCTTATGTGTCAAGTATTTTCATGAAAGTTATTTTATTTCCTTTTTTCAAGTCTATTTGATGGTCTTTTGATCCATATTCATACAGTGAAGAACCTGAGGCTCAGATAGGTTAAGGAACCGTTTGTAAGAACAGAGCCTGGGTTCAAAGCTACACCTTACTGTCAAGTCCTGACTCTTTGCAGCACTTCACCACATGTCTTAGGGTAAGGAAGCTCCATCCAAACCCCTCAGCTGAGGGACAATGCTCTCATGGAGAGATCACTCTTGCTGTACTCAGACCTGTGAAAAGCCAGCTGGAGGCAACAGGAGGCTTATCTCCAGTGAGAGCTTTCCTATCCTTGGCCTTTTCCATCCCTCTAGGTAAAGGGTAATCTTCTGGGTAAAGGGTTATTTCTGGGTATATTAACAGACTTTTATGGAGTTACTATTTTGGGGGAGGCTTGATTCAGAACACTGTATCTTCCAATATTTGGTGCCACTTTTGGAATGGGAAATTTCCCAGCAGAGAGAAGAAACCTAACTGTATGGCAGGTTTGACAGGAAGTTGCCATTATCCACATCATGGATGCATTTCAGTGACATCTGATTGATGTGGAGTGTTTTGTTTATGCTGTTCATTTTGTGCCAGTCAATGGGGTCATCTGGAAAGAACTGAGGACACTGGAATCTGGCAGTCCTCGGGATGAATTTCAGCTCTAGCACCTATTTTCTGCAGGCCTTGGATATATTATTTTATTTTACTAACCCTCACATATCTTGCAAGGTGCTTGGAGGATTCAGTTAGGCAATGGGTGCATGATTAATAGCACATGGTAGAGGTTTAATGGATGGTAACAATTATCACTACTACTTTTGATGTAATTTGTGTACTTGAGTCCTTTCTTTATACCTCAGAGTAGCTGTTCTTTGCTGTCCTTGGTAAAATGGAGATCAAAAGAATATTTCTCATGATTACTTATAGAAGGGAGAGTCGGCAGGTAGCCTGTAATCTCTGGACCATATCTCTCCACAGGGAAGGGCAGGTTCTTAACCAGTTGATACAGAGCAGGAGACATTCCTGACCCCATTTTTCCATGCTTGAGCATAACTGAAGTATGGTGTAGGTTTAAGTTCTTTTTCTACTAAAGGATGCATATGAGTAACTATCAGTCAATTTCAGGAACCAGGAAACAGCTAATCTGTTTCTTCTATCTTAGTAGAGGAGGGGAATATCATCAGAAATTAAGAAAAAATCTCACGGATTAGGATATCCCATGGGGACATTATCTTTTTTTTTAATTAATTTTTATTTTTTAGTTTGTTTTGTTTTACAATACTGTATTCATTTTGCTATACATTGGCATGGGGTCGGGATTGGGAGTTCATGTACCCTCGGGACCATTATCTTTTACCAACAACACACCACACCCAGCCAAAACAACAATAAAACTCCCATGATTTCCTTTGTAAACAGTTCTTTAGAAGAATTGAAGAGGGAGATTATTACTGTTGAGACAATATTTATAGGTGCAAGGATTATTTCAAAGCACAAAATTAAAATATAAAAAGCAGGACAAGGGAATAAGGACATGGGACTTAAGAATAATGGATTTTCCTTTGATTAGTCATCTGTTTTCTCCAGAGTGGTGATAGTATAACTGTAGTCCTGGTGGCAGGTAGCAAGAACAGAGTGTTAGCTCAGGTTTCACTGTTTTTCAACAAAGGCGGCTATATCTACATTTGCCCAAATTACCCCAAGATGAAAATAAAATTAACTTCTCTGGAGAGAGGCATTCTAAGAATCCAGCATTCACACACACAAAAAAAAACACCAGTGAGATATGTAAACAGAACATGTGTTTGAAAAAAATCTGGATGATAATATAAATTAAAAAATAATAATATAATAAATGAGCTTCAAATGTAGTACATACACTTTTTTTTTGTCATGGAATAACACCATCACCACCAATAACACCCCACCCCAACCAAAGCAACAGTAAAACTCCCATGATTTCCTATGTAAACAATTCTTTAAAGAATTGAAGGAGGAGAGTGTTACCATTGAGACAATATTTATAAGAATTATTTGCAAGAATTATTTCAAAGCACAAAATTAAAATATAAAAAGCAAAACAAGAGAGAAAGTATAAGGGACTTAAGAATAATCTATGAGACTTGGATAGACATTTCAGAAGAGAAGCAGTGAAACAAATCTACTCCTAAAAGGGATCACTGGGTTTTAGGATGAGTTGATGAGAAAATTCCAGTCCCCTATAATGAAAAGGACATCTTTTTTGGGTGTTGACTGTATAGAGCTTCTCCATCTTTGGCTGCAAAGAATATAATCAATCTGATTTCAGTGTTGACCATCTGGTGATGTCCATGTGTAGAGTCTTCTCTTGTGTTGTTGGAAGAGGGTGTTTGCTATGACCAGTGCATTTTCTTGGCAAAACTCTATTAGTCTTTGGCCTGCTTCATTCCGCATTCCAAGGCCAAATTTGCCTGTTACTCCAGGTGTTTCTTGACTTCCTACTTTTGCATTCCAGTCCCCTATAATGAAAAGGACATCTTTTTTGGGTATTAGTTCTAAAAGGTCTTGTAGGTCTTCATAAAACCGTTCAACTTCAGTTTCTTCAGCATTACTGGTTGGGGCATAGACTTGGATAATTGTGATATTGAATGGTTTGCCTTGGAGACAAACAGAGATCATTCTGTCATTTTTGAGATTGCATCCAAGTACTGCATTTCGGACTCTTTTGTTGACCATGATGGCTACTCCATTTCTTCTGAGGGATTCCCTATTTCCATCTTAATTTGATCTCTTTTATTTTGATTTCATTTTACCATGAATATATCATATTTGTAGGTTCTGCTGATTAGGACATAGACACCTTTAATATCTTTCCTAAAGAAAATCAACCATAAATATTCATTGGAAGGACTAATGCTGAAGCTGAAGCTCCAATGCTTTCGCCACCTGATGTGAAGAGCTGACTCACTGGAAAAGACCCTGATACTGGGAAAGATTGAGGGCAGGAGGAAAAGGGGGCGAGATGGTTGGATAGCATCACCAACTCAATGGACATGAGTTTGAGCAAACTCTGGAAGATAGTGAAGGACAGGGAAGCCTGGCGTACTGCAGTCCATAGAGTTGCAAAGACAACAGTCTTTCACATGGTCAGATTTCTGCTTGTGATGTGAAGATCAATGTGGCGCTGAGCCTCCCCGAAGGACCTGGTATTTACAGTGAGTGCTGCAGGGACGCTAGGCATGTCAGTGCTCGTGTTGTTCCGCATTGACTTTACGTTCTTGAACAGGTCAGTTCGGTTTCAGCTTGAATGCCTCATTATTACAGTGGAGCTAATACTAGCTATTAATATTTCATACAGTTGTTTGATGATTGAATAACTTCAGTAACATTCCTTGGATGTGCCTTGGCAGGTAATATTACTCAGTAAATGTTGCTTCTCCTCTAGGCTGTGTGGTTGCTCCTGAGTGATGAGTCTTTTTGGAAAAACATGACTGAACTGCATGACTTCCTTGCTCTTCTTGAGAGAAGGCTTTCCCTTGATTCCTTTGCACTTTCATCTCCAGGAGCAGTATGTATCTAGTTGTACAATGCTTCGTTCTTGTTCATGCGCTCACTTTTGTCTGACTCTTTGCAACCTCATGGACTGCGGCACATCAGGCTTCCCTGTCCTTTGCTATCTCCAGGAGTTTGCTCAAACTCATGACCATTGAGTTGGTGATGCCATCCAACCATCTCATCCTTTGTTGCCCCCTTCTTCTCCTGCCTTCAGTCTTTCCCAGCATCAGGGTCTTTTCCAGTGAGTTGGATATTTGCATCAGGTGGCCAAAGTACTGGAGTTTCAGTTTCAGCATCAGTCCTTCCAATGAATATTCGGGGTTGATTTCCTTAGATTATTATTATTATAGTAATGAGTTATTCCCTGACTCCCTTTAAAAAAAATAAAAAGAACCATAATCCATGGAACACTATTTAACAAATTGTATAAGCACATCCTTTTGTTTGCCAAGAGCTGTCCAATCATCTCATTCCATTCAGGGCCAGCAGGGTTGGGGGAAAACATATGGTGAAAGAACTGAGCTAAGATCTTCTACAGTTTCTTCCCAGAGTTTGTGTATTTTCTTTATGGCTAAAGGGCTAAGTACTGAGACACATCTGAATTAAGGTTTTATGCCTGAATCTTAGTTACACTGATCATCTGGAGAAAATGGATTGAGTAGGTGAATTCCAGAAAAATCCCCAAGTTTAAACACATTCAGCACCACTGCATGATCAGGATTCTAAATAGCATGCCCCCTTGACATACACATGACTCGCTTACTTTGGTTTTTGTAAGTGAGTGATTGGTGATGTCACAAGTAAGTTCCACTTGAGCAGAGCCACCTCAGTCTAGAGAGTGGTTGGGTGGCTCAGCCTCTGGGTGAAGGCTTCATAGTTGAAGTTAGGAGGAGAGAGTACTTTTGTTGCTTTCAAGTCAAAGTGAAAAGTGTTACTCGTTCAGTTGCCTCTCACTCTTGTGACCCCGTGGACTGTAGCCCGCCAGGCTCCTCTGTCCATGGGATTCTCCAGGACAGAATACTAGAGTGGGTAGCCATTCCCTTCTCCAGGCAATTTTCCTGACCCAGGGATCGAACCCAGATCTTCCGCATTGCAGGCATTCTTTACCATTTGAGCCACCAGGTAAGTTTTAAAGTCAATACAGATACCAAATCCTTGACCTTACGTTCGTGAATAAGAAACTTAGAGAAACTTCTAAGCTGCTGAAACTAAGAGAAACTTCATTTACTGGTCACTTTCAAGCTACCAAGCATTCTTCTAGTGCTTTGTGATAACTCATGTAATCCTTCCCATATTCCTAAGAAGCAGGTACTCCTACTATTGTTCATGTCTGATGCACATGCGTGTACCACTATTATCCCCATCAGGCAGAGAAGCTGAGTATGTTGCTCAAGGATTCACAGCTAGTGTTGTTTTCCAGTCACTCAGTCATATTTGACTCTTAGCGATCCCATGGAGTCGCGACCCCATGCAGTATGCCAGGCTTCCCTGTCCTTCACCATCTCCCAGAGTTAGTAGCAGCTTAAGTAGCAGATAGAGATTTCCAAGCCCAGATAAGGAATCCTGGAGGGCCTAAGAGAGTTCGGATCTTTTCTCGTCTTTCTCTCCTCCCCAAGCTTAAGCAGTTTTAGGAGAGTAAGGGAATCTTGCCAGAGAAGGGACAGAAGAAATGGGATGAGGACCACACAGGCTAGATCCATAACTTTCTAATGTGTTTAGGAATGAAAACCATGAACCAAAAGTAATTCTATTATTTTTATTTCTTTCAGATTTCCCTCTTCTCTTTGTTATCATTCTCCCTGATAAGCTTCTCTTTATTCTTATTTGAAAGTTATGGTAAAGAAAGCAAACTTCCCTCTCTCAGCATTCTTTCCATCAACAATGGGACCCTGTCAGCCTTTTTGTCCTGTTCCCTGCTTATCTTTCTCATAGAAATTTAAACTTCATGTTAGCCACCGGCCTTATGCTTTGACAATGCTTTAAGAAAGAACAGGAAAGCAAGATACAACTCAAGTCAAACATGAACCTCTTGGCTTTATACCCACAGAATCTGCCAGATGAGTAGAGATAATGCATCTTGCCAGAAGCACATTTGACCTCAAAGTTGCACAGCACCCACAAAGTGTTCAGGCAACACCTAAAGAAAGGCTATTTCCCGTGTGCATCAAAATTATACAAAATGCAAGGCAATATGTCCATTGTCATGAGTGAGCTGAGTCTGAAGCCTTATGAGGCATCTATAAAGCAAGATGATGGGTTTCACATACTGTTTTTAAACAATTTGTTAAATAGTGTTCTGTAGATCATTGTTAAAAAAAATCAAGGAGTAGTGAATGAGATAACATACCCTAGAATATTGATGAAAAAAGAAATGTGGAATCATGTGTAGGAAGCACAGAAGGAACTTAAAAAAATACAAGAAAGAGCAATAACTAGACTGATAAGGACATTAGCAATTCGCCCATTTGATGAGGTAGATGAGAGCTCTGATTGCTGTGTCCCTAGGAAGTAGTTCTTTTAACATTTAATAGCCATTTATTGAGCACCTACTGAATGCCTTCAGAGTCTAAGTGCTGGTGACACAGTGGGCAAACAAAGCAGTCATTTTCCTTATTAAGTTCACAATTTCAGGAAGGAGCCAGTCAAAAAATCAACAAATATGTAATATGTAAGGTGATGATGCATGCAGAGGAAGGAAATAAAGAGGGGTGAGAGGGAGGGTTCTATTTGATACAGAATAATAGATGAAAGCCTGCCTGATAAGGTGACATTTGAGTTGAGAGCAGAAAAAAGCAAGGAACAGAGCAACACAGTTATCTGTGGCAAAGAACATTTCAGGCAGTAGGGCAGCAGGTGCAAAGGCCCTGAGGTAAGAGCGCACCTGGCTGTATCTGAAGACAAGCAAGGAAGTCCCAAAGAGAGCAGAGGAAGAGGAAATGGGGCTAAGCAGAGACTGTGTATTTCCTTGTAAGCCATCTAAGGACTCTGGCTTTGGAACAGCGAGTGGTATGATCTGGCTTAGATTTTTAGAAGGATTGCTGTGGCTCTATGTGGAGCCAGACTTTGGGGGAGGGAAAGACTATGTAGCTATGAAAACTCTCTTCCAGATCTGTAAAGTATCAGTAAGAATAGCTGTTCTCAACTATTTTAATGGAAAACTTTATTCAGATAAAAGAAACAAGGCCTTTGGCATGATATTTAAATGACCCACGGGGAGGGGGAAGTTTTGGGCAAATATAAACACCACCACATTCAAGAGGTGAGTTGAGACATGCTTTCATTTTAGCATCTGCAATAGCCAAGTCATCACAGCACAATCAGAGCCAGCTGGGACCACGGAAGATGACTCCATATCCTGTTGCTGCACTGCTTGGCATAACATGGATGGAAGCCAATGAGGATGGGAGCAATGGAGGCCCCGTGACTGCTGCCAAGCTTTGCTCAAAGCCAGTGGAAACTCCTGATTCAACTCAGCTCTTTTCTGTGGCTAGCAAGGGACAAGGACTTAAAGGGAAGATGCTGAGATCTCCATGATAATGTGGGTCTCTGACATCCCACTGGAGCCATTACTGAGCCCTTTCCAGCTCCTTTTGAAACTGCTGGGTCTTGTTGCTGGTATTGCTAGCTAGCCCTTATGTAGCATTTACCATGTGCCAGGTAGTGTGCTAACTTACTATATTCATTGCCTTATTAATTTTCACAAAAGCTCGAGGTAGAAGGTACTATTACTATTATCTGTGAGCTGGACCATAAAGAAGGCTGAGCACCATGGAATTGATGCTTTCAAACTGTGGTGCAGGAGAAGACTCTTAACAGTCCCTTGGACAGCAAGGAGATCACACCTGTCAATCCTAAAGGCAATCAACTCTGAATATTTATTGGAAGGACTGATGCTGAAGCTAAAGCTCCAAAGTTTGGCTACCTGATGCAAAGAATCAACTCATTGGAAAAGACCCTGATTTGGGAAAGATTGAAGGCAGGGGGAGAAGGGGATGACAGAGGATGAGATGGTTGGATGGCATACTGACTCAACTCAATGGACATGAGTTTGAGCAAACTCTGGGAGCCTGGTGTGGCACTCCATGGGGTTACAAAGAGTTGAACATGACTTAGTGACTGAACAACAACAGCCTGTATTAGAATTAGGATCTGAAGTTTAGAAACTTTCATAAGGACTGAGATTCAAAGCTGGATAATCCAACTCCTGTTTGTACATTGACACAATAACACATGTCTCTGAATGTTACTTGCCAATGTCTCACATGAGGAATTGCCTGATGGCTGTTTATTCTTAATTGGTTTCCCTTTAATAGATGTTGGCACAGTTTTGCATCACCATGAGGTCTGCTCATTCTTAGTGCAGGCTATAAATAACAAGGTATTAGGTTGATGTGAAAAAACGCTTATTGCCAATATACAAGCCCTACTTTTAGCAAACCCAGTAAAGTGAAACAATAGACTTATAAAACAGGCACAAGAAGGGCATGCTTTGACCATAAACTTTTTATTGCTTTGCCAAAGAATTTGCCTGAGTGTTCCTTTAAATAGTGGGCTCAACAATGCCCCAAGTGTACAATTTACATTTATTCAAGGGGTTGGGGGTTCTGACAAATATAACTTCATGATTATCAAAGTGGGGAGAGTCCATGGTTTTTGGTGAAATGGTTCATCTGGTGCCGACAATCGAGCATCACAATTTCAGAGTGAAGGTTTCCTGTTGAACTATTTTACAAGCTGGTAGCTTTTAACTAGGACTGAAGGACAAGCTTGATACACACTAGCAGAGAAGTCCTGTGCATTCACCGACAGGTTTTAAGTTAATACTTTCATAATATGGGGACTTCTTCTCTAGTCTTGCCATTCATAAAAATGGCTGGGTATTAGTGGCAAATGCTCTGTAGATGATGACTTATTAGCATACTGGCTGGAGAAGGAACGAGATGAAAATGGAAGGATGTCTCTTTGTGTTCTACGTGATTTTTTTTTTTTTTTGAATAGCAAAACTAGACCTTTGCTAGTTTTCAGTCTCAGTGCTTTCCTACGAGCTTGCTAGAATGTTCTGAAATGGTTTGAGGCCTTGACCCATGCCTTGCTTGAAGCATGGTCATAGACATTTCAGATGGTTGCTTGCCCCATCCCGCATCACATGTTGTTATTTTAGATGCTGTGCAAGATAAAGGGAGCGTACATAGGTGTTACTATCCTGACTACACAATTCAGTTCATCCATGCTTTGGAGTCTAGGAACACAGTAGTAATGGAAACCACAGTAGGTGAGGGCAGTGAGTTACACTGCTTCTCTCAGAAATGGGAGAGTGGAGTAAACCCCCCTCCAGGCTCCCGGGTTCTGTGTCAACCTCTGTGGGCTCCACGAGGTAGGAGACAGTCTTTGGGGCTGTAAGAGAAAAAGGAGGAATCACGTTTCAGAATTCACAGTCAGGGCTGTCATTCACAACTGGATTAGCAAGTTCATTCCTCTGCCCTAAAGTTGAAGACAGTGGATGGAGAAGTGAGCTCGGTGAGTAGTTTAGAACCTCATTTCTTGAAGACCGTCAAATGGGTCTTAATTTAATTCTGAACAGAAACCAACAGTTGTTAAGTTCAGATGAAGCAAGTGCCATATATAGTCTGATATGGTTTCCATTTCAGCCCCAAACATGAATCTCCCCAGCCTCTGCTGGTTACCAAGAACTGACATTAACTTACTGATATTTATGATCAACTTTGTGTTCATGTTTTCCCTTCTGGTACACTCAGCACTTCAGTTGTTCACTCAGTATTTTTCCTTAATGGAAGTAGATGTGTTGAAACTCTTTCCAGAGGGTTTTCCTTGTTAGGTAACTGTGAATTCTTTTTCTTTACTTTTTCTTTCTCCTAATTGTTGAGTTTTACTGCCTTATAAGCATTTTCACAAATATTTTGAAGGATTATTATAAATAAAAATAGTGCTTTTCCCCCTTTTGATCTTAAAAAAAAGAAAAACAAGAAAATCACTTCTTCGCTGAACTTTGGTTACCTTTTGGGCAAATCTTTTTTCATCTTTTCAGTTGCATTAGCAACAACTAGGGCATGAAGGATTATAGGACTGAGGACTATAAAGAATTTTAAACATTTTTAAAAGCTTCAGCAATTCAAATTATTCCCAACATATCTTACTTATATCAAGTCAATATTTTATTAGTACAAATTAGTAATTTTTGCTATTAATTTTTCTAAAATTAGAAAACTTTTCTAAAATTATTTATAAAATAAGGGTTTTTTTACTCTTCATTTTAACATCTTCTCTGTAGAGAAATAATAGTAATACATATTAAATAACTGTACAGTATATTTGAAGACTTGCTAACTTTACTGAAAAGAACTATTATGCTGATTAACTTAAATATGAGAGAGACTTTAGTGCTTCTGTTTTTGTTGTTTAGCTGCTCAGTCATGTCCGAATCACTGTGACCCCACGACCTGCAGCACACCAGGCTTCCCTGTCCTTCACTATCTCCTGAGGTTTGCCCAAACTCATGTCCATGGAGTCAGTGATGCTATCTAACCATGTTATCCTCTGTCACCCCCTTCTCCTTCTGCCCTCAGTTTTTCCCAGCATCAGGATTTTGTCCAATGAGTTGACTCTTCACATCAGGTAGCCAAAGTATTGGAGCTTCAGCTTCAGCATCAGTCCTTCCAATGAATATTCAGAGTTGATTGCCTTTCAGTTCAGTTTCAGTTCAGTCACTCAGTCGTGTCTGACTCTTTGTGACCCCATGGACCACAGCACTCCAGGCCGCCTGGTTCATCACCAACTCCCAGAGTCTACCAAACCCATGTGCATTGAGTCAGTGATGCTATCCAACCATCTCATCCTCTGTCCTCCCCTTCTCCTCCTGCCCTCAATCTTTCCCAGCATCAGGATCTTTTCCAATGAGTCAGCTCTTTGCATGAGATGGCCAAAGTATTGGAGTTTCAGCTTCAACATCAGTCTTTCCAATGAACACTCAGGACTGATCTCCTTTAGGATGGACTGGTTGGATCTCCTTGCAGTCCAAGGGACTCTTAAGAGTCTTCTCCAACACCACTGTTCAAAAGCACCAATTCTTCGCACTCAGCTTTCTTTATAGTCCAACTCTCACATCCATACATGACCACTGGAAAAACCATGGTCTTGACTAGACAGACCTTTTTTGGCAAAGTAATGTCTCTGCTTTTTAATATGCTGTCTGCTGCTGCTGCTGCTGCTGCTAAGTCGCTTTAGTCGTGTCCTACTCTGTGTGACCCCATAAACGGCAGCCCACCAGGCTCCCCCGTCCCTGGGATTCTCCAGGCAAGAGCATTGGAGTGGGTTGCCATTTCCTTCTCCAATGCATGAAAGTGAAAAGTGAAAGTGAAGTCGCTCAGTCGTGTCCCGACTCTTAGCGACCCCATGGACTGCAGCTCACCAGGCTCCTCCATCCATGGGATTTTCCAGGCAAGAGTACTGGAGTGGGGTGCCATTGCCTTCTCCGAATATGCTGTCTAGGTTGGTCATTTAGGACTGACTAGTTTGATCTTCTTGCTGTGCAAGTGACTCTCAAGGGTCTTCTCCAGCACCACAGCTTGAAAGCATCAATTATTCAATGCTCAGCCTTCTTTATGGTCCAATCCTCACATCCGTACATGACTACTGGAAAAACCATAGCTTTGACTATATAGGCCTTTGTTGGCAAAATGATGTCTCTGCTTTTTAATATGTTGTCTAGGCTTGTCATAGCTTTCCTTCCAAGAAACAAGCTTCTTTTAATTTTGTGGCTGCAGTCATGGTTAGCCCCTCTGGGAAGTCTGTATTTTGTCTATGAAAATCTTTCCCTGGTCTGTAAACTGACAGATTGATTGCAGATTTTTTTTTTTGTTTAATTAAAGGAAAAGAAAAATGCAAGCCAGCTAGCCCTGCTTAGATCTACCAGTGGAAGTGACTGTGACCCCACTGCTCCTGATGATTTTTCTCCCTCCCCTCAGCCAAGGTACTATGTTTTACACGTACTGCAATTCATGGGGTCGCAAAGAGTCAGACACGACTGAGCGACTGAACTGAACTGAACTGTATTTAGTTCTAGATGCCTAAGCTCCATTGAATAAGTTGGTTGGTTCAAGAGCAACTCTGAAGCAGAACTATTTGGACAGCTTAGTAGCTACCATGAGTATATCATTTGTTATTGTTCAATCACTCAGTAGAGTCCAGCTGTTTGGGACCCCATGGACGCCAGCACATGAGGCTTCCCTGTTCTTCACTATCTCCTGAAGTTTGCTCACACTCATGTCCATTGAGTCAATGATGCCATCCAACCATCTCATCCTCTGTTGCCTCCTTCTCCTGCTGCCCTCAATCTTTCCCAGCATCAGGGTCTTTTCCAATGAATCAGCTCTTCACATCAGGTAGACAAAATATTGGAGGTTCAGCTTCAGCATCAGTCCTTCCAATGAATGTTCAGGGTTGACTGGTTTGATCCCCTTGCTGTGCAAGGGACTCTCAAGAATCTTCTGTGGATACATTAGAGTTAATACACCATTAAGATACCTCAAATTCCTTCCAGTCATTTGCATATTCTCTTTCCTGAGCTGAGTTTGCATTATGATTATTCGTAGCTCAAATTCATAGCTCCATGTGAAAAAGATAATATGGAGGAAAAGCTTATTTAAAGCTTTGTTTGCCAGGGATGTTACTTATACTAAGTCCCAGATCCTATAAATAAAGTGGGTTCTTTTTAAGGAAACTATTCAGCCAGTCAGTATATACAAAGCATCTTGTGCAGAAGTGAAAGAAATTTTCAGAAATTTATTTCTATTTAGGAACAAAAGCTTTAAGTTATGAGAGACTCTGACATCGTGTGTGTGTGTGTGTGTGTGTGTATACACAAAAGCTTTAAGTTATGAGAGACTCTGACATTGTGTGTGTGTGTGTGTGTGTGTGTGTGACCATAAAAGAAAGAGTATTGTAGTGAATGTTTAAATACACAATGGCACTGCAGGCAGACTTTCCTTAAAATTTTCTGTGACAATAGGGGTAGAATTGAAATGTGGCAGGAACTACACTGACCCAGCTCCAGGGAAAGGAATGCATATCATTTAGGAGAAAAATGGCCTTTGCTTTCAGAAAGTTAATCTAGCCTGAAAATCTAACCTACAGTGGTCCCAGCACATCATGCTTTTCATTCGTTGTCTCTGTCATATCTTGATGATGATGAATTACTAATATGCTCTTTTAGTTTTAATCCTAAAGTCAGTCCCCAGAGTCTACAGGGAACTTTTATCACCTCTAATTCTAACAGTCAGTCCATTCAAATCCATGTGTTGAGGGGAGGAAGATGAGTAAAACACAGTTCTTGCCAAAAAGTGCAACAGGCCTGCTAACCACGTGGTCTGATGTCATCTCATATAAAGCCCATTAGATCTGTGAACATTTTGAGATGAAGAGGGAAATTCACCTTATTCCACAGCTTTCAACATTATTACATTTCAGTGTAAGACGTTTATTTTATGTAGATGGATGATAAAGTTAAATTCCACATTAGGAAGCAGAACTCAGCGGTGAGCTATGGGGAGGAGAGGATGGAGGCAGAGAGGCAGGAAGAAGGGGAGTGGTGGGCTTCTCCTCTGGGAATCTCGGCTTTGTGGTCCAGGAATTCTGGGAATTTTCTCAAGCTTCTGGGCTGCTTGAGAAAGTTTGACCTTTGTGCGGCCAGTCGGATTTGGAGATGAGATTTCAGCCTAGTGACTCTTTACTTTCAAAAGGGGCTCTGAATGTTTCCTTCTAGTTTTTGTCTCTGTTGTCACTATGTCAAATAAGTAACATCTTGGGACCTTCATAAACAAATCTTTTAGCATTTTTTGAAGTTTGTAAAATATAAGCTGCATAATATCTTTTAGAGTATTACCATCATTTTCTTTTGATGCAAGCATTTAATATCGATCCTAATATCCTGTCTTGTCTTTAATGCTTGGTATTCTAAAATCTAATTTGGATTTGCCTTCTAAATGATTTCCAAAAATTGTGTATCTTATGGTATCCTATTAAATTTATCTGTATTTCCTGTCATTCATTGTTTAGAAGAAGCAACGTACTAAACAGTCCGTGGAATATAAAGAGCCAAAATTCTTGTGACGTTAAATACTGTTATTAATTACCCCAATATACATCTTTATATAATAGTAGTTTACAATATCCCTGAACATATGAACTATACCTGACTTATTTATCCCAATTCTAATCATATTTCCAGAATTAAGTGGGCACTTATTATGTGTTCAATAATTCATTGTTTAGGGAATTAATATCAGCCTAAAGAAAGAGCACTGAAGTGCATGTTTGTTATAGATTGAAAGTTTTTGGTTCCTCCCCCCAACACACAAATTCATTTTCTGAAATCTTAACTTAAAAAGTGAGGCCTTTGGGAGGTGATTAGGTCATGATGATGGAGCCGTCATGAATGGAATTAGTGCCCTTTTGAAAGAGCCCACAAGAACTCCTCTCCCCCTTTTGCCATCTGAGGACACAGCAGAAGGACATGGCCATCTATGAAGCAGATACCAAATCTACCAGAGCCTTGATCTTGGACTTCTCAGCCTCTGGAACTATGAGAAAAAAGTTTCTGTTGTTTATGTCACCTAAGATATGGAACAGACTAACCCATGTTTTTATACACTCGATGATATTTATTGTGGACTTACTTTTAATCTCTTTTTTGACTGCCTCAAAATTTATTCAATGGAATTAAAACATTTGAACATCTTACGTTTAATATTAACAGTCCATCAAACATTATAATTATTAACAAATCCACTCCATGTCAGTACAAAGGCACTTGATTTGCATTNTTATTGTTTTGGCAAAGGTGAATTTCCACAGAGTTGCATGGAGCCAAGTATTCGTACAATTGCACGAGTTCATCTTTCTGGGCCTTTCTGTGCACAGATCAAAACTCTACAATACTTTTTTCATCCCTTTCTTGGTTCCCTCTCTCCTAGGATCAATTGTTTGAATGACCAGGTGCTTGACCACCTTCTTCTAGTGGCTAGTCTGAAATTTTCTTAGCTATTCCCCCGTACTTCATAACGGACATGTGTGTTCTCAAAAGAAATGATCATGAATTGGCCAGTATTTCATGGACAATGTCCTCCAGAACTTCTGTATATTTGCTGACAGATAATGAACTGTAACTGGCGTGGGAAACACTGCTCCTGGCTTGATTCCATCCCATCTCTATGATATTATTGCTCAGCCATTAATTCTTTGCCCAGAGAATATTTTCCCTCTGTGGATATGCCTTTAAGACCGAAAGCAAAAAGGCTTAAGGCCACCAGGCAATTGCAGAAGGAGAGTAATTTTTTTGTTGGGCTTCTGTTGACACCTCTGTACCCAAGGTTAATTACACATTTGGTTAATTGGTTTAATTAGTTAATTGGTTTGTTGAGCCTGCCTCCCTGATGAGAGTTACAAGACCCAGAGAACCGCCAATTCTTGCATAGATATGCCCTTTCATTGCTTGTGGCTTGTAACCAAGGCACACACACTGCTTACTTTAAAGAGTTTGTTTGGGGGGAATCTACTCCTTGTTCTCTGATACAGATTTTCTTCTTCTTTAGGTTACACGTCGAGAAAAATGCCAGTTGACTGCCAATTCCAGCAAAGCCTGCTTCTCTTTAGTGAGGCAGGAGGTGGGAATGGCAGCTCGTGGGAGCAGGAGATGGTTGTGGAAAAGCGTTGTTGGCTGGGAGGCGATGAACATCAACCCGAGATTCACAGGCATCCTCTCCCGTCAGCAGAAAAGACACTTACTTTAAAGAGTTTGTTTGGGGGGAATCTACTCCTTGTTCTCTGATACAGATTTTCTTCTTCTTTAGGTTACACGTAGAGAAAAATGCCAGTTGACTGCCAATTCCAGCAAAGCCTGCTTCTCTTTAGTGAGGCAGGAGGTGGGAATGGCAGCTCGTGGGAGCAGGAGATGTTGTGGAAAAGCGTTGTTGGCTGGGAGGCGATGAACATCAACCCGAGATTCACAGGCATCCTCTCCCGTCAGCAGAAAAGACCAGAAAAGAAATAGGATTCAGTGTGTCAATCCAAACGCTAACAGTTTCTGACTAATGAAAATGAAGAAGATGAATTCTTTCTAGACTGCTGGTGGAATCAAGGAAAAAAGAAACACAGTTTTTAACCACAGATGGATTTTTACAGTCATAGACTAACTCTCTAATCGTTTCCAATCCTTCCTATTTTCAATTTGCCTAAAATCCTCCTTTTCCCAAGATGATATTATAGATATTGAAGATATCATTAGCATATCTTGTTTGGCGTCCTAGGGAATCAAAGCTTGGAGAAGAAACACTCCAGACTCCTCTTTCCTTGATAAATTGCACTCACATTGGAGTGGGTTGAGGGCTGGTCTCGCGGTGCATTTTCACTTACATGGTTCTGAGCTTTTTGGAAAGCATGTGGCTAACGATTTTAAAGCTGGTCTAGATCCCTTTAACTAGAGAATGGAGCTTAATTATCCATTTCAGGAATGATGCTGTTTTGTCCTAACCAACTCTAATTGTTGGGTTTCTCATTTCAATCTGTGACATTAACAAGTTTGTAACCTCCTTTGTTAGACTCACCTCACAGTTTTCTTTCCTTTCTTCATAATTAGAGAGCCTTTTGTAATCTTTGATCAAACTTTTCTTTGAACAAGCTTAATTACCTCTCACGCCAGCTTTATTGACCGGTGTGGCTAATTGATCTTTTTTTTTTTCCCTTCCATCATATTGCTTTTTATGCTTTAGAGGAAATTACAGCTCTTGTCATTTCATTTTCTCTTAATTGCCAAATATGCCTTTAAAAATTATAATTATTTAAAAATCAGAGAAGTCATAAAATAGTAGTACTACTTGGCCTTTGCTTTTCCTTCTGAATCAGCCTTTCTACTGCTCCCTACAAATCATACTTCGAGCAACATTTTTCTTCAGATTTGAGGTTTGGAAACCAAACATGGCTCAGCATCCTCTAACCAGTGCGGAAGTCTGTGGCAAAAAGTTCTCATGCTTTGTGCCATGTGGGGAGCTCTTGTTCATACGTCCCTGTGTCAGAGGCCACTTCCTCTTTTTTTTTTTTTTTTTTAGGGAGGCTTTGGGGAGAAAGGTGGGTGGTAACACTGTCTCACTGGTGACTCATGTTCCTGTGGCTGTGAGCAGCGGGTGAGCGGTGGGCGGAACTCTTCAGAACAGTGATCTCAGGGTGGGAAGTCTCACTTAGCCGGTCTGATTTCTTCTGCTTTTCTCTGCCTTTTCGCCAAATTTCGGTGAGGTGTTCACGCAGCATCGTCTCCTTCATGAGGAAACAGGAAATGAGAACAGAACTCCTTTAGACTAGACTGGGTTCAGAAAAAGACTGGATTCACAAAGAAAAGAATCCTGGAGGGGAAAAGAGGGTGATGGAAGGCAGAGAAAGAACTGAGATGCTTAGGAACAACCTGGAGAAAAAAGGAGGAATCGTATAGAGTTGCATTTCAAAAATGACCCTTGTGCTGGTCATCCCTGCCTTTGCATATGGAAAGGAGACAGTGTGGTGTCCAGCTCTACACGGCTGCAGCGGCAGATCTGTGGGCCCAGACATGTTCTGTGTGAAAGATGCTTTAATCACCCGCTGACTGTTCCTGGCACCTTGGTCAAGGCTGGCTGAGTCGGCTCTGTGCAGTAGGATGGGCTGCGTGGAGGAGGAGATGGGAGGAGAGAGGGGCCTCGGAAAAGGATGAAGTGGTTCTGCTTGGAGTCCCCCTCCAGGGAAACCGGCAGCCTGGTGAGTCAGCAATGGCCAGCTACTGGTCCACGTGGATGGGATGTTGGAGGAGAGAGGTCACAGAATGCAGGAGGTGACAAGGTGATGGATGAGCTTCCCGGGGCCACAGGAAAGATGGGGGTATATGGCTCAACTTCCGCTGGCTTCACTTTACTTAACAAAGTAGTTGGATGAGTAAGGCTTTCATAAGAATTAGCCAATAGTCCCATACTATATTTCACCCCGTAAAATGATTAATTGCAGGTGTAACTATTGTTAGCTGTTACCTAATCAGCTCTTCTGATGAGAAGACGTTTGTTTCCTTGCCCTTATCAATAGCAACGGAAGCAGTTAGTGTCAAACATAAACTAACACTAAATATTTGCCTTGGAGGCCAGTGAAGTCAGAGATAAGGCCGAAACTGGGATCACACTTGCCCTTGGTTTCACCATCTGGAAAATGATGAGGGTGATCTTACTTCAAACTGGCTACCAGGCCCCTTGTAGCACCTTCAGTTTTTCTTGAGGACATGCCAGTCCTCTGCTCGGTGCTGGGGATGCCACGTCCACCACTGTGTCTGCAGTAATAGAAACAATAAACGCATCACTCACACGTGCTCGCTAGGCACCAAACACTGTCCTAAGTACCACCCAGTACACACGCACTCAGTCATTCATCCTCCAAACTGTGAGGGATGTTGTGTTATATTTTCACATTTTACAAATCAGGAAACTGAGACACACAAAAATTAAAATTAGGGAGAGGGATAAATTAGGAGTTTGAGAGTAACATACATATACTACTATATGTATTAATAAAATAGGGAGTTCCCTATTTTTCGCTCAGTGGTTTCTGACTCTTTGCCACCACACGGACTGTAGCCCACAAGGCTCCTCTGTCCTGGAATTCTCCAGGCAAGAGTACTGGAGTGCAATATCTTGTATCAACCTATAATGAAAAATAATCTGAAGAAGAATACATATATGAATATTTATTCAGTTATACATATACATGTATATGTGTATATGTGCCTAGGTATAACTGCTGCACAGCTGAAACTAATACAACATAGTCAATGAACTACAGTTTTTTAAAAATAAGTTTAAAAAAGAAAAGTTAAAGTTGCCCCAGGTCACATACAAAGAGTGGCAGAGCAGGTTAGGGGATGACTAACCAGACAGATTCACATCCTGCCTTCGGAATGCTGGCCATCTGATAAGGGCATGGGCCATGAGACACTCAGTTGTAACTAAGTGCTGTTCCTGAGCAAATAAACACATAGCAGGGGCAATGAACTAAATATGGGGGTTAGTCAAAGTGTCATATGAGATAAAGTGTTACATGAGACACGTCTGATGGCCAGGGGCTGGGGGTGGTGGTGGCCGCAGAGCACAGGGTGAGCAGCCTGCTGAGAACAAATGTTCCAAGTCTAAGAATGAAAAGAAGCTGAGTATGGGATGCGCTGGGATGTTCAGAACGACTTGGGAGTATGGTTGGAGGCAGGAGGCAGCAGCTGCATGGGGGAAGGTCCCTGAGGGGCCTTTATGAGTGGACTTTAGGGACTTCTCTGGTGGTCCAGTGGTTAAGAATCTGCTTTGCAGTGCGGGGGATGCCGGTTCAATCCCTGGTTGAGGAACTAAGATCCCACATGCCTCCGAGCAACTAAGCCCACACTGAAGCTACTGGGCCTGACATAGCCAAATAAATAAACAATGAAAAAAAAAAAAAGTGGACTTTATAGTGAAAGGAGCTCACTATAGTGGGTAGTGAGGAAGTGAACCGCTCAGACTTGGCTGTTGTGAGACTATTGGGGTTTCCTTTAGAGGCTGAGATCTGAGGAGATGCTCGGTAGTAACAGGGATTAGGACTGGGGCACCGGCCTTGAGAGCAGAGAGAAGATGGGTTATGAAGGCCAGTGAAGAGATAAGGATGATAGACCTAGTGGCCTTGGAGTATCCACCCAGGCACCTCCAGGCAAGATGGCTCCTGTGAGTCAAAGGCATTTTTTGAGGGCCACCTGTGTGGCCCTCAAGTAATTATGCAGGTAGGGGGCAGTACTCCCATAGAACTGGGTCCATGGTGGTGCCATGTGCTGAGGGAGAGAACAGGTCAGACCCTCTCCTCCCCACTCCTGTGGGCCTCTTATGTCCTAAGTGGAAACTTCAACCAATGAAGACAGACGGCTGGTAGGCTTTTGGAATAAACGGCAGAGCCTAGGAAGACCTGTGTGGGGGTGATACTGGTGCCTCGCCTAGGACCTCTTTGTATGGGGGTACTGCCCCCAGCTGCATAATTACTTGAGTGGCCACCTGTGTGGCCCTCTCCAAAAAATGCCCTTGACTCACAGGAGCCATCTTGTCTGGAGGTGTCTGGGTGGATACTCCAAGACCCCTCCCCGCCAGACACACACTGGGGTCTGGCCAGTGGAGTAATACATAAGGCGATAGGAAGAGGCACCTCCTTGCTTCAAGATGGGACAGCTCTGTGGTTTGACTGGTGGTGCAGGGAGAATCCAGGGATGGCGGAGCCTGGTGGGCTGCTGTCTATGGGGTCGCACAGAGTCGGACACAACTGAAGCGACTTAGCAGCAGCAGCTGGGACCCCCTGACCCCATGGACCAGGCTAAGAACAGGCTTTCCTGAGACAGCATCCTCTCTCCCCTCCTCCCTCTTCCTCAGGCCCCTTCTCTCTCCCTGAGGTGGATTTATTGTATCCTCGCAAAATTCACAGGTTGAAACCCTGACCCCTGGTACCTCAAAGTGAGGCTGTATTTGCAGACAGGCCTTTAAAAAAGTTAATGAGGTTAGAACGATGACATGATGTTGAGTTTCCCTCATAGCTCAGTCGGTAAAGAATCTGCCTGCAATTCAGGAGACCTGGGTTTGATTCCTGGGTCAGGAAGATCCCCTGAAAATGGAAATGGCAACCCACTCCAGTATTCTTGCCTGGAGAATCCCATGGACAGAGGAGCCAGGCAGGCTACAGTCCATGGGGTCGCAAGAGTCAGACGTGCTGTTGCTGCTAAGTCACTTCAGTCAATCCAACTCTGTGTGACCCCATAGATGGCAGCCCGCCAGGCTCCCCCGTCCCTGGGATGCTCCAGGCAAGAACACTGGAGTGGGTTGCCATTTCCTTCTCCAATGCATGAAAGTGAAAAACGAAAGTGAAGTCGCTCAGTCTCATCCGACTCGTCACGACCCCATGGACTGCAGCCTACCAGGCTCCTCCGTCCATGAGATTTTCCAGGCAAGAGTACTGGAGTGGGGTGCCATTGCCTTCTTAGCAACTAAGCCACCGCTAAGTCATCTGTCTGGTG
Source organism: Aepyceros melampus (assembly GCA_006408695.1). NCBI lineage: Eukaryota > Metazoa > Chordata > Mammalia > Artiodactyla > Bovidae > Aepyceros > Aepyceros melampus. The sequence goes on from SJXQ01004670.1 coordinate 435,474, forward strand.
TTCTGATAGGGGCTTCCCAGGTGGTGCAGTGGTAAAGAATCACCTGCCAAAGCAAGAGGTGCAAGAGAGGCAGGTTGAATCCCTGGGTCAGGACAATCCTCTGGAGCAGGAAATGGCCACTGGGTCATACACCTATTCATTCTTTCTCAGATTCGTTTCTCATACAGGTTATTACACGGTATTGAATAGAGTTCCTTGTGCTGTGCAGTAGGTCCTTGTTGGTTATCTACGTTAAATATAGGAGTGTGGGCGTGTTCAGCCCAAGTTCCTGATTTATCCCTCCCACCACGTTTCCCCTTTGGTAACCGGAGCTTGTTTTCTAAGTCTACGAGTCTGTTTCTGTTTGGTAAGCAAGTTCATTTACATCATTTTTTAAAATTAGATTCCACTTATGAGTGATATCATATGATGTTTTGTCTTCGTCTGACCTATGACCTAACACCTTGATCCTCGACTTCCAGCCTCCAGAAATGTGAGAAAATAAACATCTATTGTTTAAGCCGGCCGGTCTGTGGCGCTTTGTTATACCCGCTCGAGGAAATGAATACACTCCCCTTACCTACTTTTCCTAAAGAGCGTTCCCTGAATAAACCCCAAGCACCGGGACCCTGGTCTCAGGCTCGGCTTTTAGGGGATGTGACCCAGGACACCCAAGAGCTAAGGGAAAAATGTTAGGTTGTGTTCCAAATGTGTCAGCCCTTTGTGGTTTATTTTTATTAACTTGTTAGAGAAGAGCTAATACCCAGGAAACAGGCTAACCAAGGACTCCCAAGGTCTGTCTGTTCTGGAGCTGCTCCAGGCTTTGGAGGAGGGGGAATCCCCAAGTTTCCACGACTAGAGTCTCTCCTTTTTCTCAGTTGCACAGCCTTCTGTGTCTTAAAACAGTGTAAGGAAAAATGTTTTAATGTACAGATAAATTAGTTTCTGGTTAAAGTAAAAGAAATGATTAAAACCAGTTTCAGTTAATTAGAACACAGGAGGAGAAGGGGACGACAGAGGATGAGATGGCTGATGGCATCACCGACTCAATGGACATGAGTCTGGGTAAACTCCGGGAGTTGGTGATGGACAGGGAGGCCTGGCTTGCTGCAGTCCATGGGGTTGCAAAGAGTCGGACATGACTGAGCTGAACTGAACCATTTAAAAAAATCTCTTCTTTACAAAAATATTTATTTTTATGTATTTATTTGGCTGTGCCGGGTCTTAGCTGCAGCTCGAGGGATGTGGGGTCTTTTAGTTGTGGTATATGAACTCTTATGGGATACAGCAGGCAGGATCTCGTTCCCTCACTGGGGTTCAAACCCAGGCTGCTTACATTGGGAGTCTTAGCCACTGAACCACCAGGGAAGCCCCCCCACATTTTAAAAAATTCCTTGGTATCAGATGCTTGTCTTTACCCTCTGCCTTTCCCCTCTGGGTGTGTACATGTTGCTGTTGTTGCTATTCTGTCACTGAGTCGGGTCTTACTCTTTGTGACTATAGCCTGCCAGGCTCCTCTGTCCAAGGGATTTCCCAGGCAGAAATACTGGAGTGGTTGCCATGTTTTTCTCCAGGGGATCTTCTCGACCCAGGGGTGGAACCCGTGTTTCCTGCATTGGCAGGTGGGTTCTTCACCATCTGAGCCACCGGGGAAGCCCGGCTGTGTGCATGGGGGAGATGTGAAGGGAAAAAGTGGGTTAGAAAAGTATCCAGGGTCAAATTCTGACTCAGCTGGGGTGGGATTTTAAACCCTTTATTATACCTAGCTTCAGGTTGAAAATGAGAATTAGTTGCTCAGTTGTGTCTGACTATTTGCGACCCCTTGGACTGTAGCCCACCAGGCTCCTTCGTCCATGGGATTCTCCAGGCAAGAATACTGGAGTGGGTAGCCCTTCCCATCTCCAGGGGATCTTCCTAATCCAGGGATTAAACCCAGGTCTCTTGTATTGCAGGCAGATTCTTTACCATTTGAGCTACCTTCAGGTTAGTTTTTTGTTTTTGTTTAAAAGACAGGAAAACTAACAGAAAAAAAAATGTCCCAAACCTGTTTTAGTTCTTCTCCCTCTAGCATTCTAATTATTCTGACAACAGGCTGGGATATTTTGGATAAGGGTATTGTTCCGGATACTTGGGTCAACCAGATAAGCAGAGTCTCACCGCTCCGAGTTCACATGTGCAGTCACAACGCTCCCCTCGTTCTCAATGGTGAACTTCAACTCTTTTCACCTTTCTGTCCTCAATTCCCCTGGCTGGCTCTGCGTGTCAAATAAACCTCTCCAAATAGACTTGGAGCCTGGCTCGGCAGCATTTATTGAAAACCCATTATGTCCTGTTTATTCTGCTGCAACCAGAGCTGCCCATTTCTGATACACACTAATGGGAAAGTTTTGGCCAAAGAGCAGTCGATTGTTCTGGGTCTGTCCCGTCCTGTGATACCAAACATTCATCTGTGCAACGCATCTGAAAGCTTTTGTCCTCTAGTAGCTAGTGGTTAACCTTGACAGAGAGAGAAAAAGAGAGGGAGGAAGAGAGAGACAGAGGGAGAGAGCGTTGGGGGTGGGTGGGTGCTGATTTTATTAGCTTGGGACACTTTATGCTCTGTTTTTGAAGAAGTGTCAAAATCCCCATCGTGTGTCTTCTAGCACACAGTTTATTTTCTTAAGCCTCTGCTGACAGGGAACTGACCAAGAGACCCAGGAGGTGTCTGAAACATGCAGGAATGAATAGTCTTTTTCCTTTTGTCCAGCAGAGCGGGTTCCTTGTGGTTTCTAAAAGCTGTCTAGGGACGCCCATTCAAAGCGGCTTGAGGCATGACTCGAGAAAACTTAATGAAATGTGCATAAGATGCGCTCATTTTTTTTTCATCGCGCAATGACAATGGAGAAGTAATTGTAGAATATTTTTAAAAGCAGGGAGTTGCCAGGGATCAGTAACTCCTAAAAAAGTAAACTCCTTGAGGAGAGCATCCTTGCCTCATTTATTTTTGTATTGTCATAGGATTGAACTGTGCTGAGCATGTTGGGCCATGAATAAATAAAGGGATGAGTAACAAATATGGCCCCGAGGCTCAAATTCTGTTCCTGCTCCAGCTGACAGAACAATTTTAATCCTGCATCTTGCAACTGGCAACAGGTTACGTGCAACACAAAATCAGCTCCTAAAGTAGCACCTTGTGAAGCCAGCTGCCCTGTCCTCCTTGACCCTGGTTCAAGTCTTCATAGCATGCACGGCCTTCACAAATGATTTCACATATCCCCCCGTGGGGCCTGTACTGCTTGTCTCCCCTACTAGTATGTGAGCCCCTGCTTCTGCAGCTTAGTCACTCAGCTGTGTCCGACGTTTGTGTGGACTGTAGCCTGCCAGGCTCCTGTGTTCATGTGTACTGGAGCGGGTGGCCTTTCCTTCTCCAGGGCACCTTCCCAACCCAGGGATCCAACTTGGGTCTCTTGCACTGTAAGCAGATTCTTTACCCTCTGAGCCAGCAGGGAAGCCCCCATTTGAGCCCCAGTCGGCACAAACTCTGTGTATGGCCACACTGCATGATGTAGGGTCTTAGTTCCCTGACCGGTACAGGACCTGTGCCGTTGACAGTGAAAGCACGGAACCCTAACCACTGGACAGCCAGAGAACTTCTTCTGTGCATCTTATTTGTAAGGCTTCCCAGGTGGCACTAGTGGTAAAGAACCCACCTGCCAATGCAGGAGACATAAGAGACCTGGATTCAATCCCAGGGTCAAGAAGATCCTCTGCAGGAGGAAATGGCAACCCACTCCAGTATTCTTGCCTGGAGAATCTCACGGACAGAGGAGCCTGGTGGGCTACGTAAAGTCCACAGGGTAGCAAAGAGTTGGATACGACTGAAGTGACTTAGCACACAGGCATGCATGCACTGCTGTCTAGATAATCTCAGGCTCACATAGTTGAACAAGAATAAATTTTGTTGAATGAATGAATATGTAAATGTAGGAACAGAGAAGATGTACAAGTATCACCTAATTAAATACATATTCACTGAGAAAGTAATCTGTGCACTGCGCTGTTTTATACCTTGTAAAACAACCAGATCCTGTTTTCAAAGAATTTAAAAGCTCCTTGGAAGAAGAAAGACCAACATCCTCTCTGACCTTCACTCTCCCATCTCGTGAACTTGCCCCACTGACTCCGTGGTCAGCAGGACTCACCATCTGCTGGAGCCGTGGGTGTTTCTCTAGCACTGAATGTGGGTTCACACATAAGAGACACATACATGAAGTTCTAAAGAAGACCAAACAAATCAAGGGTGACAAATCAGAACAGTGGCTGCCTTCCTGGGGAAGGAGGGGTTGGAATTGACTAGAAAGGAGCATAAGGGAACTTCTAGGGTGTTGAAAAGTTTTTAAAACTTGATTGAGGTGGTGGTTTACATGGGTATATGTGATTGTCAGGCCCCACTGAACCTTGAAGATGTGTGCACTTCATGATCTTTAAATTACGCCTCCATTCATTAGAGGACAATGCTTGAGAGGAGATAATATTTAGAGGATGATTTCTACTCAAGGACACGTGCTCCTGTTATATCTTAATTTGCCGCTGACCAGATCCCTGTGGGGCTTCCCTCATAGCTCAGTTGGTAAAGAATTCGCCTCCAATGCAGGATACCTTGGTTCGATCCCTGGGTTGGGAAGATCAGCTGGAGAAGGGATAGGCTACCCACTCCAGTGTTCTTGGGCTTCCCTAGTGGCTCAACTGGTAAAGAATCCACTTGCAATGTGGGATACCTGGGTTTGATCCCTGGGTTAGGAAGATCTCCTGGAGAAGGGAAAGGCTACCCACTCTAGTATTCTGGCCTGGAAAATTCCATGGGCTGTATAATCCATGGGGTTGCAAAGAGTCGGACATGACTGAGTGACTTTCACTTCACTTCTCAGATCCCGTATACTCCCTTCTCCTCCATCACTGACACGGTGCAGGTGTGTTTGTATAGGGGGGGAGTTGCTAGAATCTGCTAAAACATCTTAGGTTGGTTTGCATCATCAAAGTGGACAGAACACATTCATGCTAAGTCATTTCAGTCATGTCTGACTCTTTGTGACCCTATGGACTGTAGCCCACCAGGCTCCTCTGTCCATAGAATTCTCCAGCAGGACTACTAGAGTGGGTTGCCATTCCCTTCTCCAGGGGATCTTCCCGACCCAGGGATTGAAGCTGAGTCTACCGTGTCTCCTGCATTGCAGGCAGATTCTTTACCACTGAGCCACTGGGGAAGCCCAAAAACAATGACAGGTTTATCCAAAAAAGTGACAGATTTGCACCTTGCCTGTCGTTAAGGACATTAATCTCTCTGGAAGCAGAGCCCCAGATGAATCCAGCCATTTTTCCTACACTCATATAATCAACCACAGGAAACTAGGTTTGAAACTTAGAACAACTCCCTCCCCACTCCCATCACCCCCGTATCTGAGCTAGCTTTCTTTGCATCTTAGTGCGTGGAGCAGGAAGCTTTTTTTGTTTTTAATAAACCTGTGTTCTAATCTTTGATCTATCACGTTATTATCTGTATGAACTCAAAATGATTTACTTACTATCTTCATGCCTCAGTTTCCACATCTATAAAATGGGGTTACCTCTGGTTAGGATACAATGAGATAATCTCTAACCACACTGGGCGCTTAATAACTGCCGGCCTCTCCTCCTTCCAACCTATCCATTACTAATTCTCTGCACTGCCTTCTCATACTCAGGCCCTTGGTATGTTTATTCACAAGGTTATAATATAGTGAATCAGTTCTTTAAAAAAATATTTTTCTTCATGGGAATTAATAACCCTAACTGCTTGAGTAGAGCTTAAAAATTTCCATAAGCCTCTTTTCCCCATCCCCAGCAAACTCTTGGTCCAATAAGAAAATAAATCTCATAAACATGACAAACTACAGCCTACTGCAAAGAAACCAGATAGCTTTCTTTAAAAAAGAAAATATGTGAAAAGTTAGAAACACTTGGATTTTTGGTAGACTTTCTGTCATCTTTGGCAAATCGTTCACTGTCCCGTGTCCATTAAAGAGCTTCTCAAGATAAAAATGACTGTCTCTCTTGCAATGTTGAGACCCCTCCAAAGAAATAATTATTTTCTCTGTCTAAATACCTTTCAGGAAAAATGTTGAGGCTTGTGTCGAATAGTCATGTGGTCCCTCAGATGACCTTGAGAACATTCCGGTACCGAGGCTGTTATTTGAAAGGACCAAAAGGGACCCCTGCTGCTTGGCCAATGATGTATTTATCTCGCTGCCTTGTCCCCTCAGCAGCCTCTTCTTCTGCACACTGTGCAGGAAAGTTCTGTCCCCCTTTCCTCCCCAGAGATTCCAATCTTGGCAACAGCTCTTCAGAGGGTTGACTAGGCAACTAGGAGCGCAGATGGCACACACTCACATGCACACACACAAAGGTCTTGTAGACTTTATGGGAGAAAAGCAAGCAGTCCAGAAAGGAATGATTGATAAACCCGCTGTCCTCTCTTCTCACCGTGGAGGCCCCGGCTGGGGAGGACTGGATCCTATGCGGAAGCCACACAAGAGAGATTGTCCCCAGCATCATCACAGTCCTCCCTGCAGCCAGATCTGGGCTGTAGCTCTGGCCCCCAGTGACCTAATTTTCTGCCTAAAGGTGTGGCTTACACGGCGGTGTTCACCGTTCCTGCAAGGGGGGCTCCAGGGCATGGTGCTTTTTATTTCACGATGGACTCAGTGGCCTCTAAGAAATCACACACTGCACTCAGGAATGTGCAACACAAACACGCTCATCAAACCCCATGAGAGTCAGGTCCTAAACCTGGAACTCAGGGTTCTAGTTGGTGACCTTAGCGCAGGCTGCAGATTCTTTTCTCTTTTTTTTTGTTTTCACTGCTCACTTATGGGATCTTAGTCCCCTAATCAGAAATTGAACACAGGCCCACGGCAGTGAAAACGCTGTTTTAACCACTCAGGGCACAGATTTTGCCTGTGTTTTTTAACTCAGCAATTGTGTTTTTTAATCCAACCATGCTTCCCCAAAGCAAATCATTTTTATTTTTTAAACTTTTTTTTTTGTTGTGGTGAAAGTCACACAAAACACACTGTTTTAAACATATTTAACTGTACAGTTTAGTGGCATTAAGTACATACACGTTGTTGAGCAACTCGTACCGTTATCGTATCCCATATTCCCAAAGCAAACCTTGATCATGTTTCCCAGAATCCCCTCTGACTGGCTTCACTGACAGCACATCACCCGGGGGAGCCTTGGGAGTGAGCCAGCATCTCCGTGCTCCCCTCCAGATAAGGCTCAGCCCTGGCCTCTGTCCCCACCCTCCTCATGCCTTCCTCCCTCTCGACTTCGGAGGCAAAGCAAGGCCGGGCACAGAAGGTGCCACTACTGTGATTTTTCTCACAAAGAAGGTGAATATGGGGGCCGGGATGGCTAATCCTAGGTCCATCCTAATAGAGCTACAGGTGGAGGATATTCATGGACTTGGTTCTCAATTTTATTTTCAAGTTAAGAAAAAAAAAATCTGATGGAAAACCTTTTCAGTTTGGCTCACAAGGAAACTTTGAGACAGACGGCTAGCAAGAAATACATCTTCAATTTCATGCATGTGTTTTGCAAAATCTTAATAGAATGTGGAGAGCTCTGTAAATTGAGCGATGACTCAATGAATAATGGGAATTTCTAGCTTACTCGAGTATCTATCGTTTGAACCCAATAGCTGTCATCAGTAGTCAAATAACAGAGGAAAAGGACCTAAATTTTAGTAGAGGCACCTCTGGAGAGGGGGCAAACCCAGGTAGGGTTGAGGATGAACCAGGAAAATCCTGAAAACAAGAATATGCTTCCAAGTCTACATGTCCTCTTCAAAGCTTCTTCCAACATTCTAGGAACCTGGACTCTGAACTCTCTTCTAAAACTCCAGGTTGCATCCTGGGAGACATATGTGCCTTTCTTCCCAAACATATGTTTTAAAATCAAATAGGCTGAAATCTGGAGAAGGCAATGGCACCCCACACCAGTACTCTTGCCTGGAAAATCCCATAGATGGAGGAGTCATGGGCTGCAGTCCATGGGATAGCTGAGAGTTGGACACAACTCAGTGACTTCACTTTCACTTTTCACTGTCATGCATTGGAGAAGGAAATGGCAACCCACTCCAGTGTTCTTGCCTGGAGAATCCCAGGGATGCGGAGCCTGGTGGGCTGCCATGTATGGGGTCGCACAGTGTCGGACCCAACTGAAGCGACTTAGCAGCAGGAGCAGCAGCAGTAGCAGCAAGCTGAAATCTATAAGCAGAGGTGAGCGCGGGCCTAGGGGATATACTTAGGGAAATTCATTTTCTAGCAGGACAGAATTCTCTTAAATAATGAATAAGGGGCTGTTGACCATAGCACTTTTATTGAACCACAGCAATATGCTGAGCTCGATATGTTAATAATAAAGCGAACAAAAATAAAGACGGTGCTTGGCTCTACTTCATTCACTGACTGGGAAATGAAAGCATGAACATGCTTTACAAGTGGCTGGCTCCTTTCCACCAGGTAGAATGCCAAATTTAAAAATAGGAAACCAAGCTTTGAAGTATATATCACAGCGGTTTTCCGCAAATTCCACATTTTCCAAAACTGTATAGTCATGCAAGTCTTGGTATTTGGATGGGCCACTGGGTTTATCAATTCTTTTTTTTCCCTTGTAAGATGTTTGTGCGCTTCCATGGTGGCTCAGACTGTAAAGGACTGGCCTGCCAGTACAGGAGACACAGGTTTGATCCCTGGGTTTGGAAGATACATTGGAGAGGGAAATGGCAACCCACTCCAGTATTCTGGCCTGGATAATTCCATGGACAGAGGAGCCTGGTGGGTTACAGAGCATGGGGTCACAAAAGAGTGGGGCATGACTTTACAGCTAAACACCAGCAGTTCAGTTCAGTCGCTCAGTTGGGTCCAACTCTGCGACCCCATGGACTGCAGCATGCCAGGCCTTCCTGTCCATCACCAACTCCCAGAGCTTACTCAGACTCATGTCTATAGAATCGATGATGCCATCCAACCATCTCATCTCTTCTCATCCCCTTCTCCTCCTGCCTTCAATATTTCCCAACAGGGTCTTTTAAAATGAGTCAGTTCTTCAAATCAGGTGGCCAAAGTATTGGAGTTTCAGCTTCAGCATCAGTCCTTCCAGTGAATATTCAGGACTGATTTCCTTTAGGATTTCCACAGTTTATTGTGATTCACACAGTCAAAGGCTTTGGCATAGTCAAGAAAGCAGAAATAGATGTTTTTCTGGAACCCTCTTGCTTTTCTCATGATCCAGCGGATGTTTCCTAAAATTTCTTCTGTTAGTGTTATGGGAAGATTTATAGAATCATGTTCCCAGGTATCTCCAAGACTAGAGAAAAGGCCACAGAACCATTACATCCCAGTAATGAAGAGACAAAATCAAGGGAAATCTATAAATATTATACCAATGATGTAACTTATTTATTAAATAATTTAGTGTATTAGAATGATCAATAAAAAGTGGCCAAAATTAAAAACAAAACTTCAAGGTGACTTAACTAAGAAAGAAAAATCATTGATTAAAAACCGAAGAGCAGCTATGGCTTCTGATACAGGTTGTTCTAGGGTCTCAGGATTGCAAATGATACATGAATATTTACTCTCTCTCTTCATTTCTCCACTCTGCTTTCTGATCTACTGGCTTCACAGCTAGGCCTAGCATAGTAATCCCTGTAAACATAATGCTTGGTTTCTCCAATGTTCAAATCCAGTGGAAAAGAGACTTTATCCCTCTTCCAAAAACCTGCTTCACTGGCTCTGTTTGGAGTACATTCCCATTCTTGAACCAGTCTCTGTGGTTCAAAGGAATCTGATGCTCCAGTTGGCCAAGCTCGTCGCTGAAGCTGGAGGCCCACATGAAGCACCAGGACTAAGAACTGGAAACAGGGTGCCCCAGGGGAATTTGAGCTTATTCGAAAAATAGTGTGTTGGTGCTTAATGACTGAAAAAAGTCATCTATGTTTAGGATTCCCTCTCTCAACATATAGGAATCCAGCTCAAAATAACTTAGGCATGAAAGAATCTTCATGAGTTCACATCCATGAAAAGTCCAGAGATGCAGCCAATCTCACTCAGAGCAGCAACTAGGAGTTCAAATGATGTTTCATGACTCCTTCACTTGCATTCCTTCACTTCTCTTTGGTGTTTAGTATTTAGGCCTCTGCACAGGTGGGAAAATGGCAGCTGGAAATCTCATAGTTGTTATGTAGCTGGAAACATTTGACTACTTTAGCATTTCTCATGGGTAATAGCTGTCTTTCCCATTAGCTTAGAACCTTTGGAGAAGACTTCCTGCTCTGCTTGGGTCAGGTTTCTATCCCTTCATTAAAGACGAGGCCCCAAGGTGCCTAGCTATTTTGGCAAGCTTTTTTTGGCAAGCTTTGGATTCACCATTGATCTAGTGAGGGTAGGACACTGGGACCAACAACCCTGAGTGGAACCAGGAAGCAATGGTTCGCAAAGGAAACTAAGTATATTTCAGAAGGAGCAGACAAAACCACAGCTAAGGCAGCCTATTCTAAATCACTAAGTCGTGTCCGACTCTTTTGCGACCCCAGGGCCTATAGCCCCTGCAGGCTCCTCTGTCCATGGGATGTCCCAGGCAAGAATACTGGAGTGCGTTGCCATTTCTTCCTCTAGGGTACTTTCGCGACCCAGGGATCAAACCCACGTCTTCTGCATTAGCAGGAGGATTCTTTACCACTGAGTCACCAGGAAAGCCCCTCTAGCTGGTTAGAGGTGTCTAAAGGATTTAATATTGTGCCCATACATTTTCTCACTCCTCTGAAAGCAAATCACCAAGCACAAGAGTTTTCAACATGAAAAAGAGAAAGATCATTGTGAGTCCCACTTTAGTAGAACATAAGACCTCATATCTATTCACTGGCAATTCATATTCCTTAGAAGAAATTTGGGAGTAATCATGCAATTCCTTGTAGTAGGCCTGGTATTTTCCTCTGCAATGCTACACTCACCAGATCAGAAGAAATAAAGCTACTAAAATGACTGAGATGAGTTGGATAGATGGAGTTTTGTTAGTTGTGATTATTGCTAGTGTTGTTTCCTTTATTAAAGTTTTAATTGGAGGATATTTGCTTTACAGTGTTGTATTGGTTTCTGCCACACAACATGAATCAGCCATAAGTATACATATATCCCCTCCCTCTTGAGCCTCCCTCCCATCCCCTACCCCATTCACCCCTCTACGTTGTCATAGGGCACTGGTTTGAGCTCCCTGTGTTATACAGCAACTTCCCACTAAATATTTGTTTTACATATGGTAATGTATAATGTTTCAAAGCTACTTTCTCAGTTTGGCTCACCCTCTCCTTCCCACTAATGTTGCTTCTTAAATTAAGTCTCCGCTTTACACTTCAAGAGTAACTTTGGCAACATTTTTATTTAGTTGTCATTATTTTATATTAAAGTCCTTTGGAGATGAGCTTTTCGGAAGGGGAGATTCCATCAGCGAGTCCCTTCTAAATTCATACCACTTTATGAGCAGGACCGGAAGTGAGTAGGGTGTCTTTAGTGAGACGTGTTAGAGATGATTCACTTTGTTTTTCACTGTGTACCACACATTTCTCTACACGTGAGCCAAGATTTCTTCACTTCCATCACTAGGAATGAGGCACCCAAGCTGATTAACTCACACCAAGGGTTTAAATGGAATGGAATAAAGATGGCTTATTTAAATCACACGCATTTTGAGGATCATTAGCGCTCTGTGTCCTATGAATAAGGACGATTAAAATTCAGCAGAGTTTTGTGTATTCTTAATGTGCACTTAGTTTACACCACAACGCTGTCTTTAACATACCATTATGATGTGTGCTGTGACTGCTATTCATAATGACACACACTCAGTACTATGCGTGATGATACAGAATAAGTTCAAGTGTCTTTACATTATTCTTAATATAATAATGGTTCCGAGGGCTGCATGCAGCTGTGAGTGCATATTAACAGGGGTATCCCACTGTGAATTATGAATCTATAACACAAAATTTTCAGAAAAAGTACTTACTGTGTATGTAAAATAGCTGCCTTTTAAAACTTGAAACTTGGTCTCGTTAAAATTGCTCCTAGCAATATTTTTAAAAGAAAATATTCCAGAGGTAATAAGTGGACTGAATGGATTTGTGAATGATTGCCGTAAAGTCTTAGGTAATAACTCATAAAACTGCAAAAGAAATAGAAAATTATCTTTTTATGCACTGTAATATGAAATCAATTCAAATGAATTTCAGTAACAAATGTTCTTTATGTTTGTGCCATCTAAATAGGGATCTCTCTATTTATCTTTTATTATTGTTGATTGAGTGATACTGAGACATAAAGGATCCCATTTCTTTGCTAATCTGAACTCAGTGCTTATTGGTTCAGTTCAGTCAGTTGTGTCTGACTCTTTGTGACCCCATGGACTGCAGCACACCAAGCTTCCCTGTCCATCACCAGCTCCTGGAGCTTGCTCAAACTCATGCCCATTGAGTCAGTGATGCCATCCAACCATCTCTTTCATCATATTCAGTGATGACAATATAGGCACCACATTTAGTGCCTAAAGATGTAGACAAATTCATGGATTATTTTTTTAAGTTGCCATTTTGACCTTATTTTGGTAATATCCAGACCCACATCCACTCCTCAAAATCTCTCTCAAATTCCAATCATCCCAGTGAACCAGTCCAAACACTTTCACCTTACACAGGAAGCTTCTTGTGAGCTATTCACCACATTCTTTCCAAATTTTTCTTCCTTGACCTCCCACCTCCTCAGAAGATGGACACCAGCATCTTGGAAACATTCATTACCTCTTTGCTCTGTTTTCAGTTTCAAGGCATAGTTAAAGTCCTGTCTTCTCGGTAACACAACCCTTGATGCAGCCCACCCCAATCACACACTGAGTTACTCTCTTTACAATGCTGTTTCTGGACTGTGTACACTGCCCTCTGATGTACTTACTGGATGGCACACTACTAAAACACTACTGATCCCATGGGATTGACATAACCCTGAAATATGTGTAATTCACAGTGTCTAATGCAAAGCATGTACAGTATGCATTGCTGCTGCTGCTGCTAAGTCGCTTCAGTTGTGTCCAACTCTGTGCGACCCCAGGCAGCCCACCAGGCTCCCCCGTCCCTGGGATTCTCCAGGCAAGAACACTGGAGTGGGTTGCATTAGCTATTCCAATTCCAAAGAAAGGCAATGCCAAAGAATGCTCAAACTACCGCACATTGCACTCATCTCACATGCTAGTAAAGTAACGGTCAAAATTCTCCAAGCCAGACTTCAGCAATACGTGAACCGTGAACTCCCTGATGTTCAAGCTGGTTTTAGAAAAGGCAGAGGAACCAGAGATCAAATTGCCAACATCCGCTGGATCATCAAAAAAGCAAGAGAGTTCCAGAATAACGTCTATTTCTGCTTTATGGACTATGCCAAAGCCTTTGACTGTGTGGATCACAGTAAACTGTGGAAAATTCTGAAAGAGATGGGAATACCAGACCACCTGACATGCCTCTTGAGAAATCTGTATGCAGGTCAGGAAGCAACAGTTAGAACTGGACATGGGACAACAGACTGGTTTCAAATAGGAAAAGGAGTATGTCAAGGCTGTATACTGTCACCCTGCTTATTTAACTTCTATGTAGAGTACATCATGAGAAACGCTGGACTGGAAGAAACACAAGCTGGAATCAAGATTGCTGGGAGAAATATCAATAACCTCAGATATGCAGATGACACCACCCTTATGGCAGAAAGTGAAGAGGAGCTAAAAAGCCTCTTGATGAAAGTGAAAGAGGAGAGTGAAAAAGTTGGCTTAAAGCTCAACATTCAGAAAACAGAATCAAGATTGCCGGGAGAAATATCAATCACCTCAGATATGCAGATGACACCACCCTTATGACAGAAAGTGAAGAGGAGCTAAAGAGCCTCTTGTTGAAAGTGAAAGAGGAGAGTGAAAAAGTGGGCTTAAAGCTCAACATTCAGAAAACGAAGATCATGGCATCTGGCCCCATCACTTCATGGGAAATAGATGGGGAAACAGTGGAAACAGTGTCAGACTTTGTTTTTTGGGGCTCCAAAATCACTGCAGATGGTGACTGCAGCCATGAAATTAAAGGATGCTTACTCCTTGGAAGAAAAGTTATGACCAACCTAGATAACATATTCAAAAGAGAGATATTACTTTGTCGACTAAGGTCCGTCTAGTCAAGGCTATGGTTTTCCTGTGGTCATGTATGGATGTGAGAGTTGGACTGTGAAGAAGGCTGAGCACCAAAGAATTGATGCTTTTGAACTGTGGTGTTGGAGAAGACTCTTGAGAGTCCCCTGGACTGCAAGGAGATCCAGTCAGTCCATTCTGAAGGAGATCAACCCTGAGATTTCTTTGGAAGGAATGATGCTGAAGCTGAAACTCCAGTACTTTGGCCACCTCATGCAAATAGTTGACTCATTGGAAAACACTCTGATGTTGAGAGGGATTAGGGGCAGGAGAAGAAGGGGATGACTGAAGATGAGATGGCTGGATGGCGTCACTGACTCCATGAGCGTGGTTCTGGGTGAATATGGGGAGTTGGTGGTGGACAGGGAGGCCTTGTGTGTTGCGATTCATGGGGTCGCAAAGAGTTGGATAAGACTGAACGACTGAACTGAACTGACTAGACGGACTTTTGTTGGCAAAAGAATGTCTCTGCTTTTCAATATGCTGTCTAGGTTAGTCATAACTTTCTTTCCATGGAGTAAGCGTCATTTAATTTCATGGCTGCAGTCACCATCTGCAGTGATTTTGGAGCCCCCCAAAATAAAGTCTGACACTGTTTCCACTGTTTCTCCTTCTATTTGCCATGAAGCAATGGGACCAGATGTCATGATCTTCATTTTCTGAATGTTGAGCATTAAGCCAACTTTTTCACTCTCTCTTTCACTTTCATCAAGAGGCTTTTTAGTTCCTCTTCACTTTCTGTCTGTGTGTATAGAATGTAATTTTAAAAGGAATTAAGTAATGCTACTTGCAGCAACATGAATAGACTTACAGACTGTCATACTGAGTGAAGTAAGTCACATAGAGAAGGAGAAATATTGCATAACATCCCTTATATATGTACTCTAAAAATAAATGATACAAATGAGCTTAGTTTCAAAACAGAAAGAGACTCACAGACTTAGAGAACAAACTGATTATTGCTGGGAGAAGTTTAATTATGGATGGACATGTACACAGATCTATATTTAAATTGAGTAACCAATAAGGACCTACTTTATAGCATATGGAACTCTGCTCAATGTTATGTGAAAGCCTGGATGAGAGTTTGGGGGAGAATGGATATATGTTTGTGTGTGTGTGTGTGTGTGTGTGTGTGTGTAAACACACACATATATATGGCTGAGTCTCTTCACTGTTAACCTGAAATTATCACAACATTATTTGTTAATCAGCTATACCTCAATACAAAATAGAAAAAAAATTAAAAAGGCAATATGATAATGTGATGTTATCTGAGATGAATAAATAAGCCATCAGTATTTCAGGTTATAATTTAAGTACATACACTTATAAGCAACATATAGTGAATTATTTAACAGTCAATTCAAGAAGAGCCTTAAATTTAGACACGAAGATCCTTGATTCTGAAACTTCTTCAGCCACTTTTTATTTTAATGCAGTAAGGAACACTTAATGTGATATGTACTCCATAAATTTTTAATTGTACGATAAGAGTACTATTAAGAACAACGTTGTACAGCAGATCTCTCCAACTTATTCTTCTTGTATAACTGAAACTTTCTATAGATTAAACAGTAACTCTGAGTTTCCCCCTCCCCCAACCATCATTCTAATTTTTGTTTCTGTGTCTGATTATATTAGATACACCATATAAGTGAAATCATGCTGTACTTTTTCTTTGTACCTGATTTATTTCACCAAGCAAAATGTCTTCATGTTCATCCATGTTTTTCACATGGCAGGATTTCCATTTTTAAGATTTAATACTATTTTATTGTATGTTGGACTTCCCTGGTGTCTCAGATGGTAAAGAATCTTCTTGCAGTGTGGGAGACCTGGGTTCAATCCCTGGGCTGGGAAGATCCCCTGGAGGAGGTCATGGCAGCACACTCCATGGCTACAGTCCATGGAGTCACAGAGAGTCAGACATGACTGAGCTACTAAGCACAACACATTGTATGTGTATACCACAATTTATTTATCCTTTCATCTGTTAACAGCATTTAAGTTTTCATATCTTGGCTATTATAAACAATACTATAATGAACATGAGAATACAGATATCTTCTCAGATCCTGATTTCAATAAACTTGGATACATATCTAGAAGTGATATTACAGGATCACGTGGTAATTTCACTTTCAAATGTTTGAAGATGATCTATACTCTTTTATTATAATGACTGTACAAGCTTATATTCTCATTAAGAGTACATCCTTACCAGCACATATCATTCTTCTGTAATACATATCCCAATAACTGTGAGGTGACATAAGCTTCTTAAAATCTTTCAGAACTTCAAAGGAAGGTAATATTTCCAAACTATTTTATAAGGCCAGCCTTACCTTGTTCAGTTCAGTTCAGTTCAGTCACTCAGTTGTGTCTGATTCTTTGCGACCCCATGAATTGCAGCATTACAGGCCTCACTGTCCATCACCAACTCCTGGAGTTTACTCAAACACATATACATTGAAATGGTGACACCATTCAACCATCTCATCCTCTGTCTTCCCCTTCTCCTCCAGCCTTCAATCTTTACCAGCATCAAGGTCTTTTCAAATGAGTCAGTTCTTTGCCTCAGGTGGCCAAAGTATTGGAGTTTTAGCTTCAACATCAGTCCTTCCAATGAATATTCAGGACTGATATCCTTTTAGATGGGCTGGTTGGATCTCCTTCCAGTCCAAGGGACTATCAAGAGTCTTCTCCAACACCACAGTTCAAAAGCATCAATTCTTGGTACTCAGCCTTCTTTATAATCCAACTCTCACATCCAAACATGATTACTGGGAAAGCCATAGCCTTGAATAGATGGACATTGTTGGCAAATAATGTCTCTGCTTTATAATATGCTATCTAGGTTGGTTATAAATTTTCTTCCAAGGACTAAGAGTCTTTTAATTTCATGGCTGCAATCACATTCTGGATTGATTTTGGAGCGATCAAAAATAAAGTCTGTCACTATTTCCACTGTTTCTCTATCTATTTCCCATGAAGTGATGGGACCAGATGCCATGATCTTCATTTTCTGAATGTTGAGCTTTAAGCCAACTTTTTCACTCTCCTCTTTCACTTTCATCAACAGTCTCTTTAGTTCCTCTTCACTTTCTGCCATAAGGGTGGTGTCATCTGCATAACTGAGGTTATTGATATTTCTCCCAGAAAACTTGATTCCACCTTGTGCTTCATCCAGCCCAGCGTTTTTCATGATATACTCTGCATATAAGTTAAATAAGCAGGGTGACAATATACAGCCTTGATATACTCCTTTTTCTATTTGTAGCCAGTCTGTTGTTCCATGTCCAATTGTAACTGTTGCTTTCTGATCTGCATAGAGATTTCTGAAGAGGCAGGTCAGTTCAGTTCAGTTCAGTCACTCAGTCATGTCCAACTCTGTGCGACCCCATGATTTGCAGCACGCCAGTCCTCCTTGTCCATCACGAACTCCCGGAGTTCACTCAGACTCACGTCCATTGAGTCCGTGATGCCATCCAGCCATCTCATCCTCTGTCATCCCCTTCTCCTCCTGCTCCCAATCCCTCCCAGCATCAGGGTCTTTTCCTATGAGTCAACTCTTCGCATGAGGTGGCCAAAGTACTGGAGTTTCAGCTTTAGCATCATTCCTTCCAAAGAAATCCCAGAGTTGATCTCCTTCAGAATGGACTGGTTGGATCTCCTTGCAGTCCAAGGGACTCTCCAGAGTCTTCTCCAACACCACAGTTCAAAAGCATCAATTCTTCGGCGCTCAGCCTTCTTCACATCCAACTCTCACATCCATACATGACCACAGGAAAAACCATAGCCTTGACTAGATGGACCTTAGTCGGCAAAGTAATGTCTCTGCTTTTGAATATACTATCTAGGTTGGTCATAACTTTTCTTCCAAGGAGTAAGCATCCTTTAATTTCATGGCTGCAGTCACCATCTGCAGTGAATTTGGAGCCCCAAAAAATAAAGTCTGACACTGTTTCCACTGTTTCCCCATCTATTTCCCATGAAGTGATGGGACCAGATAACATGATCTTCGTTTTCTGAATGTTGAGCTTTAAGCCAATTTTCCCTCTCCTCTTTCACTTTCATCAAGAGGCTTTTTAGTTTCTCTTCACTTTCTGCCATAAGGGTGGTGTCATCTGCATATCTGAGGTGATTGACATTTCTCCTGGCAATCTTGATTCCTGCTTGTGTTCCTTCTAGTCCAGCGTTTCTCATGATATACTCTGCATATAAGATAAATAAGCAGGGTGACAATATACAGCCCTGTGGTCTGGTATTCCCATCACTTGAATAATTTTCCACAAATTTTTGTGATCCACACAGTCAAAAGCTTTGGCATAGGCAAAAAAGCAGAAATACATGTTTTTCTGGAACTCTTGGGCTTTTTCAATGATCCAATGGATGTTGGCAATTTGATCTCTGGTTCCTCTGCCGTTTCTAAATCCAGGTGGAACATCTGGGAGTTCTCAGTTCACATATTACTGAAGCTTGGCTTGGAGAATTTTGAGCATTACTTTGATCACATGTGAGATGAGTGCAATTGTGTGGTATTTTGAGCATTGTTTTGCATTGCCTTTCTTTGTGATTGGAATGTAAACTGATCTTTTCCAGTCCTGTGGCCCCTGCTGAGTTTTCCAAATTTGTTGGCATATTGAGTACAAAACGTTCACAGCATCATCTTTTAGGATCTGAAATAGCTCAACTAGAATCTATCATCTCCACTAGCTTTGCTTGCAGTGATGCTTCCTAAGGCCCACTTGACTTTACATTCCAGGATGTCTGATTCTAGTGAGTGATCACACCATCGTGATTATCTGGGTCATGAACATCTTTTCTGTATAGTTCTTCCATTCTTGCCACCTCTTCTTAGTATCTTCTGCTTCTGTTAACTCCATATCATTTCTGTCTTTTATTGAGCCCTTCTTTGCATGAAATGTTCTCTTGGTATCTCTAATTTTCTTGAAGAGATCCCTAGTCTTTCCCATTTCATTGTTTTCCTCTATTTTTTTTTTTTTTTTGCATTGATCACTAAGGAAGGCTTTATCTCTACTTGCTTTCTTTTGAACTCTGCATTTGAATAGCTATATCTTTCCTTTTTTCCTTTGCTTTTCACCTCTCTTCTTTTCATAGCTATTTGTCGGGACTCCTCGGACAGCCATTTTGCTTTTTTGCATTTCTTTTTCTTGGGGATTGTCTTGATCCCTGTCTTCTGTACAATTTCAGGGACCTCACCCATAGTTCATCAAACATTCTATCAGATCTAATCCCTCGAATCTATTTGTCATTTCCACTGTATAATCATAAGGACTTTGATTAGGTAATGCCTGAATGGTTTAGTGGTTTTTCCCTACTTTCTTCAATTTAAGTCTGAATTTGGCAATAAGGAGTTCATTATCTGAGCCACAGTCAGCTCCCAGTCATACTTTTGCTGACTGTACAGAACTTCTCCATCTTTGGCTGCAAAGAATATAATCAATCTGATTTTGGTATTGACCATCTGGTGATGTCCATGTGTAGAGTCTTCCCTTGTGTTGTTGGAAGAGGGTGTTTGCTATGACCAGTGCATTCTCTTGGCAAAACACTATTAGCCTTTGCCCTGCTTCATTCTGTACTCCAAGGCCAAACTTTCCTGTTACTCCAGGTGTTTCTTGACTTCCTACTTTTGCATTCCTGTCCTCTATAAGGAAAAGGACATCTTTTTGGGTCTTTGAAGACCCAAAGGTCAAGACCTAGAAGGTCTTGTAGGTCATCATAGAACCATTCAACTTCAGCTTCTTCAGCATTACTGGTTGGGGCATAGACTTGGATTATGTGATAATGAATGGTTTGCCTTGGAAACAAACAGAGATCATTCTGTTGTTTTTGAGATTGCATCCAAGTATTATCATAGTGCTACAAAATTTAGAAGAGCAATTATGCAAAAGAAAATAAAAAGCTTCCAAGTCAAGTAGGAAGAATATACTGACTTCTGTTAAGAGGACATTATTTTACATATAGAAAACTCTACATATACCACTAAAACACCCTGTTAGTAGTAAATCAACAGTTCAGCAAAATTGGAGGATAGAAAAATCAAAAGAGAACACTTTTAATCCATTCAAGATGAACAACCTGAAAAGGAAATTAAGAAAATAATCCCATTTACAAGAACATCAAAAACAATGAAGTATTTAGAAGTAAAGGTAACCAAAGAGATCAAAGATTTATATACTACAAATGATAACACTTTGATGAAAGAAATTAAAGATGACATCTATAAATGAGAACATTTCATTTATTGAAAAGAATATGTCCAATTTTCATGGGCTGGAAGGCTTAATATTGTTAAAATGTCCACACTGCCCAAAATCATTGAAATATTCAATCCATTCCCTATCAAATTTTCAATGTTTACAAAATCCTAAAATTAATTTCAAAACACAAAAGACCCCAAATAGCTAAAGCAGTCTTGAGAAATAATGTAGCTGGGGGCATCACACGTCCTTTTTAAAAAGTACATTAGAGAGCTACAGTAATCAAAATACACCATCTTGATTTAAAAATAAATACACATCGACCAACAGAATACTATAGACAACCAACAAATAAAATCCACATACATAGTCAACTGATCTTTAACATGGGGAAGAGTGGTTAAGAATCTGCCTGCCAAAGAAAATCTCCTGGAGTAGGAAATGACAACCCACTCCAGTATTCTTGCCAAGAAAACTCCAAGGACAGAGAAGCCTGGTGGGCTATAGCCCACGGGGTCACAAGGAATCAGATGTGACTGAGAACACAATAATACATACAACTCCCCATTATATGCATATATATGTGTGCGTGTATATATTGTGTGTGTGTTTGTGTGTGTGTGTGTGTGTGTGTGTGTATGGAATGGATAGTCCCTTCAACCAATGGTGCTGGGAAAACTAAATATCCATGTGGAAAATAATAAAATTGGACAATTATATTGCACACAAAGATCAACTCAAATGAATTAAACATTTAAACATGAGACTTAAATCTATAAAACTTTAGAAGAAAACAGGGAAAATCTTTGTGATATCAATCTAGGTAATGATTTCCTGGCTATGACACAAACAATACATGCAACAAAAGCAAAAATAAGTAAGTAGGAACACATTGAACTAAAAGCTTTCCACAGCAAAGGGGAAAAATCAGAGTGAAAAGGAATCCTACAGAATGGAAAAGAGTATTTGCAAACTATTTATCTGTTAAGGGATTCATATTCAAAATATTCAAGGGCTCAAAAGCTCAATAGCAAGAAAAAAAAACAAACCAATTTTTAAAATGGGCAATGGGCTTCAATAAACATTTCTCTGAAGAAGACATACAAATGGCCAAAAGGTATATGAAAATATGCTCATATATTAATCAGGGATGTGTAAATCAGCCACATTTTAATAATGATATCTAGCAAATATCTTACTTTGAAACTTTAATCCACCCATTTGTAAAATGAAGATAATATTGTGTTTTGTAACAATCCTAATAAACAGGATAATCAAATGTAAGAATGTATGACAATTTTTAAACTATTATATTTTAGCATATTAATCATTGCCATTGCTACTTTAGTTTTATTTGTTGAAGTTTGCATATTTCAAGATTTTTCTCACTTGGAATTAAATAACTCTGTTTATGTTTAAATATCTGATCATAACAACAGTAAAAAGCCCCAGGAAAGAGTTCTTGCCTTATAATTATTCTTAATAGTCTAATTATTTTGAATAGTTGGCATTACTCTTTACCAAACAATTACCTAGATCTAACTTACATATATAATTAGCTCAGAATGGGCAAAAATATGAAACACATTCCAGGTTTTCAAGGGGAAGTTGTTTTTCTATGACATATTACAAGCCAAATTGCTTGCTGGATACTCATTCAAATCTCTTTGGAAAATTCCAAGACAAATTATTCTAAAGAATAAGAGTATTTGGCACAATAATTTTTGTGAGAATTACTATTTTATCTAGTTCTGCCTCATAAGGATAACAAAAAGCTAGTTAATATTATAGTACTGTTTAATGATAGCTAAGAGGGAGAAAAAGAATTTGTGACAATTTTAGTCAATATTTTAAAGAATGCACTGAAAGGAGATTACTATATAAGAGTGTAAACAAGTTGATGAAAACTTCCCCTACTGGTGGTATTGATAATGCTGCATACACGAGAGTGAATAGAGTGATAGCGTCTATACAGTCAGGATCACATGGATCACATGATTCAAAGCCTTATCATAGTGCAGGGGCTTGCGTTACTCAGTGAAGCTGTGAGCCATACCATGCAGAGCCACCCAAAGCAGACAGGTCACAGTGTAGAGCTCTGACAAAATGTGGTCCATTGGAGGAAGAAATGGAAACTCACTTCTGTATTCCTCCCATGAGACCTCAAGAAAAGTATGAAACAGCCAAAAGATAAAACATCAGAAGACGAGTCCCCCAGGTCAGTAGGTATCCAATATGCTACTGGGGAAGAGTGGAAGGCAGTTACTAATAGCTCCAAAAAGTATGAAGTGGCTGGGTCAAAATAGAAACAATGCTTAGTTGTGAATGTGTCTGGTGGTGAAAGTCAAGTCCTATGCTGTAAAGAAAAATATTACATAGGAGCCTGGAACGTGAGGCCTACGAATCAAGGTAATTTGGATGTAGTCAAGCAGGAGATGTCAAGGGTGAACATCGACATCTTAGGGATCAGTGAACTAAAATAGACCGGAATGGGTGAATTTAATTCAGATGACCATGTCTATTACTGTGATCAAGGATTCCTTAGAAGAATGGAATTGCTCTCATAGTAAACAAAAGAGCCTGAAATGCAGTACT
>SJXQ01004671.1:0-24718 GCA_006408695.1 Aepyceros melampus
AAAAAAATTACTACGTGATAATATTAGTATTTACTTTATAACCCAATTTATATAAAATTCAACAAGTACAGATATTTTATAATGTTAGTGTTCAGAATATTGCTTGTGTTTGCAGATAAGTTAACTATGATGAGCATTAGAGTATTTTTTGGATATTGAAATTATTTTATGTGGTTGTATGGCTTTGCTCACCTTGTAAAAATGTACTGGGTTTTAGATTTGTGATATATGCAATTAATTATAATTATATTGTACATCAAATAAAACATTACATAGTCTTTCTGGCTTGAATTCACTAAACCATGTTTTTCATAGGGATCATGGAAGCAAATATCTACAAATCCAATGGAATAGCGGCTACCATCTAAATTTGACGTACTATGCACAGATCCAGTCAAATGCTGTCATGAAGGATTTTGAATCCAGTATGGTGGCCATATTTTCTAATACATTAAAGAAACTATAAGTTTTAGATTTTTTGTGTGTGAAATTTTGTAATTTTAAGTGTCTGTTTATCCCACCAAACAGTATGCCAGCATAAAAATTATAAAATAAACTTGGTATGGAGTAAATGTTTTAAATGCTCATTGTGATCTTGGTGTGATCATTAAAAGTCTGAAAATAAATTTCTTTCTTTTGTAACTGCTTTTGGAAGAAATTTATACCTGCCTCTTTGTATGTATTTGCTTAGGCCACCTTTGGACAGTATTAGGGAGGTTTTTTTTGTTTTTTTTTAATCATGGCATATTTTCCCCTCTAGTACCTTGGCTTTCACAAGTCATTTTCATTTATTTTCCCAGATTAGCTGACTGTCAATGAATGCTACTCTGTACTGAATCATCAGTATGGAATGGTGGCAATCCAATTACTTGTCAGGGAATATAACCTCAAATCTGCTATTGCTCAATATTTATGAAAAGCACAGTTGAGAGAACACAATATTTATGGGGAAATTTCTGAACAGTAAGCAGTACACTCATATCACTAAATGCTCTAATAGCTATCCATAAATTATTCCATAGATAAGTGTACTAGCTGCTTAGACCACATAATTTTACCACCTTCTAGTATAATAGCATTTATAGAACTGCCTTTTTGGCAAGATGCCATCATCATACAATGAAAAATAGTAAAAGAAGCATCCCTAAGTTATTTGTTGCTTTTATGCTCCATACCACTTTTCCTGTGACAGAGCTGCAGAGAACTGTGTCTCTGTATCCAGTATCACAAAAAGGTGTGCATAGTAACTGGATTGCTTTTGTTTCATGCACCCTCTGATTTATACGCTTCTTTACTCCTCAAAATAAGGGTACTGGAACTATATCCATATATAGAAAACCAGATGATAAATATTGAATATAGATATTTTTTCCTGAAAAATGAATTTCATTCAAAGATTTAGAAAAAAACATTTTGAATTTTTGTGCTCTCAAAACATTTTGTCACACATGGACATAAATACATTAATAAGAATTCAATGTCTTCAATTTGATAATTCATTATTTTTTGGTTTATCTTCTACTTTGTTCTGCAAATATCTTAAAAGCATATATTTGCCTAAGTTTAAAGTGAGTAAAAACACACAGGGCTTGGAATCTAAAGAAGGTATAGAATAGTTAAGTTTATGACAGACATGGACTAGTTCCCAACGTAAACTTCAAAAATTTTGTCAAATAATATAAAAGCATGGCATCTCGGATGGCTCTAGTGTTAAAGAACCTGTCTGCCAGTTCAGGAGATTTAAGAGATGCTCGTTCGATCCCTGGGTCAAGAAGATCCCCTGGAGGAGGGCCTGGCAACCTACTCCAGAATTCTTGCCTGGAGAATCCCATGGACAGAGAAGCCTGGAGGGCTATAGTCCATAGGGTTGCAAAGAGTCAGACACAACTGAAGTGACTTAGCATGCAAGCACATTAAAGCATTAATCGATTATACTGAGCCATTTAGTAGTAAGCATACTCAAATGATTAACTAAAATGTGCATTGAAGTAAAAATGAACTCTGATTCCAGTTATACTAAAAACCTTGAAGTCTAACAACCTGCTATATAACTACTTAAATATAACTACTTAGCACTTTTTGGCTTTTGGTGCAAAGAAAGACTACACAAGTATATTTATTGTAATAGTAAAGACAGACTTCCACAGTTGTCATTTTGCCATATATTATTTCAACCTGGAAATTTCACTTAAGTAGTACAAGAGGGTGGTAACTATATTGAATTTATAAGAAAAGATACTGAGTTAAAACTTCAGTGAGAGGTAATATCAATCAGCATCAGTTCAGTTGCTAAGTCATATCTGACTCTGCGCAACCCCATGGACTGCAGCACGCCTGGTCTCCCTGTCAATAACCAACTCCAGGAGCTTGCTCAAACTAATGTCTGTTGAGTCGGTGAAGCCATCCAATCATCTTATCCTCTGTTGTCCCCTTATCCTCCTGCCTTCTATCTTTCCCAGCATCCGGGTCTTTTCCAATGAGTCAGTTCTTGGTATCAAGTGGCCAGAGTGTTGGAGTTTCAGCTTCAGCATTCGTCCTTCCAATGAATAGTCAGGACTGATTTCCTTCAGGATTGACTGACTGTATCTCCTTGCAGTTCAAGGGAGTCTCAAGAGTGTTCTCCAACACTACAGTTCCAAACTATCAATTCTTTGGTGCTCAGCTTTCTTTATAGTTCAGCTCTAATATCCATACATGACTACTGGAAAAACCATAGCTTTGACTAAACAGACCTTTTTCGGTAAAGTAATGTCTCTGCTTTTTAATATGCTATCTAGGTTGGTCATCGCTTCTCTTCCAAAGAGTAAGCGTCTTTTAATTTCATGGCTGCAATCACTATCTGCAGTGATTTTGGAGACCTAAAAAATAAAGTCTTCCACTGTTTCCATTGTTTCCCCCATCGACTTGTCATGAAGTGATGAGCCTGGATACCATTATCTTAGTTTTCTCAGTGTTGAGTTTTAAGCCAACCTTTTTACTCTCCTCTTTCACTTTCATCAAGAGGCTCTTTAGTTCTTTGCTT
The DNA here is from genome assembly GCA_006408695.1 of Aepyceros melampus. Taxonomy (NCBI): domain Eukaryota; kingdom Metazoa; phylum Chordata; class Mammalia; order Artiodactyla; family Bovidae; genus Aepyceros; species Aepyceros melampus. The sequence goes on from SJXQ01004671.1 coordinate 3,023, forward strand.
TCTGCCACAAGGGTGGTGTAATCTGTGTATCTGAGGTTACTGATTTTCTCCCAGCAATCTTGATTCCAGTTGTGCTTCTTCCAGCCCAGCATTTCTCATGATGTACTCTGCATATAAGTTAAATAAGCAGAGTGACAATAAACAGCCTGACATACTCCTTTCCCCAATTTGGAACCAGTCTGTTGTTCCATGTCCAGTTCTAACTGTTGCTTCTTGACCTACATACAGATTTCTCAGGAGGCAGTGCAGGTGATCTGTATTCCCATCTCTTGAAGATTTTTCCACAGTTTGTTGTGATCCACAGTCAAAGGCTTTGGCATTGTCAATAAAGCAAACGTAGTTGTTTTCTGGAACTCTTTTGCTCTTTTGATGATCCAACGGATGTTGGCAATTTGATCTCTGGTTCCTCTACCTTTTCTAAATACAGCTTGAGCATGTGGAAGTCCATGGTTCACGTACTGTTGAAGCGTGTCTTGGAGAATTTTCAGCATTTTTTTGCTAGGGTGTGAGATTAGCACAATTATGCAATAGTTTTACCATTCTTTGACATTACCTCTCTTTGGGCTTGAAATGAAAACTGACCATTTCCTGTCCTGTGGCCACTGTTGAGCTTTCCAAATTTGCTGGCATATTGAGTACAGTACTTTCACAGCATCATCTTTCAAGATTCAAAATAGCTCAACTGCAATTCCATCACTTCTGCTAGCTTTGTTCATAGTGATGCTTCCTATGGCCCACTTGCCTTTGCATTCCAGGATGTCTGGCTCTAGGTGAGTGATTACACCATCGTGATTCTCTGGGTCATGAAGATCTTGTTTGTATAGTTCTTCTGTGTATTCTCGCCACATCTTCTTAATATCTTTTGCTTCTGTTAAGTCCATACCATTTCTGTCCTTTATTGTGCCCATCTTTGCATGAAATGTTCCCTTGTATCTCTAGTTTTCTTGAAGAGATCTCTATTCTTCCCATTCTATTGTTTTCCTCTATTTCTTTGTATCTATCACTGAGGAATGATTTCTTATCTCTCCTTGCTATTCTTTGGAACTCTGCATTCAAGTGGGTATATTTTTCTTTTCTCCTTTGCCTTTAGCTTCTCTTCTTTTCTCAGCTATTTATAAGGCCTCCTCAGACAACCATTTGCCTTTTTTCAGTTCTTTTTCTTGGAGGATATCAAGAGGAGGATATCAAGAACAATAACATCAATAGGAAGATAGTAAAATCTTCAAGACTAAGAATAGAATGCTAACATTATTTGGAGTCCTATTAGAAACAATCATCATTAACAATATGGAATGCAAAAGAATCTATATGTTCAGACTGCTAAGGACATCTAATTATGAACCCACAAGTCCAAAACAAATCAAATGAGGCAAAATAGACATTGCTATGTATGAAGTTAGAAGTTAACTTCCTGTCCAAATTTTCCTTAAAATTCCTCAGGAATTTATACACAGTTTAATAACAAACATCATTTGTATTATATAAATGGATAATATCACTGGTGAACACTATTTTCAATCACTATTAGATATCTACAGAAAACAGTAAGCATATGATCCTAGAGCTTGAGAACATAAATATACATAGTGCAAGAAATTTGCACTATACTTCGCACTGCCTGCAATGCGGGAGACCCGGATTCGATCCCTGGGCTGGGTAGATCCCCTGGAGGAGGAAATGGCAACCCACTCCAGTACTCTTGCCTGGAAAATTCCACGGACTGAGATGTTCCTCAGAGCCTGGCAGGCTACAGTTCATGGGGTCGCAAAGAATTGGACATGACTGAGTGACTTCACTTTAAATATCAAACATTTGCTATTTTCTGAATTATAAGTAGTTTTCCATTTATACAGTTTTGCTGAAGCATAGGTGATTTGTGAAGCAAATTAAATTTGTAATATCATTATAAATAGCTTCCAGAAGATGGTGTATATGGAGGGGGGTAATCCATCTAGACAAAAGAAATTGCTGTTTGATAATCAACTTCTGTATCATGCTGCTTAGTATAAAAACTTTCTTTCCTATTCTAATTTTCCAAACAACATGCTGGTTTTACATGTCTCTACTGATGAAGAAGTAATTGGTAATCAGAAGAATATATAATACAAAGTATTTGAATATCTTAATATGTTCATCTCAGCCTAGGTAATCAGCTAATTTTTTTTCTTCTTATATTATTTCATTAATATGGATTAAATACCTGAATATTTGCAGTGATATTCTCTTCAACTATATTGTTATACACTATTGACTATTAAAATATACATTCTAATAAGCTACTCATTCTCAGAGCTCTGAATATGGAGACTCTGAGCTAGATTTCTTTTTTTTTCAATTTTTGATAATGAGAAATAAAGTGAAAATTAATGGGATGAACAGTAGTGCAAGAGAAAGATAACACTAAATAATAAATCAAAAAGTATTATTTTGAAAAATGGAGTTTTTGCTTTATGATAGGAGAGTAATGATAGGAGAGGAATGTGAAGAGGAATAGTATGGTTTTTAGTTTAATGTCAACTGATCTTTAGTTTTTAAAAGCATCTCCATCTAATCCACGCCTATCCATTTGCAATTACGAATCAGATGCAAGCTACTTGAAGATACTCATTATTTGTCAGAGTCCTCGGTTCCCTGCTCCATAATATCCAGGAAAAGTTGAGGACAGCAATTTATAGACATGTATCCAAAAACAAATAAATGAATAAGCTCTGTTTTATTCTGTGGAGCTTGTCCTGTGAAAATATCACTTGCATCAGTTTTGGGGAGAGATGTTGTAGAAAACACAGCTTATGCAACTAACGTGAGCTGCTGCCAGAATTTCTGTCACTTCTCTGAAGTAGATGCAGACATCAGGCAAGAAAGATGTCAAGGAGTAGTTGCTGCATTATAGAAGTTCAAATTCTGGAGTGAAAACATGAGACAGACAAAGCTCATCACCCGGTACAGGAATGCATGGTAAAGTTTCAAGGCTGAGAAAGTACTTGGTCTTTACAGTGGAAGGCAGCCTCCCCACTTTATAAAGTGAGGAATTCCCAAAGCAGAAAATGTGACTCAGATGCTAGGTAGTCAAAAAGGAGAGCAAGGAGATCAAATCAGTCAATCCTAAAAGAATCAATCTTGAATATGTATTGGAAGGACTGATGCTGAAGCTGAATCTCCAATAGTTTGGCCACCTAGTGCAAAGAGCTAACTCACCTGGAAAACAGTCTGATGCTGGGAAAGACTGAGGGCAGAAGGAGAAGGGATGACAGAGGATGAGATGGTTGGATGGCATCACCAACTCAATGGACATGAGTTTGAGCAAACTCTGGGAGATAGTGAAGGACAGGGAGGCCTGGTGTGCTGCAGTCAATGAGTCTCAAAATCAGACACATGTGAATGACTGAACAAGTCAAAAAGAATGGCAAATCTCTACTGTGAATTATCTAGAGTAAACTAAATGCACCACTGACTAATATCAGATAATACCATAAGCTTAAATTTAATTTAAAAAATTTAATGCCTCTAATTTTGTTTTAACAGAAGTCTATTGAAATAATTTTTCAGATAGAATGATGCATTATTCAGGAACTTTTTGAAGCTAATAGTGCTTTTGCTCACAGTAAAACAAGTATTATCCAAAGGGAAATATCTGTTGGTCCTTTGGCAATGGTTCCTTGAGCAAATAATCTTCTTAAAAAGAAATTCTTCCTGCAGGCAAATCTGTGAATTTTTATATTTCTAGTTTAAAAGATTTTCTCTGTTTGCTTATTCTTTTCTGTTAGCTCTTCACCAAGACAAGCAAAAGTATATGTTGATAGTAAGAACATAAAATGGTATTCCTCACATTGAACTGGCTATGCTTCATCATACTGTCTAATCATACTATCTAAACTCTGTACTTTCAACTATATCTATGAAGACCTTTTGTTTATATGAATCTCTACCTCATTACAGGTGAAAAGTATCCCTGTTTTGCAGATGTCCAAATTAATCCATTGTATTTCACTTAATCTGCTAGATAATGGTGATTTTTCTTTGGTTACCTAGCAGCATTGCTTATTAAGCTAAAATTACCAGAAGTTTATCTAGAAGATGTAAGTCTAGCACCTAGCATGTATAAGTCAGTCAAATATAAAATAAAAGTTATTTAAAATAAGCAACATCCAATTACTGTGTATTTGTTGAGCACTATACCAATTTCTTTTTCAGTTTTTTTGTTTTGAATTTTATGCTTATATAAAATTCTACATTAAAGATACATACCTTCATTTAAAACAATATAAATTTTAAATATTCTATGCAAAGAAGTATTCAATAAGAATTTGTAAAAGATGATAATATTTTCAAATAAGGAAGTGAAAGACAGACTTAAATCACTCTTTTGTCAACTCTAGGAACATACCTTGCTAATTTTCTCTGATATATAATTACATTTGCTGTAACTGTCTTAAAGAGTTCTTCATTGTATTTAACTGTCATGCTGTCCACTTTCACCTTACAGCCCTTGTCTTTTGCCTTTAAGCCTAATCAATATTTTTAGTCCTATATTTCTCAAATTACTAATGCTTGTGAAAGTGAAAATGTTAGTCTCTTAGTTGTGTCTGACTCTTTGCGACCCCATGGCCTATAGCCCACCAGGCTCCTCTCTCCATGGGATTCTCCAGATAAGGGGATCTTCCTGACCCAGGAATCGAACTCAGGTCTTCTGCATTGTATGCAGATTCTTTACCATCTGAGCCACCAGGAAGCTCCTAATGCTTACCCCAGTCTAAATCATGGGTCTCATTGACTTTACATTCTAATGATGATTTCCCTTCAAGCCCTGTAAAAGCACTGGCTGAAATACTATGTATAATACTGTAGTATAATACTATTGAAATAGCAAGACGGAAGTGGGAGGGGGGGTTCAGGATTGGGAACACATGTACACCCATGGCGGATTCATGTTGATGTATGGCAAAACTAATACAATATTATAAAGTAATTAGCCTCCAATTAAAATAAATAAATTTAAATTAAAAAAAAAAGATTGTTTCTACAATTCTCACAAATTTGCACCTAAAAATAAGATTGTTTTGTTTTTCTTTTCCAAGCTCTGAAAACACTAACATCAACTATGCTCAAGACACTTCTTTCATGGAAAGAAGAATTGGCATGGGGTGTTTACTAACCTAAAATTTAACACGTATAAAATCATAAAATTTAATGCTTATAAAACCATAAATTTTAACACATATAAAACCCTGGACTAGAAGTTTAAGGCAAATCTTTAAACATTAGGTAAAGGAGACAGCACAAAAGTAATCAGTTTTCTACTATCTGCTCAAATTGTCTCAATTGTCCCTTATATGTATATATATACATATATACATTTTTTCAACTAGTCCATAAACTCTTAGACTTTTGACTCTATATGTCATCTGATGTATTATTGAGAATATAGGAAGAAAAATATTTGCTTGTCTATTATCTAATTTATTTATACATGATGAAGTAAGATTTTTTTACTTCAATTCCATCCATATTCACAGCCCAACTATTCAGCTAAGAAGTATTGGGTATTATACGATAAACCTTAGAATTACACTCACTTTGGCCCAGTCCCAGCCTCACTGTTTTTAAATGAGAAGCACTGCACAAGTTGATAAACTTACATAAGCTCTTTTTAGAAATGGGATTATTACTTATTTATTTATCCCTGACTTTTATTTAGAAAATAAAGATTACAATATTTTCTCTCCAATATAAACTTGAGGTTTGAGATGGCTTGTGCTCTAATAATAGTATTATTTCTTCTGTTATTATGGTATGGTACAATAATAGTACTTTGGGGATTGAACTAATGACATAATTTTATTACTTATTCTTTCTGAACAAAGACACATAATACAGGTGACTAATACATTCTTTAAACTTTATGTCTTAATTATAGTATAGACTTAAATATCTCCTGTCAACACATCAGGAAAACTCCCTTATAAGCAAAGTATAATAACCAAAATTAGGAAGCTATATAATGAATAATACTATTATCTGATATGAAGGCTATACTCAAATTTTGTCAAATGTCTCAATAACATCGTTTACAGTGATTCTCTTTTCTTTAAAATTAGAACCAAATCTATGAAAATAAATCACATTTATCACATCCTTATCAGCTCAGTTCAGTCGCTCAGTCATGTCCGACTCTTTGCACCCCATGAGTCGTAGCAAGCCAGGCCTCCCTGTCCATCACCAACTCCCGGAGTTCACTCAGACTCACATCCATCGAGTCCGTGATGCCATCCAGCCATCTCATCCTCTGTCGTCCCCTTCTCTTCCTGCCCCCAATCCCTCCCAGCATCACAGTCTTTTCCAATGAGTCAACTCTTCGCATGCGGTGGCCAAAGTACTGGAGTTTCAGCTTTAGCATCATTCCTTCCAAAGAACACCCAGGGCTGATCTCCCTTAGAGTGGACTGGTTGGATCTCCTTGCAGTCCAAGGGACTCTCAAGAGTCTTCTCCAACACCACAGTTCAAAAGCATCAATTTATCGGCACCCAGCCTTCTTCACAGTCCAACTTTCACATCCATACATGACCACTGGAAAAACCATAGCTTTAACTAGACGGACCTTTGTTGACAAGGTAACGTCTCTATCTGCTTGTAGGTTGGTCATAACTTTTCTTCCAAGGAGTAAGCCATCCCTATAGTCTCTGTTAATTGTGAACCATTTCTCAATCTTTATAATATTCTTATTATTTAAATGAACAGGTTAATATTTTTGAAGCATGTTCTTCATCTTAGGTTTGCAGAATTATTATAGAGACAGGGTATTTATTTTTACTAAGAACATTTTATGAATAATTTTGTGCTTATTTCACTGCATCTTATTAGGAGCATGATGTCAGCTTGGTTCTTTATCAGTGATATTAACTCTGTCCACTGAGCTAATAAGGTGTTAACTATTCAATTTCCCACTGTTAAAAGTTTTATTCCTTTTATGATAAATGAGCAATCTGAGAATAGATGCTATAAACAATTGCCCTTTAATTTTACCAGAAATTAATGATACCTCTGTGAGTTGGTTATTAGTAGGATGACTGCAAATTGTGGATTTTTAAACTTTATTATTCTATTTACATGTATTTTTGACAATTTCTTCTTACTTTTTAAATTCCATATTATGTGTACATGCATGAATATTAACACATGTCTGTTTCCCTATACCAACAGATATTTTATCACACTTTGAATTTGATAAAATAATAGGTGATATAATTTTTGATAAAATAATAGGTGAAAAATTATAATAGCATTGCTTGCTTTATATATTAGGGTTCAATAGTTTCCTGGGCTTAAGTGTCATGTTTATATCTTTTAAAGATTTTCTTAATTTTTTCATATTTCCCAACTTTTGTTTTATTGAATTTCTGTTCTTTCATGATCCTCTGTTTTTCCATTCCGTTCAGTCACTCAGTCGTGTCCGACTCTTTGGGGCCCCATGAGTCGCAGCACGCCAGGCCTCCCTGTCCATCACCAACTCCCGGAGTTCACTCAGACTCACGTCCATTGAGTTCGTGATGCCATCCAGCCATCTCATCCTCTGTCGTCCCCTTCTCCTCCTGCCCCCAATCCCTCCCAGCATCAGGGTCTTTTCCAATGAGTCAGCTCTTCTCATGAGGTGGCCAAAATACTGGAGCTTCAGCTTTAGCATCATTCCTTCCAAAGAAATCCCAGGGTTGATCTCCTTCAGAATGGACTGGTTGGATCTCCTTGCAGTCCAAGGGACTCTCAAGAGTCTTCTCCAACACCACAGTTCAAAAGCATCAATTCTTCGGCGCTCAGCATTCTTCACAGTCCAACTCTCACATCCATACATGACCACAGGAAAAACCATAGCCTTGACTAGACGGACTTTAGTCAGCAAAGTAATGTCTCTGCTTTTGAATATACTATCTAGGTTGGTCATAACTTTTCTTCCAAGGAGTAAGCATTGTTTAATTTCATGGCTGCAGTCACCATCTGCAGTGATTTTGGAGCCCAAAAAAACGAAGTCTGGCACTGTTTCTACTGTTTCCCTATCTATTTCCCATGAAGTGATGGGACCAGATGCCATGATCTTCATTTTCTGAATGTTGAGCTTTACGCCAACATTTTCACTCTGAAAAGGCAAAATGATAGGATACCAAAAGAGAAACTCCTCTGTTTTTAGCTTCTTAATATTTCTAGATATTAATCTTTTTATGACTAAAGCTGTAAATTGTTGCTCCTATTTATTTATTTTTGGTTTTGCTTAGTTTTTTTTTTTTTTTTTTTTTTCCTATTCCAAACTTCTTCCCCCTTTCTAACTGGTTGGACTTAATTGTTTTATTGCATCTAGATTTTTAAGTCATAGGTAAGGCACTTTCCATCACACCTATGTCATAACAGAATTAACATTAATTTTCAAATTTATTTTCTCCCAAAATTTGCAGGGCTTTAGTGTTTAGATTTTTGATGCATTCAGAGTAATTCTTTTGTGTGTGGTGTGAGGGATGGATCCAGTTATTCCTGTTTCTAAAAATCTACTACAGAGAGATATTGAATAGTACTGTTCTAATGTCTAGATAAGATTTGTTTTGGCCAATTGTTTTAGTCAATATTTAGTAGTCACAACCTCTTTGAAAATGTGATAATAGGAGCTCTCAAAGAAAAGAGGATTTTCTGATATTTCTACATGTAACATCAAGAAGTTTTGAAACCTTTAAAACCATTTTTGAATCACAGAATCTGTGAACCCTACTGGAACAAAAAAAGAGGGGAAATTATCATAATCTTCAGAAAGTATTTTTAGAATTAGCATCTCCTTTCTATAGATGGATCCAGAGCACACAGTAGCATGGGGTAGTGAAAATGCCTTATCTTCCAACACTTATGTGTTTTCATTGAATATGGAAATAAAAAATGATGAAATTATAAGGACATCACTGCCCTCTAGAAAACTGAGCTCAGACATTTTGCTCTGAATCTTCATATTACTGTCAAAGTAATTTCAAATATTTTCATTAAAATACAAGTTATAGGGCTATGTATATTAAAGACAAAATGTTCTAATACAAATTTGGTTTCTTTTTTTTTTTTACTTTATTTTACTTTACAATACTGTATTGGTTTTGCCATACATCAACATGAATGTTCCATGGGTGTTTGTGTGGTTCTTGCAATCTGTATATAAAAGTTCTGAGTACTGTATATTTATTTTTTAATTTCATTTTTGAAAAAAAGTATGTCTTTATTGAAATTTTAATGCTTGGGGGAAGTATATCTGACATATTATATAGGGAAAATAATTCAGAACATTTGTGAGTTGTGGGAATAGAACAGAATAAAGAAAAGTGAAAAAAAAACCAAAGACACTTGTCTCTCTATGAGTTTCTGCATTAATAAACATTTGTTTACAACTAACCTCTGGAAAGTATGGGAGTAAGTGATATTAGTCTCCTAGGAGAATTGCCTTCTTGGTCAATCTTCTTTTTTGAGTATTGTATATTTAAATATTAACATAAATTAAAATATCTACTTTCCTAGTCAACCAGTATCATTTATGAACTGCTATTTTTTTACCTTTAGTTACATAAGCATATATTGGAAGTTGTTTTTTGATCAATAATTTTTGTCGTTAGTGAGTTCTGCAGTAGATAACAGATTAAGTCAATCAAAAATAATATTGAAACTATCAGCTTTTCCTTATGTGAATATAATTTCTTGGTTTCTTCCAGGTAACAAGAGTTCTAGTCAGCCAAAATTGTACCATGTATGTACTGGCCTATTAGTTAATTTCTACTTGCTAAACAGAAACTATTTTTTACAACAACTTTCATATAATATATCCTTAAGGATCACCCTCATAGGTGAACTGAAGTCTAACCAAAAAAACAGATACATATACAAATATGATACATTAATTTTTCTTTTTATGCTTATGAAGTATAATAGAAAAAGTTAACTAGATCCATTATGTTCCAACCCCTCAAGCAATTAGCTTGACAGTTGACTCATTTTGACAGTGTGATTCTTAACACTTTGCTTTTGTTTGACTCAACAAATTCTACAATGCAGCTATGGTAAATGTACTTTGTAGTAACCAATTCCTTGATCTCAGAACTCCAAGCAAATCACCCCCACAGTGTGTTGCACTGTGTGGCTGCAATCACCATCTGCAGTGATTTGGGGGCCCTAAAGTCTGTCACTGTTTCCACTGTTTCTCCATCTATTTGCCATGAAGTGATGCCAGATGTCATAATCTTAGTTTTCTGAATATTGAACTTTAAGCCAACTTTTTCACCTTCCTCTTTCACTTTCATCAAGAGGCTCTTTAGTTTTTCTTCACTTTCGGCCATAAAAGTGGTGTCATCTGCATATCTCAAGTTATTGATATTTCTTCCAGCAATCTTGATTACAGCTTATGCTTCATCCAGCCCAGCATTTCTTATGGTGTCTCTGCATATAAGTTAAATAAGCAGGGTGACAATATACAGCCTTGATGGACTCCTTTTCCTATTTGGAACCAGTCTGTTGTTCCATGTTCAGTTCTAACTGTTGCTTCTTGACCTGTATACAGATTTCTCAAGAGGCAGGTCAGATGAACTGGCATTCCCATCTCTTTAAGAATTTTCCACAGTATATTGTGATCCACTTAGTAAAAGTCTTTGGCATAGTCAATAAAGCAGAAATAGATGTTTTTCTGGAACTCTCTTGCTTTTTTGATGATCCAGCAAATGTTGGCAATTTGATCTCTAGTTCCTCTGCCTTTTCTAAAACCAACTTGAACATCTGTAAGTTCACGGTTCACATATTGCTGAAGCCTGGCTTGGAGAATTTTGAACATTACTTTACTAGCATGTGAGATGAGTGCAATTGTGCAGTAGTTTGAGCATTCTTTGGAATTCCCTTTCTTAGGGATTGGAATAAAAAAAGATCTTTTCCCGTCTTGTGGCCACTGCTGAGTTTTCCAAATTTGTTCATAGATTGAGTGCAACACTTTCACAGCATTGTCTTTTAGGATTGAAATAGCTCAACCGGAATTCTATTACCTCCACTAGCTTTGTTCATAGTGATGCTTCCTAAGGCCCACTTGACTTCGTATTCCAGGATGTGAATTTCTGCCATTATTCTCAGATATTCTTTCTTCATTTTTATCTTACTCTTCTTCTTCTGAGATTCAATGTGTATTTTGTTATGTTAGATGGTCTATCCTAGGTGTGGTTCATTTTACTTCTTTCTTTTTTCTTTTTGCACTTTGGAGTAAATAATTTCAACTCACCTATCTTCAAATTCATGGATTCTTTTACTTAAGCAAACATGTTCTTGAAACTCTCTGGTAAGTTTTTCACTTCAATTATTGTACTTTTCAGCTCCAGATTCTTATTTAGTTTCTTTTTATACTTTATATCTCCTTATTGAAATTCCCTATTTGTTGACACTTCATTCTCTTGGCTTCCTTTAACTCTGCCCATGGTTTCTGTTAGACTTTGAGCATATTTAAGATAGCTGATTTAAGTTCAATGTTTATTTCCACAGGGGCATTTATGTTTTTTTTTCTCTGACAACCCTTATTATTGTTTCACTTTATGTTTTCCAATGTTTATTGAAAACTTGATCTTTTAATCACACTTCATTCTCTTGGCTTCCTTTAACTCTGCTCATGGTTTCTGTTAGACTTTGAGCATATTTAAGAAAGCTGATTTAAGTTCAATGTTTATTTCCACAGGGGCATTTATGTTTTTTTTTTCTCTGACAACCCTTATTATTGTTTCACTTTATGTTTTCCAATGTTTATTGAAAACTTGATCTTTTGAATATTATAAGCAGTAACTAAAAATCAGATTATTTCCTCTCCTCAATGTTTGTTTTTTGTCTCACTTTGCTCTGTGGATGTTTGTTTCTGAACAATTTTTGTGACGTCTATGTTCTCTGTCATATGTGGCCTCTAAATTCTTGGTTTTGGAGCCTGTGTCCAGCTAGTGTTTTGATAAAGATTTTAATCAACACTAGGAGCCATAAAAAAGATTAATATATGGAAAAGAAAAAGAACAATGAAATCTTTCTAGTCCCTGAAAATTGACTCTGTGCTTGGCCACTTAGCCAGTCTATTTTTTTTTTCCTTTTTTTAAGCTTTTTGTTTTGTAATGGAGTATAGCTGGTTAACAATGTTGTGAAAGTTTCAGGTGTACAGCAAACGGACTTAGTCACACACACACATGTATCCTTCTCCCTTAACTCCCCTCCCATCCAGGTTGCCACCTAACACTGAGCAGAGTTCCCTGTGCTATAAAGTAAGACATTGTTGGTTATTCATTTTAAATATAGCAGCAACATGGATGGAGTTAGAGATAGCCAGTCAATTTTTTATTTACAAATCCACCTTAGCTTTCAATTCTTGCTTTCACTGAGTCCAGAGATCAGCCAGCCACTGGTGAAAAGTTAGTGTTTTTCTGATCTTTTATGAAAAATATCGTACTTTGGGCATGCATGTGGTTTTGTTAATTCCTCTGTATATACAAGTGCTTTTGAGTACCTTCATTTCCCAAAGACACTTTTTTCCCTAAGTTCCCCTCAGGCTTTCAGAGCTCTTATTTGCCTAAACTCCAGTATTTGTTCCAGGAGCTGCAAGTGGCTTTTTGTCTTATTTGTTTTCAAGGAATTCTTAACACTTTTTCAATCTTTGTGGATTCTGAGTTAGCTGAAACAAAATAAACTTAGTATCACTTCTTAATTTGTCCCCAGACAAGAGTAGAACAGACAAGCACAATTTATTGAATGTAAGATTGGTTCTGTTACCCTCAGAACCAGTGACCAGCATCTCATACTGGAAACACAGGCTTCCATTCTTAAGATCATCACTAAGTGAGAGGGGGGTTGTGAAAAGAACAAGTACAAGGTCACAAGCAGGAGCAGGCAACAGAGGATGAGTTGATTGGATGGCATCATCGACTCAATGGACATGAGTTTGAGCAAACTCCAGGAGATAGTGAAGGACAGGGAAGCCTGGTGTGCTTCAGTCCATGGGGTGCGAAGAGATGGACACAACTGAGTGACTGAACAGCGACAACAAGGTCACAAGGATTCTGTACTGTCTGAAGTTGTCTTTGTATTGATTCAGCACTGTCTTGGTTCCTGTAAACCTCTGACTGCTTTCCAGAGTTCTAACAAACTTTATTCATAGAATGCTTTGCTGGAATTTTTTTGATGTTTTTATGGAAGCACAGGACTGTTACATTACATCCTAAATGTTGCCCCTGTTTTTTGTTTTTGTCTTTAAGTGAAGGGCTATTTGTGAGCTTTCTATTTACCTCCCACCTTATCCACCATTTGCCTTATCCCTTAGATAATACATGCACTATTTAATCATAAATGATTATGGATAGGAGCAGTAAGAAAATGCTGCTGATTAGGCCTGGTGGACTACAAAAACCTATTATACTCTTTTGGAAATATAATTGTCATTTATTTTTAAAAATTGAAGTTTATTTTTAAAATTTGAATTATAAAATAAAAACCCTTTTAGTGTCTCGCGTATGGGTTTATCATTACCATTTTCTAAATTCCATATATATATGTGTAAGTATACTGTATTGGTGTTTTTCTTTCTGCGTTACTTCACTCTGTATAGTTGGCTCCAGCTTCATCCATCTCATTAGAACTGACTCAAAGTATTTTTTTTAATGGCTGAGTAATACTCCATTGTGTATATGTACCACCGCTTTCTTATCCATTCATCTGCTGAAGGACATCTAGGTTGCTTTCATGTCCTGGCTATTATAAATAGTGCTGCGATGAACATTGGGGTACACGTGTCTCTTTCAATTCTGGTTTCCTTGGTGTGGATGCCCAGCAGTGGGATCGCTGGATCATAAGGCAGTTCTATTTGCAATTTTTTAAGGAATCTCCGCACTGTTCTCCATAGTGGCTGTACTAATTTGCATTCCCACCAACAGTGTAAGAGGGTTCCCTTTTCTCCACACCCTCTCCAGCATTTATAGCTTGTTGACTTCTGGATCGCAGCCATTCTCATTGGTGTGAAATGGTACCTCATTGTGGTTTTGATTTGCATTTCTCTGATAATGAGTGATGTTGAGCATCTTTGTATAGAACAGACTTTTGGACTCTATGGGAGAGGGAGAAGGAGGGGTGATTTGGGAGAATGGCAGTGCAACATGTATGATATCATAAGTGAAATGAATCGCCGGTCTAGGTTTGATGCAGGAAGCAGGATGCTTGGGACTGATGCACGGGGATAATCCAGAGAGAAGGTGTGGGGCGGGAGGGGGGAGGTGGGGATCGGGATTGGGAGTTCATATACACTCGTGGCTGATTCATGTCAATATATAGCAAAATGAGTACAGTATTGTAAAGCAAAAGAAACTAAAAAATAAAAATTAATTTAAGAAAATAAAATAAAATAAAACCCCGTATGTGTTCAGTTCAGTTGCTCAGTTGTGTCCAACTTTTTGCAACCCCATGGACTGTAGCATGCCAGACTTCCCTGTCCATCACCAATTCCCAGAGCTTGCTCAAACTCATGTCCACTGAGTTGATGACACCACATAATGTTCTTTAGTTCCTACATAAATTAATATAAACACACCCCTCCTTTCTTTTTAATCTTGGAGAATTAGCTGTACACCTTATCTTCAAAGACCTCTGTCTTTCATCTAGTTTCTTCCATTGTTCCCTGGGTTTCAAAATAATTTGTGTTGCTTTAGTTGCTAAGTTATATCTGAGTCTTTTGCAACCCCATGGACTGTAGCCTGCCAGGCTCCTCTGTCCATGGGATTCTCCAGGCAAGAATACTCGAGTGGATTGCTATTTCCTACTCTAGGGGATCTTTCCAACCCTGGGATCGAACCGGAGCCTCTTTTGTCTTCTGCTTTGGCATGTGAACTCTTTACCACTGGAGCAACCTAGGAAGCCCCATAATATACTGCAAAGCTTTAAAAAAGTAATCAAATTTTTTTCTTTCACGTAAATTTTAGAATTCTGAATGTCTCTTTTTGAATCATTGTAGCAAAAACTTTAATAAATTTTAATCAAAATTTTATTATTCTTAAATGTTGGATAAAAATCCTTTTAAAACTAAACTTACTTCTTTACAGAAGGAATTAGCCCTGCCTAGAATTCTGCTTTTTGGCTTAAATAAAAATGTAATATTGTCTAAAATCATAGGTGACATGATATCATAATGTTTTATTTACTTAGTTTTTAAATCTTAGGAGATCACTACATTTTAAAATAGTCAGTCTCTGTCACTGTAAATAAGAAAATTATATCTTCATTTAAAACGTATTTAATTCTTAAACGTACACACACACACACACACATACACACACACAGGTGCATAGGCTGGTGGTAAAGAATCCACCTGCCTCTGCAAGAGATATGTGTTTTGATCTCTGAGTCAGGAAGATCCTCTGGAAAGGAAATGGCAATTCACTCCAATATTCTTGCCTGAGAAGTCTCATGGACAGAGAAAACTGGCTGGTTACAGTTCAAGGGACTGCAGAAGAGTTGGACGTGACTTAGCAGCTAAACACACAAGTACACACAGGATGTTTTATTAATCAACACATTTACCATTATACATAAGAAAGGGAAAGTGAAAAATGAAAGTGTTAGTCTCAGTTGTGTCCAACTCTTTGTGACCACATGGACTGTAGCCTGCCAGGTTCCTCTGTCCATAAAATTCTCCAGGCAAGAACACGGAAGTGGGTAGCCATTCTCTTCTCCAGGGACCTTCCTGACCTAGTAATGGAACCTGGGTTTCCCACATTGCAAGTGGATTATTTACCATCTGAGTCACCAAGGAACCCCCACTATACATAAGAGTTATCAGTAATTATTTCTTAGTTTGATTTGTTAAATATTCCTAGTGTTTTCTATTTCTCAGACAGAGTAAAATGTTTATTTAGTTTATTATTATTAAAATAGTCTTTCAGGAATTGTGTAAAGCCTTAGAACACAAAAAGATAAGACTTAATGTTCATTCTAATATTAGTTATCTGACATCATGGATACATTATGGATTTATTGCTGCTAATTTGGATGTGCCTTTCAGTACTAGATTATTATTTCCGTTTGAATCATGTGAAAGTTTAAGTATTCACCATTCCCAGGTGACATAAGGGTAAAGAATCTGTCTGCCACTGCCAGAGATACAAGATTCCTGGGTTGGGAAGATACACTGGAGTAGAAAATGACAACCCACTCCAGTTTTCCTGACTAGGGAATCCCACGAATAGAAGAGGCTAGTGGGCTACAGATGATAGGGTTCCAGAGAATTGGACACAACTGAGTGAGTGCGCGCACACACACACACACACACTTTTATATTTTAAAACTCCTTCATATCGTATTTCTCAAATGAATTTTGTAGCCTTGAGAAAAGTCACTAAAAGGATAATTCTATGGAAACCAAGATCTTACAAGCAAAAAATACTATTAGGATTAAATTGCTAATATATACCTCAGCCATCCTCCTTAAAAAAATTTTTTTGGGGGGAAACAAATGAAAGAAAAAAACCACACTAAGCATTTTTTTTTTTTACCTTGAACTATGTGCTTAAAATATACTTTAAAATAAAATATGACTCTTCTGAAGGAATTGTCACAGTGTAAAAAGTAAATATAAGTACAGAAGGAAAATATTGATCAAAACATTTAATATTAATAATCTATGACATCAAGATAGCCTATTTTTGTTTGCAGATATTGCTATAACAAATATGATGGCAGATGGTACAATCTTTTCTGCGTTTTCAAGAAATTTAGATTTTGCAGAAGATGGTTAAATGTCACTTCAAACATACTTTTCGTGTAGTATAATCTGTTGATGATTGTGAATAGAGTTATCAGTAACAACTCTATCCCCGGGGATAAACTAAGCCAACAACAAAACATTATGATAAATGTGATCAAGGTTAAATTAACTCTCCAGTATTGCATGGAAAGTTCCTCTGAAGCCAAATCACTAAGAGCCAGGTGCCAATAGCTGATTAAAATCTGGAGAAGGCCGACAGGGGCTAGCTGACTAGGGATACATCGTGCTGAGATAAGTGGAGCCCTGGACAAAGAAGGAGACAGATTAGCATTTAGAACGGTGGTGCTCATTTCTGTCAATCTGATTTTTAACAGGGATTACTTGAGAACACAGCAGAGAAATTTCATGCAGTGAAAAGGATTAGAAGCTTTACTGCAGCCAGACTCTTGCCACTTTTGCCTTATGCATCTGCTATTAGTAGCCTTATTCAATGTCTTTATGAATTCTATTTCTAATATTTAAAAACATATTCCCATTTCAAGGTCATTATATATTTCTATAAAGAGGTATAATGTTTAACCATACTTTACTATTTTCCAAAATTTGGGGTAAATTTTAATTAATAGTTCACATAATTTTTATATGTTGCAAGGAAAGTTTTGAGATTGCACTGTATTTTGACAACTGGAGTGTTTTGTAATTAAAATAAATTCTTGAAATTTCATTTTTTGAAAAGATATCAACTGATGCTTAGAAAGTTTCTAATTCAGTCTCAAATATGGTATGCAGATTCCTGTGTATAGCTTCAGACAAGTGGCAACCTAAATGCTGCCTAAACACATTCAGAGACAGAAAAATCAAGGTTTAAATGGACAGTTCATTTCTTCTTCAGAAAACTGTGCTTTTTAGAAAATTCTACTGTACTGAATCAAAATTTAAGTTCCCATAATCCCTTCTCATTGATGTTAGCTCTGCCCTTTAGAATTAAATGAGAAACTAACTTCTACTTATAGATCTGCAAATGTTGAAATAGTTGCCCTATTATTTCTTCTAGGCCTAATAGAATTACTTTTTTAAACTTATTTTTTATAGTTTATATGCAAGGAGATCCAACCAGTCCATTCTGAAGAGCAACTCTGGGATTTCTTTGGAAGGAATGATGCTAAAACTGAAGCTCCAGTACTTTGGCCACCTTATGCGAAGAGTTGACTCATTGGAAAAGACCCTGATGCTGGGAGGGATTGGGGGCAGGAGGAGAAAGGGACGACCGAGGATGAGATGGCTGGATGGCATCATGGACTCAATGGACGTGAGTCTGAGTGAACTCTGGGAGTTGGTGATGGATCAGTGTCAGACTTTGTTTTTTTGGGCTCCAAAATCACTGCAGATGGTGACTGCAGCCATGAAATTAAAAGGCGCTTACTCCTTGGAAGAAAAGTTATGACCAACCTAGATAGTATATTCAAAAGCAGAGACATTACTTTGCCGACTAAGGTCCGTCTAGTCAAGGCTATGGTTTTTCCTGTGGTCATGTATGGATGTGAGAGTTGGACTGTGAAGAAGGCTGAGCGCCGAAGAATTGATGCTTTTGAACTGTGGTGTTGGAGAAGACTCTTGAGAGTCCCTTGGTCTGCAAGGAGATCCAACCAGTCCATTCTGAAGGAGATCAACCCTGGGATTTCTTTGGAAGGAATGATGCTAAAACTGAAGCTCCAGTACTTTGGGCACCTTATGCGAAGAGTTGACTCATTGGAAAAGACCCTGATGCTGGGAGGGATTGGGGGCAGGAGGAGAAAGGGACGACCGAGGATGAGATGGCTGGATGGCATCACGGACTCAATGGACGTGAGTCTGGGTGAACTCCGGGAGTTGGTGATGGACAGGGAGGCCTGGCGTACTGTGATTCATGGGGTCGCAAAGAGTCGGACACGACTGCACGACTGAACTAACTGAACTATGTTTTATTAATCAGCATGTGGTTTCCATTTTAACAACAATGCACATTTGTTTAAGAGCACGCTGGCTGTTAACTTCACTTCTCACTGTGTTTAAATATGCCATGGCCTGTGACTCCTTTTTCAGGGTCAAGTGTCTGGCATGTGCCTGCTCTGTTATGGTCGGTATAATCTTATAGATTATCCAAGCTGCAAAATCAGAATCTTGATGTCAAAAAGGCCTCTGTATATGTGACAGCCACATAATGCATACCTGGATATATTAAACAAGAAAAAAGGCATCAAGTAGAAAAAAGGACTAACAACTCATCAGCATGGAGCAGCCATTCCCTTCTGTTTCTGGACTGACTGACAGCAGTGTTAAGCTTTGCTCCCTTTTCAAAATATAGATCCAAGCTGACCACCTTTAACTGTTGTTCATTTGGAGACTTCTTTCCTCACACTAAAGGATTACATTACACTTTGGAATTTCACAGCAGAATTTGATACCACTTGGTATTTATTGAAACATTTATGTTCATAGCATTTATTATTTCAACGTCCATGATTTATGGTTCTCTCACCTCCACACTCAGCTATAGCCTCTTTAAGGGGACATAAAAAGTTAAAAAGAAATTCACTGATCCTACCTACCCCTAAGAGCATCTTTTCATACTCAGCTATTAAGGGTTTTATGTTGTAAAAGAACATTGCAATGTTATTTCCCTAAATAACAATGCTCTAGAAATGACATGAACATTTTTGCTCTTTAAAAAAAAAAAGGTACCTTCCTGAAGTTCAAGAATCATTCTGTAAATCTTAAGAGACTCTTTTCAAATGGTCTCTTTCACCGTCTCACTCTTCTTCACCTCTACTACCATTAGGTGTAAAGGCAAATGCAGTCAAGTAAAGGGACGTGCTAGTCAAAGGGTACTAGCTTCAAATCCGAAGTAGTGAATACAGATTCCAGCTCCATAACTTACTAGCCATGGTAGTTAACCCATTAAAACCTTTTATGATTTAGCTTGCTCAGATATTAAATGTAACAAATAATTTCAACTCATGGGGTCAACCTGAAGATGAAATTAAGAGGATAAATAGTAACCACACAAATGTGTTACTTAAATAATGGACCAAAGATTCAAAAAGACCAAAGTTTGAGATAACTAATTTCTTGTGAGTATCAGATGAATGAAGACAAGAGCAACAGGATTAAATATATACACACACACACACACACACACACACAACACATACACATACTGAGGGAGGAGAAAATTTGAGGACATTAACCACAACAACAATCAACATTTATATTTAGAGATATTCTTATTTTGCATGATAGTAAAAAAAAATATGCCATCCAGTCCTCCCTCACACCAAGGCACAAGAGCTATACTGCAGTCACAAGACTGCCACGCTATGTGGCCACCCCTTGAGCTTCATGGCATCAGAAGAAGCAGTTCAGACCAGATGTCCAGTCAATGATTAGCCAAGGACCTCTTTTGGAATTTAATTCCAAATAATAAAAGATACATTACAGTTCATTAGCCACCACCACTCACACCTCCGCAGATCTCATTCTCTCTCAGTGATATACTCCCTCAACTTAGGCATTTTGAATAAGCATTACGTCCCAGCAGAACTAATTCAGAATAATCTGAACCTAAATCCTATTTATGCTTTTCTGTCTGACCAAGTCAATTCATCAAGAAGTAAAACTTTATTTAGGAAAGGGCTCCATCTAGGTTCCTCCAATTAAATCTTATTTATATCACAATTCCAAAGAATGCTCAAACTACCGCACAATTGCACCCATCTGACACGCTAGTAGAGAAATGCTCAAAATTCTCCAAGTCAGGCTTCAGCAATACGTGAACCATGCACTTCCAAATGTACCAGCTGGTTTTATTAAAGGCATAGGAACCAGAGATCAAATTGCCAACATCCGCTGGATCATGGAAAAAGCAAGAGAGTTCCAGAAAAATATCTACTTCTCCTTTATTGACTATGCCAAAGCCTTTGACTGTGTGGATCACAATAAACTGGGGGAAATTCTGAAAGAGATGGTAATATCAGACCACCTCACCTGCCTCTTGAGAAACCTGTATACAGGTCACGAAGCAACAGTTAGAACTGGACATGGAACAACAGACTGGTTCCAAATAGGAAAAGAAGTATGTCAAGGCTGGATATTGTCACCCTGCTTATTTAACTAATATGCAGAGTACATCATGAGAAACGCTGGGCTGGAAGAAGCACAAGCTGGAATCAAGACTGCCGGGAGAAATATCAATAACCTGAGATATGCAGATGACATCACCCTTATGGCAGAAAGTGAAGAACTAAAGAGGAGTGGTGGCTGGGCAGGCACAAGAGGGCCTAGAGGAGCTATCCTACGTTGAAGGTCAGGAACGGTGGTGGTAAGGAGATATCCCTCGTCCAAGGTAAGGAGCAGCGACTGTGCTTTGCTGGCGCAGCCGTGAAGAGATACCCCACGCCCAAGGTAAGAGAAACCCAAGTAAGATGGTAGGTGTTGCAAGAGGGAATCAGAGGGCAGACACACTGAAACCATACTTACAGAAAACTAGTCAATCTAATCACACTAGGACCACACCCTTGTCTAACTCACTGAAACCAAGCCATGCCTGCAGGGCAACCCAAGATGGGTGGGGCATGGTGGAGAGGTCTGACAGAATGTGGCCCACTGGAGAAGGGAATGGCAAGCAACTTCAGTATTCTTGCCTTGAGAACCCCATGAACAGTATGAAAAGGCAAAATGATAGGATACCAAAAGAGAAACTCCCCAGGTCATTAGGTGCCCAATATGCTACTGGAGATCAGTGGAGAAATAACTCCAAAAAGAATGAAGTGATGGAGTCAAAGCAAAAACAATACCCAGTTATGGATGTGACTGATGATAGAAGCAAGATCCGATGCTGTAAAGAGCAGTATTGCATAGGAACCTGGAATGTCAGGTCCATGGATCAAGGCAAATTGGAA
>SJXQ01004671.1:26440-88762 GCA_006408695.1 Aepyceros melampus
ATCAGAGGGCAGACACACTGAAACCATACTCACAGAAAACTAGTCAATCTAATCACACTAGGACCACACCCTTGTCTAACTCAATGAAACCAAGCCATGCCTGCGGGGCAACCCAAGATGGGTGGGTCATGGTGGAGAGGTCTGACAGAATGTGGTCCACTGAAGAAGGGAATGGCAAGCCACTTCAGTATTCTTGCCTTGAGAACCCCATGAACAGTATGAAAAGGCAAAATGATAGGATACCAAAAGAGAAACTCCCCAGGTCATTAGGTGCCCAATATGCTACTGGAGATCAGTGGAGAAATAACTCCAGAAAGAATGAAGGGATAGAGCCAAAGCAAAAACAATACCCGGTTATGGATGTGACTGGTGATAGAAGCAAGATCCGATGCTGTAAAGAGCAGTATTGCATAGGAACCTGGAATGTCAGGTCCATGAATCAAGGCAAATTGGAAGTGGTCAAACAAGAGATGGCAAGGGTGAACATCGACATTCTAGGAATCAGCGAACTAAAATGGACTGGAATGGGTGAATTTAACTCAGATGACCATTGTATCTACTACTGCCCTTAGTATATGCACTATTCTATATCAACTCACTTAGTCCTCAGAACTCTAGGTACTATTATTATCTCTTTATTAAGATAAAGACACTGAGGCCCAGGCAACTTAATTTGCTCAAAATCACATAGCTAGTAAGTGGTGAAGCTGGCATTTGAACATTGGCAATACGATTCCAGAGCTCCTTTTAAAATCATAACCTACATAGTTTCAACCCCAGAGCTTCCTTCCTTTCTTTCATAGACCTTACTATAATGAAATTTTAAACCCTTTTATGTTGCAAATATATTTCTCTCTAGTAGATGGCAAGATCTATAATGGCAGGGGTGAGTTCATTTTGTTCAGTGCTGAGTACTAGTGCTGAGTCCAGAGCAGATGCTTCATAAATATAAGCTTTGTAAATAAATAAATGAATGAATGAAAAAATAAGGAAGGAGGAGAAAGGAATAGAGGAGTGAAGCAACAGATACCACTGTGAATATATAAGGTCTAGGGAAGTTTTTTATTGCTGCAGATTTCAGACAGATGGCTTCCCAGAGAAAGCCTTCATCAATATATAAATATATTTTGAAAGGTTGAAAGAAAAAAAATCCATCTTGCAAGGTGCTGGGACCAGGTGCCTCTATTTTAGCACATCACTGTATTCAAGAACAGGAAGCAGAGCTCAGAGATTGAGCACTACACTAGGGAACTGAAGACCTGGCTGAGGTCCACCGTTTCCACTAAGTCACACCTGTGTGCAGCTATGTGGAGGAAAACTGTCTTTGTTCACAACTTTCCATTTGTTGACATGGAGCTAAAATGGGGTAATCTAGGCCAAATTCAAATTCTCAGTTTGGTGCATTGAAATAATGGTTGGAAAAGGTTCTGGAGTTCATTGTTTCCAGAGCTCTTCAGGCTACTTTTAGGCATAGTCCACAGAAAATCTTACAGGGCAACGGGGCAGTCAAGGCAGGTAGGGGAGGATGGATGCACAATATGTAAAACACAACAGCAAAGCTGCCCAGGATGGTAGTGTCATAAATGTACATGTGATCTGAGGACCACAAAGCTCCAACCTGCTACAGGTCAACTAGCCCTTGATGTCATTTTTAAATACATGCTTGATAACAGTTCACATACTACATAATGAATCTATGTAAAGTATACTATATTTTTTGATATATGTGTAGCTGTCAAACAATTATTTTTTTCCTATTTTTGTCACTCTCAAAAGAAACCCCATACCCATTAGCGGTCACTTCTCTTCATAACCTCTTCTCCCCCACCAGTGCCTGGGAACTGCCAATCTGTTTTCTGTCTCTACAGATTTTCCTGTTCTAAACACTACATATTAATGGAATCTTTTGTGGCTGGCTTCTTTCACTTTGCACCATGTTTACAAGGTTTCAACTCTTATGTGGTATGTGTCAGTACTGCGTTCCTTTACATGGCTAAGTAATAGTTCACTGCACAAAATCAGTAAATTTTACTTCTTCATTCATTAGTTGATAGACATGGGTTGCTTCTACTTTCTAGGTAGTATGAATTAAGCTACATTAGCTTAATATAATATTCAAGTTTTTGTGTTGACATATATTTTCATTTCACTTGGTTATATAACTGAGGAGAAGGGGACGACAGAGGATGAGATGGCTGGATGGCATCACTGACTCAATGGACGGGGGTCTGAGTGAACTCCAGGAGTTGGTGATGGACAGGGAGGCCTGGCGTGCTGCAATTCATGGGGTTACAAAGAGTCGGACACGACTGAGTGACTGAACTGAACTGAATATAACTAGGAGTGGAATTTATGGGTTATACATACAGTAACTGTATGTTTAATCTTTTGAGGAACTGCCAATCTTCCAAACAGCTTCAACATTTTATTAATATAGTCCCACCAAATATGTGAAGGTTCCAGTTTCTCCACACCTTCAACAATACTTATTATCTTTATCAATGTAGCCATCCTACTGAGTGTGAAGGGTGCTCATGGTCGGGTTGATGTGCATTTTACTGATGGCTAATGATATTTGATAGTTTTTTCATGATTCACTCATCATTTGTACATCTTCTTTGGAGAAATGACTACTCAAATACTTTGTCCATTTTTAAATTGGCTGCCTTTTTATTTTTAACATGGAAGGCTTTTTTTTTTTTTTAATATATTCTAGATAAAAGTCTCTTACCAGAAAGGAACCCTCTTACACTGTTGGTGGGAATGCAAACTAGTACAGCCACTATGGAGAACAGTGTGGAGATTCCTTAAAAAACTGGAAATAGAACTGCCACACGACCCAGCCATCCCACTGCTGGGCATACACACCAAGGAAACCAGAATTGAAAGAGACATGTGTACCCCAATGTTCATCGCAGCACTGTTTACGATAGCCAGGACATGGAAGCAACCTAGATGTCCATCAGCAGACGAATGGATGAGAAAACTGTGGTACATATACACAATGGCATAATATTCAGCTATTAAAAAGAATGCATTCTGAGATGGATGAAACTGGAACCTATTATACAGAGTGAAGTAAGTCAGAAAGAAAAACACCAATATAGTATATTAATGCATATATGGAATTTAGAAAGATGGTAACAATGACCCTATATGTGAGACAGCAAAAGAGACACAGATATAAAGAATAGACTGTTGGACTCTGTGGAGGGCGAGGGTTCGATGATTTGAGGGAATAGCATTGAAACATGTATATTATTGTTTGTGAAATAGATTGCCAGTCCAGGTTTGATGCATGAGGCAGGGTGCTCAGGGCCGGTGCACTGGGATGACCCTGAGGGATGGGATGGGCAGGGAGGTGGGAGAGAGGGTCAGGATGGGAAACACATGTATACACATGGCTGATTCATGTCATGTATGGCCAAAAAAAACCCACCACAATATTGTAAAGTAAATAGCCTCCAATTAAAAAAAAAAAAGTCCCTTACCAGATATACAATTTGAAAATATTTTCACCTGTTCTGTGGGTTATCTTTTCACCATCTTAATTTGATGAAATCCTATTAGTTAATTTGGTTGCTTGTGCTTTTTGTGTCATATGTAAGAAATCACTGTCTAATATAAGATTACAAAAACTTGTTCCTATGTCTTCTTTTAAGAGTTTCTTTGTTTTGTCCCTTTTGTCTAGGTCTTGATCCATTTAATGTTAATTTTTGTATATGGTGATGACAATATTTTCTTTTTATTTCTATAAGGTCAGTATTAATTTCCTTCCTTTCATTTCATCTTTTAGTATCCTGAGTTGCCTTTTTCTTGGTTAGACTAGCTAAGGGTTTATCAATTTTATTATTTTCAAAGAAGTTTTGGTTCTGTTGATTTTGTCTATTTCTTCCCAAACTCCCCTTGTAATTTTACAGAAACTTTATAGAGAGGGAAGAGTTTGGGCTGAAGGAACAGTAACTTCCTACCCATCCCTTTATTCAAATGACCACACATCAGGGATGCCCAAGGCAGTACTATTTCATACCTATTATCTTCTTTATTAATATTGTCCACTGCAATTCTCAAAATTATCCTGATCAGATGGAAAGTTATACGGTCACTCTACCATGAACCCTGGTCTGAAACTGGACTTCCTCCAGGTTCTACCTTCCTTCTAGCCCCTATCTGTTTGAGTGTTCCTTGTAGTCCTGAACTCAGGCATAAAATAAAATAAGAAGTTAAAATAAGGACAATATAAACATCTGATCAAAGAAACGCACTTGCAGTCAGATCAGCAGGAATTAAAAAAAGGCTTCTGAGAATGCTTGCCAACTTAAAAAAAAAAAAAAGTAAAAGAGTTAAAAGAGTTAGTTTTCACTTGTCTCTCTCTCTTACTCTGTTCTTTTTATTCTTTTATAAACAAGTATAAACTGTGGTTAAGGTCACAGGGAAATATTCCCAAGGACTGCTGTGGATAAAGTAGCCTGACTTTCCCATGGAGCCAGGCCCTGTACTCTATTCTCCAGCTATGCCTGTGTACACACTCTTCCTTAATGGGAGATGGCATGACCCAGTACAGTGACACTCTTCGAAAGGGAAGTGATATCCCTTCCTTGAAAGACAGGTTCCAGGTTGAAGGTGCTTAAGAAATCACAGGGACCACACTACTCTGTTTCACCACCTGCCTCCCACACCATAATCAGTATACCCACGTCTATCAGATGTCAAGAATTCATTTCCATTCTATCTGTCCTTCCCCACCCTACCTTGGACCCATACTCTCAAAGGAGAAGATGGTTCTGTGATTCTATCTACCTCAGTATCACGGATTTCCTACTAACACAGTTGAAGGCATTTTATCAATTACTGGGTATAGTTCATTTACAACAGAAGTCAGGCAATTGTACTTTCACCATTTACAGAAGCACTGTGCACTAACACATTTTAATATATGTTGTTTGAATCCTAAAATTATTTCTTTGTAGTTTATTAATCTAAAAATCCGATCTGCTCTGTTGGCCTGACTACTCCGTGTTACTCACAAAATTTCATTTTATTTTAACCCCATGTGCTTTCTTCCCCCAGCTAAACTGGTCTTTAAGAGAGGTATTTTAGGAATTGCAGTTTTATAATATTTTACAAGAACTTGTTTGTTAATAAGAATTTGCTTGATATCAAAGTTAAATCACAATGAAAAATCTGGTGTGTTCAGGGTTTTCAGTGGAACAAAAATGCCCATTAAAAGTCAGGGAAAATTTTACTGCTGTTTTTGGCAATAAAACACAATGATGAAACAAAGCTTCCTGAACAATGTAAAGACAGTGGGACAGTGACTCAAAGCACTGTCAGAAATTTTATTTTGAGACCTAACATAGTTCACAGAATACCAGTTGACTTTATTCTTAGGAACACATTTAAAAATTGCAGAGATGAAGTTTCAGGCCTGGTTACATCTACCAGGAAAATGACGCAACCATTATTCACCTCTTCCAGCTACGGTTTTTACTGTCATCTCCTATGAGTTACACTTTGGCACTCTCCTAAACATCATTGGGCCACAAGCTCAGTCTAAATCAAATATTTTCACAAACTAAACAATCTAGTGCTAAAAACTACCCAAGTTACAAAGACCCTGTGCTGTATCCGTTCCAAGGAATGGCCACTTTTATAGGGAAAAAGTGCTTACTACATGAAAAGAGAAATAGTACTTTAAACCCAGAGAACCAGACTGGCCAGAACATCAGAAAAACACTGCTAGGATCAAACGTCCACTGGCCGCCAAATGATAGACATACCCATCAGTGACTTTTTCCATTCTCTGTATCTCATGAGACCTCATAAATAGACTGTCTTGGAAGGCTTTAGTTCATTTAGTATTGGGTTAGTTAACTTATATTCATACCAGGATAAAAATTGTGTTTCGCAGACCTAGCCTATACTCCTAGTTCTGGCTAATGTTTTTACAAATATGAGCCACTATTCACATTATCATTATAAAAAACAATTTCAAAACCAAGTATGTGGCCTACTGATGACAGGTAACTAGCATTGTCTCTGTATGCGCACAGCATCTAATTTTCAAAAAGTTGAAGGGAAGCATACAAGCAATGCTGGCAAGCCAATCTCACACACCAGTAAAATTTTCATTTTTCTACATTAAAATACAGATATGTGAAAACACACGCCTTGCAGTTGCTACAAGTTTCAATTTGAAATTAGTTACCTAGTGCCTGGCACATAATAGTTATACTGAAAAAAAATTTATTTGAATGAATGAATAAAAAATATCTGATATCTTGCAGATCTGGGAAAACCATACCAACCATACCACGTCAAGTGTTAAAAGTAATATTTAGGAAGCCACAGGCAATTTCATTATACATTCTCTTTCCCCTTTAAAAGCAAAAGCTACTCTTGATTTGAGTAGCTTTGTAATTAGACTAACTGCTCAGCTCTACAGATCTCTCTCACTTCTGTTATCTCTATCAGTAGTATTAACACGTGGGGCTTTATATCGGTTAACTGCCTTTGGAATCAGCATAGTATTACCTCCTCAGCAACTGTACAGTCTTTGCTCAGAGGCTTTCATTAAATACAACCATCATGCATTTAACAAACTCATACTGAACTTGTATATGTGCCCAGTAATTTTAGGCACTAGGGTTACATCAGTAAACAAAAAAATTAAGCCAAAACCAATTCCCAAATCTGTCCTTGTGGGGCCTATAGCCTGAGGAGGAAGAGAAGAAAAAAAAATGTAACAAGAAAGTAAATGACATAGTATGTTAGTTAATTAAGTGTGGTATGAGAAAAACAAGAACAGGGTAAAGGAGAAGTTCTGAGAAAGGACTGCAAATGTAAATGGTGTGGTCATGGCAAGTCTCATTGAGGAGGAGACCTCTGAGTAAGGACTTGAGGAGCCCCTAGGAAAGAACCCCTGTAAATTCTGCCGGGCATTTCAAGGAACAGCAAGGAGGCCACTGTGACTGCAGTGGAGTAAGAGAGCAGATCAGATGGGAAGGCAGGGGCCACAGCATAGAGAGCCTAGGAAGCCATCACTGTAAACACCTGTACTTCTCTCTGAGAGAAACATGAGCCAGTGAAAACACTTTAGGGGTCAACAGAATCATTTGGCTTAGGTTTTTAAAAGGGTCATTCTTCCTGAGGTGTTGAGAATATGAAATAAGGAGAATAGGATGAAAAAAGGAGATGAGTCAGGAGCCTACCCAGTGATTTAGCTGAGAGATGACGGTGGCCTGGACTAGGCAGAACAGGGAAGGTGGTGAAAAGAAGCTGAATTCTGGATATATTTTAAAGGCAGAGCCAACAGGGCTTCCTGACAGATAAGATGTGATGTGTAATAGAAAAAGAGGAGGTGAGTATGACTTCATAATTCTGGCTTCAGCAACTGGAAAAATGGGAGTTGTCAATGACTGATATGAAAAAAGATGATGGGTGGAGTATGTGCAGAGGAAGGAAGGATCTGTTCTATTTTGAAGATGTTAACCTTATAGAGTGAAATGGTATAATCTTCACTTTGCAACCCCAGTTCATTCTCCTTAGCATACACTTACGTGTAGATTAACAATAAATCTTTGGCCTTTTATTCTTTAGGTACTTGACCTATATACTAGGTAGCTTTAGGTACTAGAACTAGTTGAAGACCATACAAAAAATAACTTTTATCCATTAAAGCCAACATTTCACTCACTGTAGGTCAAATATTAGCTCTTCCACTTATCTATGATGGGACCTTAACATCTTTAGATTTATTGATGACAACATAAAATGGATAAAACACCTACTTTACAAGGATGGTGTGAGAGTAAATGATGTAAGTGAAGAAGTTTCATGTTATACTAACATTAGAAGCTATTACTAAAGTAATAGCACTGCTTTAGCAATATAGAAGTATATACTATTAATATACAATATAGAAGTGTGGCTCAGAGGTTAAAGCGTCTGCCTCCAATGCGGGAGACCCGGGTTCGATC
Source organism: Aepyceros melampus (assembly GCA_006408695.1). Classification (NCBI taxonomy): domain Eukaryota; kingdom Metazoa; phylum Chordata; class Mammalia; order Artiodactyla; family Bovidae; genus Aepyceros; species Aepyceros melampus. The sequence goes on from SJXQ01004671.1 coordinate 34,420, forward strand.
CCTGGGTCAGGAAGATCCCCTGGAGAAGGAAATGGCAACCCACTCCAGTATTCTTGCTTGGAGAATCTCATGGACTGAGGAGCCTGGTGGGCTGCAGTCCATGAGGTCACAAAGAGTCAGACTTGACTGAGTGACTTTACTTACTTACTTATTATACTAAATATATATACTATATATTAATAAATAATATAGAAGTATATACTAAAGAGTTATACTATTAGAAGCTATTAATATTATTGCCCATAGCTTGCCATAGCTTTTCTCCTGCCTTTAGTTGTTCATTTATTCATTCATGCATCCCATCATCTTATAAAAAAGAATGAATTTGGATAAAGTTCTTCAAATTTTCTCTTAAACTGGTAGAAGACTTCTGAGAAACTTTTAGGGGGTTTCTTCACCATTGTCATCTCGTACCCTTCAAAGAGCTGCCTAGACAATGGTTACAAAAATGACTTATCTTACATTGGTCTGATTCCATTACAATGAATTCTGCAAGAAAACATTAAATTGCAAGGACAAAAAAACCCTGCTAAAGTAATAGGAAGCAGCATGGTAAAGCAGAAACAGCAATGAAAAGTGGGCTGTGTTATTATACATTAAAGGAAAAGTCTACTGGACTGTTTAAAAGTGCTGGGGTAGGAACAGAGCAGACTCTTTAGACATAATCTGTAGAAGATGAGAATGTGACATAATGCAGGAGAGTTAAAAGAGATGGCAGTAGAAATTAACTATCAAGGGCTTGGCCCTAACTACTGTCACTTTAGTTTGTAAGAACTTTGGCCTGCCCTTGATGGCCCTCCATTCTTATTATCTGAAGAAGTGAAGGCATGCAGGTAATCTTTCTCAACTATATCATTATATGCAGAGAGACTGGGATTTCTATTGACAAAGGAAGGTAAGTGCCCGGGTTTTAGAGGAGGAGTCTAGTTTTCTTATGAATCTTAGTGAATTAGCATTAGAACAGACAGAGTCCTGTGTTCTTAAACAAACCAAGGAATAAACAACAAAACCCTGTGGGAAATAATGTCAAGCTTTAACAGCTTTCCCCTAACTGACTGAAGGAGTTTGGAAGACCCAGGAGGATTCCTTAGTAATTCTTTCTCCTCCATGCTCTCACACTCAATTTTATTAAGGCACTTCTATTACTGGGTTTGGCTAACATGATTATTTACTGATGGGGATCTACTGACACAAGGTATGAGCTCCCTCAAGGGTGGGAAGATATTTTATCCATCCTTGTAAAACAGCCTCTGGCACAAACAACACAAAGTCAATAAAAGTCACTTTCCTGATTCCCCTTCTGCATACTGCTTTCCCTCCTCAATCTTCTATTTCCGAATTGCTAACTCCAGAGCTCTCTCAGTGAACTCTCATATATACTTCATTATCCTTTTGTGTCAAAAGCTGCTCATATAAAACCGTCAAAGAGGAGCAATTTCAAGGCAGGAAACCCAAAATTTCAGACCATGCATTTTCTCACAGTGGAATGCTTGCAATTCATCTAAATCATTATCTAGGCTCCACTAGTGATATCTTGAGAAGAATAATTTTGGCTTCTAGATCTTCTGAGTCACCTTTAGTGATTTTTATTTCAACACCATCATTCTAGGAAACTCCTTTAAAAAAAAAAAAGCCATCATGAAAATATTCAAATGCACAAAAAAGGTGAAAGTATTTTATAGTAAGCATCTGTATACTTACCACCTGATTCTCTAGTGAATATTTTCTTATTTACTTGTTTCAATAACTATTTAGGGATGAAATGGGTCTCATAATAAAAGGCACTTTTACTTATTGCCTATGATTTAAGAAATCAACAAAACTGTTAATAACAACCATAGTTATTTATTGCATCTTTGTGTGGCTTGCCTACACTACTTTTAATCCTTAGAAAATTCCTACAGGGAAACTGAAGTAGAGAATTATGAAACTTGGCCAAGTGCCAGAGCAGGTCTCTGGAAGCTACACTTAACACTAAACCTCACACTCTTTAATATTCTATTCTGATCCTAAAAGGCAAAGGAGGGAAAAAACCAAACAACTGAAGGAGGCATTATTGGCTATCTGCTCATCACTCACTTAAATTTCCCCTCATCCTAAGGGAAATTAATTTTTCACAAAATCCTCCTCCCTACACTCAATGTCTCCAAGATAGTTAAGCATACCCCCCAGTTCCCAGGGATGTGGGTCTCTTTCCTTTGACTGGTTCAGAAATTCACTCCGAATCCAATGAGAGAGGGAACTGCCTAAATCACAGGGCTTGCTAAAAGAATGAGCATGTAACCTAAGTTGGTTTACCAATTCACAGGAAAAAGTTTTCTCAGGGCTTCTGGGGAAAATCTTCCTCGCCCCTAGAAGGTAGCTTTGGGAACAATTGGATGCCATGAAGTGCAGACATGGAGCCAGGAACTATGACAGTCACGGTGCCACCACAAGGAAAGCAATCTTAGGAAGGAGTCAACATATCAACAACAAGAAGGCAGTGGGAATCAAGAGAAAAGAAACTATTAGACTGAAATAGCTCAAGTCTCTCATACTTGTGGAGTTCAGGCTGTAGGTGGCAATACATCTCCTTATTATAAAATATGCTTTGGGTTTTTTGTTACAGTATTTCTAGTTACAGACCTCACAGATGATAGGGAAAACCACTCCCAAAAATACTTTAAAGAAAAATGTGATAGCTAAAAGAGAACACAGTGGAAGGGATTTATTCATGAGGGAAGAGGCTCAGCAAATGGCAGGCGTTCTATGGAATTTCATTTCCAGGGTAGGTTCAGCAATAGTAGCAGTAGCTTCCTGAGACTGTTCACACACAGAACCCTGAGGCCTTCCTTGAAGAACAGTATTTATATTTCCATAAAAGATCACAAAGGAATGGATTCTAGCCAAGCTTTAAAAAGTCTAGATGAGTTCTCATCCCCACAGGCAATCATGTTGTCACCCAGGCCCCAAACTCTTCATTCCACTTTTGACATTGCAATAACTAGGCGTCTGCAGAGCTAGGTTCTAATTCACACTCCCATCAACTACTCTTATCATCATTTTCTAGGATTACATTTCCAAGTAGAAAAGTCCTAGGGTTACTCTCAGGAGCTACTGATAGACTATTTGTGAAATACAAACATGAGAAATTATTATTGAGGACATATAGAGTATGTTAGCTATTGCTCATTAGTATAGGGCTTTTTATCAGTCACTATCAAACTAGAAGTCATGCTAAGAAAATTGCCAAAATGTTATCTAGAGAAAGAAGCAGATTATTTGCCCTTTTCCTCTTCTCTTTCCCAAATGGTTGGTGCTCATGGAAAAATGTAGTTCTCCAAGGAGTTATGTCATTAACATCACTGTTAATATTTACTGCATTGGAAAGTAAAGGGATTTGATTTAGGTCATACCAGAATGGTCTAGTGGTGTTGCCCACTTTCTTCAATTTAAGTCTGAATTTGGCAATCAGGAGTTCATGATCTGAGCCATAGTCAGCTCCCGGTCTTGTCTTTGTTGACTGTATAGAGCTTCTCCATCTTTGGCTGCAAAGAATATAATCAATCTAATTTCGGTGTTGACCATCTGGTGATGTCCATGTGTAGAGTCTTCTCTTGTGTTGTTGGAAGAGGGTGTTTGCTATGACCAGTGCATTTTCTTGGCAAAACTCTATTAGTCTTTGCCCTGCTTCATTCCGCATTCCAAGGCCAAATTTGCGTTACTCCAGGTGTTTCTTGACTTCCTACTTTTGCATTCCAGTCCCCTATATGAAAAGGACATCTTTTTTGGGTGTTAGTTCTAAAAGATCTTGTAGGTCTTCATAAAACCGTTCAACTTCAGCTTCTTCAGCATTACTGGTTGGGGCATAGATTTGGATAATTGTGATATTGAATGGTTTGCCTTGGAGACGAACAGAGATCATTCTGTCATTTTTGAGATTGCATCCAAGTACTGCATTTCGGACTCTTTTGTTGACCATGATGGCTACTCCATTTCTTCTGAGAATAATGAAAAGGACATCTTTTTTGGGTGTTAGTTCTAAAAGATCTTGTAGGTCTTCATAAAACCGTTCAACTTCAGCTTCTTCAGCATTACTGGTTGAGGCATAGATTTGGATAATTGTGATATTGAATGGTTCACTTTGACCAATTTTTAAAATTTCATTCAGTTCAGTTCAGTTCAGTCGCTCAGTCGTATCCGACTCTTTGTGACCCCATGAACCGCAGCATGCCAGGCCTCTTTGTCCATCACCAACTCCTGGAGTTTACCCAAACTCATGTCCATTGAGTTGGTGATGCCATACAACCATCTCATCCTCTGTCGTCCTCTTCTCTTCCTGCCCTCAATCTTTCCCAGCATCAGGGATTTTTCAAATGAGTTAGCTCTTTGCATCAGGTGGCCAAAGTACTAGAGTTTCAGCTTCAACATTAGTCTTTCCAATGAACACCCAGGACTGATTTCCTTTAGAATGGACTGGTTGATCTCCTTGTAGTTCAAGGGACTCTCAAGAGTCTTCTCCAACACCACAGTTCAAAAGCATCAGTTCTTCAGTGCTCAGCTTTCTTTATAGTCCAACTCTCACGTCCATACATGACTACTGGAAAAACCATAGCCTTGACTAGATGGACCTTTGTTGACAAAGTAATGTCTCTGCTTTTGAATATGCTATCTAGATTGGTCATTACTTTCCTTCCAAGGAGTAAGTTCTTTTAATTTCATGCCTACAATCACCATCTACAGTGATTTTAGAGTCCAGAAAAATAAAGTCAGCCACTATTTCCACTGTTTCCCCATCTATTTCCCATGAAATGATGGGACCAGATGCCATGATCTTAGTTTTCTGAAAGTTGAGCCTTAAGCCAATATTTTCATTTTCCTCTTGCACTTTCATCAAGAGGCTCTTAAGTTCTTCTTCACTTTCTGCCAGAAGGGTGGTGTCATCTGCATACCTGAGGTTATGCATATCTGAATATCTGCTGCTCCTGCACCACGCAGCCCTAAAATTTTATATATAGAATCATATTATGTCTTGGATATTTAACTCAAAACTTTATTTCTAAGAATAATGCATATAATTGTGATGGTTATACTTCATCTATTTCCATTACATTGTATTAATTCATTCCATGTTGCTACCACAATTCAGTCATATACTTGTTGCTTAATCTTTTCTGAATAATGCTGCTCTAAACATTTTTTAACACCTCTGGTGCATAATTTAAGACACAGTCCACAGAATAGAATTGCTAGGCTTAGCATCTTGAAATTTATTATAAGATGACAAACTGTTAGCCAAAATGTTTATATCTTTAAGAATTTCATAGAGGAACAATCCTATTGCGTTGTATGTGTGTCATAATGTGGTCATGTTAGATTTGATGATTTTTTGTAGATCTGGAGAGAATAAAATTATAACTTGTCTTTCACTTTAATATCTGCCATTATTTAATAATAATTAAAATGTGGATAAATATTGGGGAAATTCCTCTTCAAAAAGGCTGTCAATTCATATATGACCTGAGAACATATGTTGTTGTTCAGTTGTTAAGTCATGTCTGACTGTGCACATAGCTGTCCTTCACTGTCTCCTGAAGTTTGCTTAAACTGATGTCCATTGAGTAGATGATGCCATCCAACCATCTTATTCTCTGTCGCCTTTCTCCTCCTGCCTTCAATTTTTCCAAGCATCAGAATTTCCTCTAATGAACTAGCCCTTAGCTTCAGGTAACCAATGTATTGGAGCTTCATCTTCAGCATCAGTCTTTCCGGTGAATATTCAGAGTTGATTTCCTTTAGGAATGACTGGTTTGATCTCCTTACTAGTCAAGGGACTCAAGAGTCTTCTCTAGCACCACAGGTCAAAAGCATCAATTCTTTGGCACTCAGCCTTCTCTATGTCCAAATCTCACATCTCTACATGACTACAGGGAAACTCATAGCTTTACCTAGACAGACTTCTGGTGGTAAATTGATGTCTCTGCTTTTTAATATGCAGTCTTGGTTTGTCATAACTCTCCTTCCAAAGAGCAAGCACCTTTTAATTTCATGGTTGCAGTCACAGTCTGTAGTGATTTTGGAGCTCAAAGATACAAAATCTGTCACACGTCCAATTTTTCTACTGCTATTTGCCATTAAATGATGGGACTGGATGCATGATCTTAGTTTTTTGAATGTTGAATTTTAAGTCAACTTTTTCACTCTCTAGTTTCACTCTCATCAAGAGGTTCTTTAGTTCCTCTTCGCTTTCTGCTGTTAGAGTGCCATCATTTGCATATCTGAGATTGTTGATATTTCTCCTGGCAACTTTGATTCCAGTTGTGATTCATCCAGAGTACATATGAGAGGACTCATTTGTGTTACATCAGCCTTCAAATACAAAGACATTGACTGTATATTTTGCCAATATGATAGGATAAAAATTATATCTGACTCTTGCTTCACTATGCATTAACATGACATTAAACGTAACAGATTTTTATGTTTAATGGGCATTAATGAATATTATATAAAGTGTAGCCACAATAAGTTTAGTGACCAACCATCATTTCATACAGATATAAAATAAAAAGAAAAAACATTTTTTCATTGTGATAAGAACTCTTAAGATTTACTATCTTAACAGCTTTCATATATAAAATACAACCGGGTCTCCAGCATGGCAGGCAGATTCTTTACTGTCTGAGTCACCAGGGAAGCAAATTATCAGTTCTCTCTTTTATTTGAGCTAACATAATAGTCTTATAAGAACTGAACACATGAAGGTCATGTTTCTTGGAAATTTTAAATTATGGAAAAATTCTTCTATCACTTATCCACACCGGCTTCCCCAGTGGCTCAGCGGTAAGGAATCTGCCTGCAATATAGGGGACACAGCAGATACAGATTCTGTCCCTTGGTCCAGAAAATCCGTTGGAGAAGAAAATGGCAACCCACTTCAGTATTCTTTCTAGGAAAACCCCAGGGAGAGAAGAGCCTGCTGGGCTACAGTCCTTGGGGTCGTAAAGAGTCAGGTATGACTGACTAAGCTTGCAGGCTCCCTCTATCCACAACTATCTCTTCTTCATTGTGCTTTTCCTTCTTGTTATTTTTTGACACATCATGATTCTTGCAAAGTCCTTTTCTGATTATCATTCATTTTAGATTGGTGCTAATCAATGTTCTCCTGTGGAGTAGACTGTTGGATGTGACAGCAGAAGGAAGTTGGCTGAGGAAGATAAGGTGTCTAGTCTCGGCTGTTTACTTCTTAGATCTCTTCACCTCACAACCGATGTTGAACAAGAAGACCTAACTGATCATTTACTGACAAGCTAGTTGCCCCAACTATAGAGTCAATCATCTAATTGCAGAGGAGATGCAACCAGAGTTTTTCTATTTACTCCATTGCTTGCTGCTGCAACGTATTGACTTGGTTCCAACCATGTGTTGTGTGTGCATGCTCAGTCGCTCAGTCCTGTTGGATTTTTTGCTACGCTATGGACTGTAGCCTGCCAGGCTCCTCCTTTCCATGGGATTCTCCAGGCAAGAATACTGGAGTGGGTTGCAGTTTCTTCCTCCAGAGAAATTTTCCAGACCCAGGGATCCAACCCAATTCTTCTGTGTCTCCTACATTGTTAGCTGGATTCTTTACCACTGAGCCACCTGGGAAGCCGAAGAATTTGTTAATGAACTGCTTAATGATCCCAGTCTCCCCTATTAGGATCCTTAGAACAATGTCATTAATTGTGCCTTAAAAAAATAGCTTTTCCGTAGCCTTGGTATTCGGAGGAGGCAATGGCAACCCACTCCAGTACTCTTGCCTGGAAAATCCCATGGATGGAGGAGCCTGGTAGGCTGCAGTCCATGGCGTTGCTAACAGTCAGACACGACTGAGTGACTTAACTTTCCCTTTTCACTTTCATGCATTGGAGAAGGAAATGGCAACCCACTCCATTGTTAATCCCAGGGATGGGGGAGCCTGGTGGGCTGCTGTCTATAGGGTCGCACAGAGTCAGACATGATTGAAGCAACTTAGCAGCAGTAGCAGCAGCAGCAGCAGCAGCAGCAGCTTTGGTATTACATTTGCTGTTTTCATTATATTTGGCAGCTATCTGAATTACTTACTTTGCCAGGTGAGATATTTCCCAATCTGATGTAACCATTTTTAATTAATTTAATTTTTTTTTATTCTTACCTAAAAATAGGCAACCCATTCCAGTACTCTTGCCTGGGAAATCCCATGAACGGAGGAGCCTGGTAGGCTATAGTCCATGGGGTTGAAAACAGTAGGACACGACTGAGCTAATTCACTTTCACTTTTCACTTTCATGCATTGGAGAAGGAAATGGCAACCCACTCCAGTGTTCTTGCCTGGAGAATCCCAGGGACGGGAGAGCCTGGTGGGCTGCAGTCTTTGGGTCACACAGAGTCAGACACATTAATTTAATTTTTTTTTATTCTTACCTAAAAATAGGCAACCCATTCCAGTACTCTTGCCTGGGAAATCCCATGAACGGAGGAGCCTGGTAGGCTATAGTCCATGGGGTTGAAAACAGTAGGACACGACTGAGCTAATTCACTTTCACTTTTCACTTTCATGCATTGGAGAAGGAAATGGCAACCCACTCCAGTGTTCTTGCCTGGAGAATCCCAGGGACGGGAGAGCCTGGTGGGCTGCAGTCTTTGGGTCACACAGAGTCAGACACGACTGAAGTGACTTAGCAGCAAAAATAGAAAAGCTTATGAGTACAAGTTATTGTACCAGATCCAACTGATGCCATTTATTTCCAGCCAGGATCATGTCTCCACAAATTACCCTCAAAGTATCTTTTATTTATATTACAGAAAGAGTGAGTTTTAGTGTTATTGTTGGTCTATAATCAATAATTTTCCTTCAAATATTTGTATTTGTTAGAAAATAATAAGATGGTTTCTTAATCATATTATATCGAATTAAAATATTATTTAGTTATAAAGTTAAACTTTCTATTGTTTGATAAAAATTGGCTACTTTAGAAGGCAAACAAATACATTATTTTTTATTCTACATAAAATTTATGCAATCCTTGTAAACTATTATCAGTTCAGTTCAGTTCAGCCGCTCAGTCGTGTCCGACTCTTTGCGACTCCATGAATCGCAGTACGCCAGGCCTCCCTGTCCATCACCAACTCCCGGAGTTCACTCAGACTCACGTCCATTGAGTCCGTGATGCCATCCAGCCATCTCATCCTCGGTCGTCCCCTTCTCCTCCTGCCCCCAATCCCAGCATCAGGGTCTTTTCCAATGAGTCAACTCTTCGCATGAGGTGGCCAAAGTACTGGAGCTTCAGTTTGAGTATCATTCCTTCCAAAGAAATCCCAGGGTTGATCTCCTTCAGAATGGACTGGTTGGATCTCCTTGCAGTCCAAGGGACTCTCAAGAGTCTTCTCCAACACCACAGTTCAAAAGCATCAATTCTTCTGCGCTCAGCCTTCTTCACAGTCCAACTCTCACATCCATACATGACCACAGGAAAAACCATAGCCTTGACTAGACGGACCTTAGTCGGCAAAGTAATGTCTCTGCTTTTGAATATACTATCTAGGTTGGTCATAGCTTTTCTTCCAAGGAGTAAGCGTCTTTTAATTTCATGGCTGCAGTCACCATCTGCAGTGATTTTGGAGCCCAAAAAAATAAAGTCTGACACTGTTTCTACTGTTTCCCCATCTATTTCCCATGAAGTGATGGGGCCAGATGCCATGATCTTTGTTTTTGAATGTTGAGCTTTAAGCCAACTTTTTCACTCTCCTCTTTCACTTTCATCAAGAGGCTTTTTAGCTCCTCTTCGCTTTCTGCCATAAGGGTGGTGTCATCTGCATATCTGACGTTATTGATATTTCTCCCAGCAATCTTGATTCCAGCTTGTGTTTCTTCCAGTCCAGCATTTCTCATGATGTACTCTGCATATAAGTTAAATAAGCAGGGTGACAATATACAGCCTTGACGTCCTCCTTTTCCTATTTGGAACCAGTCTGTTGTTCCATGGCCAGTTCTAACTGTTGCTTCCTGACCTGCATACAGATTTCTCAAGAGGCAGGTTAGGTGGTCTGGTATTCTCATCTCTTTCAGAATTTTCCACAGTTTATTGTGATCCACACAGTCAAAGGCTTTGGTGTAGTCAAGAAAGCAGAAATAGATGTTTTTCTGGAACTCTCTTGCTTTTTCCATGATCCAGCAGATGTTGGCAATTTGATCTCTGGTTCCTCTGCCTTTTCTAAAATCAGCTTGAACATCAGGGAGTTCACGGTCTATAAAATATATTGGTATAAATAATAGATAATATATATAATATATGATTATGTTTTCATTATGGTAAAACGTGGTTCATGTAATTTTGCTTCAACTTACTGAAGCCTCATATACTATAATTTTAAAAGGGCTTATATTCCTGATTAATTAAAAGTCTATTCTCATCCTTATCAAACTGGGAATCCTAACACTATCAATGCTCTTGAATTAATTACAGAAATATAAAAACATCCATCAGCATAACAGACTAAAACTTTAAAATGGCATTGTTGCCAAAAAAGGGAAGATTTACTTTTGAAGCACTTTTCATTTTTTGACTATTCTTTGTTATAATTTGGATATGTATGGACTCTGAACATTCTCTTAAAGATATGAGGTATAAAATATGCATCTATCCATAAATGTAGGTTTGAAGTTTGGAGTAGGGTCAGTAATGGACTATCACATTGCCTTGCTGAAGCATTTGTGAGGGGTTGGGAAGCAAAGAGTAATTAAATTCCCTGAGCTTCATAAATAATGTTTTTCATTCAAATATAATCATGATTTAGTGCTAAATTTGCTTCTACTCTAAGATCACATCCAAATTATTTAATAAAACCAACAAAATGTAGCATAAGGCAAAATGCCTTTTATTTTCCTTTCATGGAATTATTATGCAAGCTGAAAAAATTAGCAGATGATGGGCAGATTTTATATATACAATATATATTATATATGAACATAATCCTGGTGAAACATTTATGATGTTTACTTAATTTAAAATATGTCCACAGTCATCAAGACAGTATGGTTCTGGCACAAAGACAGAAATATAGATCAATGGAACAAAATAGAAAGCCCAGAGATAAATCCATACACCTATGGATAGCTTATCTTTGACAAAGGAGGCAAGAATATACAGTGGATTAAAGACAATCTTTTTAACAAGTGGTGCTGGGAAAACTGGTCAACCACTTGTAAAAGAATGAAATTAGATCACTTTCTAACACCATACACAAAAATAAACTCAAAATGGATTAAAGATCCAAACATAAGACAAGAAACTATAAAACTCCTAGAGGAGAACATAGGCAAAACACTCTCTGACATAAATCACAGCAGGANTTTGGCTGCAAAGAATATAATCAATTAAGCTTTTTTGTTGTTGTTCATTTCTTTGAAGAGCGCTCCCCTCCCTTATTTTGTAACTTCCATACCTTATAAAACATATATCTACTTATCTTAAGAGTTACATTCTCTTGAGAGCAGAAGATAAAGACTAATGAAGGTAATTTATTTAGAAGATGGTCCTCGAAAGTAAGCAAGAGACAGCAGGAAAAGTTGGGTAGGGAAGAAGGAAAAGCCAGCATAAAGATGAATTATCAAGATCCTTGTGTAAACAATAGGACTCAGTTCTCCCAGGATTTGCAAGTGAAATAAAATTGTGTCCTAGAATTCTGCTAAAAGCCAGAGGCTAGAGCTTTTTTCTTCTAGTTCCAGTAACTCTAGAGCCATTGGTAGGGAAGAGCTCCCAGAGAGTAACTCTTGTTGAATTTCTAGGTTGCTCTCTGAGTTAACTACCGTTTTCTGCAATAGCTCAGGAAAAGTGCTGAAAGACAGGTACATGAAAGGAATGGAACAGTCAGGATGAGTCTGAGAATGCTCTGAGCTATAAGTGGGCTAAAGGCAGAGCACACATTTATGAGGTGAGTCTATGTCAACCCCTTGGGTAGGAGCATAAATGCCAGAATGCCTTTCTGTAGGGCACAAGAGAAAGATAATAACAAGAAAATGGGAGCAGATAAATCAAAGCAATATTAGAGAAACAAAGAAAGAAGATGATATCAGAAGGAAATCTGGTCAAGTATGACATTTTTTAAGGAGCTCAGGAACTATATGTTTTAAAATTATTGAATTATATTAAAGAGAGAAGATAATTAACTTTATAGAGAAATTTCATTGAAACATGGGTCAGAAAAGCACATTAAAAGCCATCATTACTTTATTTTTCTGCATTTTGAACAGAAAAACCTTTTCCTGAAAACCAAACACCTCTGTTTCTATCATGTTTGAGTCAGTTAATACATGTAAGGAGCTTAGAACTATCTCCAGGCAATCATGGGAACATTGGAACAGTTTTGCATTGTTATTATTTATTGTTATTATTATTAGATAATGGAAATAAGAGAGTGAAAATAAGAGAAGTGAAAGGTAAAGCAGAAAAGGAAAGATATACCCATTTGAATGCAGAGTTCCAAAAATAGCAAGGAGAGATAAGAAAGCCTTCCTCATTGATAAATGTAAATAAATAGAGGAAAACAATAGAATGAGAAAGACTAGAGGTCTCTTCTCAAAAGAACATTTCATGCAAAGATGGGCTCAATAAAGGACAGAAATGGTATGGACCTAAGATAAGAAGAAGATATTAAGAAGAGGTGGCAAGAATATACAGAAGAACTGTACAAAAAAGATCTTCACGACCCAGATAATCATGATGGTGTGATCATTCACCTAGAGTCAGATCCTGGAATATGAAGTCAAGTGGGCCTTAGGAAGCATCCCTACGAACAAGGCTTGTGGAGGTGAGGGAATTCCAGTGGAACTATTTCAAATCCTGAAAGATGATGCTGTGAAAGTGCTGCACTCAATATGCCATGGCTCAATAAAGGACAGAAATGGTATGGACCTAAGATAAGAAGAAGATATTAAGAAGAGGTGGCAAGAATATACAGAAGAACTGTACAAAAAAGATCTTCACGACCCAGATAATCATGATGGTGTGATCATTCACCTAGAGTCAGATCCTGGAATATGAAGTCAAGTGGGCCTTAGGAAGCATCCCTACGAACAAGGCTTGTGGAGGTGAGGGAATTCCAGTGGAACTATTTCAAATCCTGAAAGATGATGCTGTGAAAGTGCTGCACTCAATATGCCAGCAAATTTGGAAAACTCAGCAGTGGCCACAGGACTGAAAAAGGTCAGTTTTCATTCCAATCCCAAAGAAAGGCAATATAAAAGAATGCTCAAACTACCTCACAGTTGCACTCATCTCAAACATTGGTAAAGTGATGCTTAAAATTCTTCAAGCCAGGTTTCAGAAATACATGAACCATGAACTTCCAGATGTTCAAGCTGGATTTAGAAAAGGCAGAGATCAAAATGTGAATATCAGTTGAATCATTGAAAAAGCAAGAGAGTTCCAGAAAAACATCTATTTCTGCTTTATTGATTATGACAAAGCCTTTGAATCTGTGGATTACAATAAACTGAAAAATTCTGAAAGAGATAGGAATACCAGACCACCTGACTTGCCACTTGAGAAATACTGTCAGGAAGTAACAAGTTAGAACTGGACATGGAACAGCAGATTGGTTCCAAATAGGAAAAGGATTCCACAATGAAAATAATTTCCAAAAAGGAAAAATATCAAGGCTATATATTGTCACCCTGCTTATTTAGCTTATATGTAGAGTACACCATGAGAACGCTGGGCTGGAGGAAGCACAAGCCTGAATCAAGATTGCTAGGAGAAATATCAATAACCTCAGATATGCAGATGACACCACCTTTATGGCAGAAAGTGAAGAACTAAAGAGCCTCTTGATGAAAGTGAAGGAGGAGAGCGAAAAAGATGGCTTAAAGCTCAACATTCAGAAAACTACTATCATGGCATCTGGTCCCATCACTTCATGACAGATGGGGAAACAGTGGCTAACTTTATTTTGGGGGGGCTCCAAAATCACAGCAGATGGTGATTGCAACCATGAAATTAACTTCTTGGAAGGAAAGTTATGACCAACCTCAACAGCGTTTTAAAAACCAAAGACATTATTTTGCCATATAGTCAAAGCTATGGTTTTTCAAGTAGTCATGTATAGATGTGAGAGTTGGGCCATAAAGAAAGCTGAGCACCGAAGAACTGATGCTTTTGAACTGCGGCATTGGAGAAGACTCTTGAGAGTCCCTTGGACTTCAAGGAGATCCAACCAGTCCATCCTAAAGCAAATCAGTTTTGGGTCTTCATTGGAAGGAGTGATGCTGAAGCTGAAACTCCAATATATTGGCCACCTGATGCCAAGAGCTGACTCATTGGAAAAGACCCTGATGCTGGGAAAGATTGAAGGCAGGAGGAAAAGGGGATGACAGAGGATGAGATGGCTGGATGGCATTACTGATGTGATGGACGTGGGTTTTGGTAGACTCTGAGAGGTGGTGATGGACAGGAAACCCTGGCATGCTTCAGTCCATGGGGTTGGAAAGAGTCAGATATAACTGAGTGACTGAACTGAACTGAGCTGAAAGACATTGTGAATAATGGAATAACTCAAGTAGAGATAAATTTAAAGATTATTAAGAAAATAGAAATTCTTCTAGAGTCAAAGAAGATTATTTTATGATGAGGTCAGAAGGGCTCAGGAGCTCAGGATCTCTCTCTCTCTCTCTCACACACACATACACACGCATGTGCATTCACACACATGCTGCTCAGGGAAATATAATTTCTAGGACAGAAGCCAAGAAGTTCTAGATGAGGCTCAGAGATTAGAACAGTGGATGAGAGTGGGTAAAGGCTGCTTGTAGATGATCAAAGATCAGATAGGCAAAGTGAAGAGATGGAGCTATGGCGATGGCCTTCAGAGCATAATTGCAAAAATGGAGATATTAGAATGATTTAAAATCCATAAGCATAGGTGTAGCTAGGCCTGATATTCAAGTGGAATGAACATTTCAGATGTAGTCACATAATAATAATATAAACTTATATTAAAACTTATATAATACTATAAAGCTTACAGCACCACACACTTCTCAAATAATGCTTATATGTGCAAGACACATTCATATGTATGTATATGTGCATTCTATATGCTTATATACATGCAAAATTCACTATATACACGAGGATATTTACTATCTTAAATTAGTTGGAAACCAAAATTTTGGAAAGATAATTAGTAAGAATAGATAGTTTAGCTTATGATTGTATTAGTGATTTCACTAATGATTGTTCCTTCAATCCTTTATTCTTATTAATAAAACACAGCAGTGACCTTACAGATATCATTTTTAATTAAAGGCATTTTACTGAAATATTTTAAATCTTTTTATAGAATTAAATAAAAATACAAAGTTCTCAATGACTATGACTGATATGCTCTAACAGACACTCATTTCTCTTTAGTTTAATTTTTGGCTTATTGTGTTTCTATGCATTGATGTCATTTTTATAATTACAAATGTTCAAAGAGATCTCTCATGTTTTTCTTTCATTTACTTTGTATTTCAAATAATGAATTTAACTTGTCACAACTGAATACTTTTTGGTCTTTACAGCAGTTGTTTCCATACACTCTGAGTGTCTGTGTAAGAAATATATGCTACTTTATTTTTCCCATCAATGAGTAAATATCAGAATTTTGAAAATATCTCTCATTTCACTACATAAAATATTTTTGAGATTATAAACATGTGTCTTACATTTTTCACTAGTATAAAACATTATACTCAAAGATACTTTCACCTCAATGCCTTCCAGTTTTCTCAAAATATATTTTAAAATGTAATTTTGTATACAAAAAATAAACACAAATGTCACCACGGTATTGATTATTGCAGGTCAATATGAATACACTCTTACTGTGCAAACAAGAATGGCACCTTGTGTTCCCAAATGAGCAACAAATCCAGATTAAATCTCTATTGCAGAAAATTAATTTCATATAAATTAGTCTATGAATCAACTAGCTACTATCTTCTATTAATACAGGATATCTTATGGAAATATCTCTTCCGTGAACTTTGAGCAAAAATCACAAAAATGAAGAGCAGAAAGACATTTGTTTTATTTTGTTAGAAAAAGAGAAAAATGAACCTTTCTTATCCTTTAGAGGAAATTTTAACAAAATAGCTTAAAGTATATTTTGGAAATTTATTGAATTTATTTGCTTTATCAAATTAGTAGCAAAATAAGGAACTGTACTGATTAGATCAATGCCTTCCAGTTTTCTCAAAATATATTTTAAAATGTAATTTTGTATACAAAAAATAAACACAAATGTCACCACGGTATTGATTATTGCAGGTCAATATGAATACACTCTTACTGTGCAAACAAGAATGGCACCTTGTGTTCCCAATGAGCAACAAATCCAGATTAAATCTCTATTGCAGAAAATTAATTTCATATAAATTAGTCTATGAATCAACTAGCTACTATCTTCTATTAATACAGGATATCTTATGGAAATATCTCTTCCGTGAACTTTGAGCAAAAATCACAAAAATGAAGAGCAGAAAGACATTTGTTTTATTTTGTTAGAAAAAGAGAAAAATGAACCTTTCTTATCCTTTAGAGGAAATTTTAACAAAATAGCTTAAAGTATATTTTGGAAATTTATTGAATTTATTTGCTTTATCAAATTAGTAGCAAAATAAGGAACTGTACTGATTAGAAGATATTTTTCAATTTAGAGATACAATAGAATGATCATTTTTAAAATGATCTTAAGAAGGAAATTCAGTATTTGCTTTTTAATAGGATTGTAATTTGAATAGTAAAGTTACTATTGGTAAACATCCTCATCTAATTAAACACAAACAAATGTATCCTAATTCATGTTCCCAATAGAAGTAATCCCTTTATATCACAGCTAAGTTCAATGTTTCCAGAAGATTTAAATTATCCGAGAAAGATGCTTATTTATGAATAGCTAGTTACTACAATTAACTTTCTGTTAAACGTGAATTATGTTTCATTTCCAATGTTCTGTTATAAATGGTGACAATTACTTTATTTATTTGTTGGTCAGCCAATAAATACTGAATAACCACTACCTATGTGTTTTGAACTTCTGAACTTTGGGAGTTACAAACTTTTCAGTAATCAAAGAACATAAAATCTAGTAGGAAATGAAAAGTATACAGATAAATACTAAAATATATTTGTGGTTTAATCACCAAGTCGTGTCTGATTCTTTTGTGACCCCATGAACTGTAGCTCTCCAGACTCCTCTGCCCATGGGATTTCCAAGGCAAGAATACTGGAGTCAGTTGCCATTTGCTTCTCCAGAGAATATTCCTGACCCAGGGATCCATCTCATGTCTCCTGAATTGACAGGCAGATTCTTTACCACTGATCTGCTGCTGCTACTGCTGCTAGTCACTTCAGTCGTGTTCGACTTTTTGTAACCTCATAGACGGCAGACCACCAGACTCCCCCATCCCTGAGATTCTCCAGGCAACAACACTGGAGTGGGTTGCCATTTCCTTCTCCAATGCATGAAAGTGAAAAGTGAAAGGGAAGTTGCTCAGTCATGTCCAACTCTTCGCGACCCCATGGACTGCAGCCTACCAGGCTCCTCTGTCAGTGGGATTTTCCAGGCAAGAGTACTGGAGTGAGGTGCCATTGCCTTCTCCAACCACTGAGCTACCAAAACAAAACATACAATACAGTAAATTTTAAATTAATAATTATATTCAAGGTTCTGGATCCTCTAGCCCCTGCATGTCTTCCCACTCTCATTTCTGGCCACTTTCTGCCCCTAGTATTTGCATTCCAAACACACTAGCCTTCTTTCCTGTTCTCATTGCTGCTGACAATTCTCCTTGTTTTGTATCATTACATGCTACTCATCCTTCAAATTTCAATTCAAATATCACAAACTAAAGGAAGTCTTCAATGAATGTTAGACTATATCTGGTCTTCTTGTTAAAAGCAATCAAAGCTCCCTGTATTTTTATTTATACCATTTATCACAGTTTGCAATTTACAACATAGTACCTATACTTAACAATGCTGTCTTGTACACTAAAAAAAATTGTTAAGAGAACTCAAGTTAACGGGGTCTTGCCACAAAAAAGGATAGGGATAAGAGGAAACTTTTGGATGTGATGGATATGTTTATTACCTTAATTGTGATAATGGCTCATGAATGTATGCATATGCATATGTTCAAACCCATTAAATCCTACACATTAAATCCATGCAATTCCTTTGTATATCAACTATAATTCAACATGGTTGATAAAAAATTTTTTAATACAGACCTACTGCCATTGATGTGTTGATCAATATTTTAAAAAATCATCTTGAGGGGGTGTATGTGTCTTACAATTTTAAATAAATTAAACTATTTAAATTTAAAAAATTATCTTAATTTTATGTTTTACCCATCTTTCACTGGAATTGGTGGATTTTCCAAGCGAAAATCCACCAATTCCAAGCAAAAATCCACCAATTCCAAGTGAAAATCCCATAGACGGAGGAGTGTGCTAGACTACAGTCTATGGGGTCGCAAAGAGTCAGACAAGACTGAGCGACTTCACTTTCACTTTCACTTTCACTACCATATAGGGGACTGGAATGCAAAATTAGAAAGTCAAGAAACACCTGGAGTAACAGGCAAATTTAGCCTTGGAGTACAAAATGAAGCAGGTCAAAGGCTAACAGAGTTTTGCCAAGAGAACACAGTAGAAGACATCTTTTTTGGGTATTAGTTCTAGAAGGTCTTATAGGTCTTCATAGAGTTGTTCAATTTCAGCTTCTTCAACATTACTGATTGGGGCATAACTTCGATTACTGTGATACTGAATGTTTTGCCTTTCAAATAAACAGATCATTCTGTTTTGTTGTTTTTTGTTGACTATGATGGCTACTCCATTTCTTTTAAGGGATTCTTGCCCACAGTACTAGATATAACGGTCCTCTGAGTTAAATTCACCAATTCCAGTCCATTTTAATTCTCTGATTCCTAAAATCTTGATGTTTACTCTTGCTATCTCCTGTTTGACCACTTCAAATTTGCTTTGATTCATGGACTTAAGCTTCCAGGTTCCTATGCAATATTGCTCTTTACAGCACTGAACTTTACTTCTTTCACCAGTCACATCCAAAACTTGGTGTTGTTTTCACTTTAGCTCCATCGCTTCATTCTTTTTGGAGTTATATCTCCACTCTTCTCCAGTAGCATATTGGGCACCTACTGACCTGGGGTAGCTCTCGGCCGCGCTCAAGTGCGGCGGCCACCTCCGCCGCCTGCGCTCAAGTGCGGCTTGAGCCTCCACCGCCTGTGCTCAAGTGCAGCTTGAGCCTCCGCCGCCTGCGCTCAAGTGGGTGTTGAGAAGAGTGGGTGTTGCGGGAGGGAATCAGAGGGCAGACACACTGAAACCATACTCACAGAAAACTAGTCAATCTAATCACACTTTGGAGAATAGCTCTATCCCTAGAATCTTGCTATATTGTTAAATGGAAAGAAACTCTTAGGTCAATTTCAGCCACATATACAGAAATCAATTAAGCAAAGCAAACATTAATAGGCAGAAATAAAAGAGTTCATACCACTTATTTTTGTAAATTCGGTGAAACCCCAGGTCTCTGACCTTTTGATGCTTCAGCAACACCTTGAGCATCATAGAAGGAAGACATGCTGTTATTCTAGAGAGATAAAATTCTATTTTACTTTTAGTTGGTAACAATAATTAGAAATTTTGAACTCAGTGGTTGAACATAAGATCAACCATTTGATGATCAAGTTTTGTGAGAATTTTATGCTTTAATAATGCAAAGATCAAGAGTGGATCTTAATTATTTTAGTCAGTTTCAGTTCAGTTCACTTCAGTCACTCACTCGTGTCCGACTCTTTGTGACCCCATGAATTGCAGCACGCCAGGCCTCCCTGTCCATCACCAACTACCAGACTTCACTCAAACTCACATCCATCGAGTCGGTGATGCCATCCAGCCATCTCATCTCACTGGTCATAGCAAACACACTCTTCCAACAACACAAGAGAAGACTCTACACATGGACATCACCGTGGCAGAAAGTGAAGAGGAACTAAAGAGCCTCGTGATGAACGTGAAAGAGGAGAGTGAAAAAGATGGCTTAAAACTCAACATTCAAAAATGAAGATCATGGCATCCAGTCCCATCAGTTCAGTTCAGTTCACTCGCTCAGTCGGGTCTGACTCTTTGCGACCCCATGAATCACAGCACGCCAGGCCTCCCTGTCCATCACCATCTCCCGAAGTTCACTCAGACTCATGTCCATTGAGTTGGTGATGTCATCCAGCCATCTCATCCTCTGTCGTCCCCTTCTCCTCCTGCCCCCAATCCCTCCCAGCATCAGAGTCTTTTCCAATGAGTCAACTCTTCGCATGAGGTGGCCAAAGTACTGGAGTTTCAGCTTTAGCATCAGTCCTTCCAGTGAACACCCAGGACTGATCTCCTTTAGGATGGACTGGTTGGATCTCCTTGCAGTCCAAGGGACTCTCAAGAGTCTTCTCCAACACCACAGTTCAAAAGCATCAATTCTTCGGCACTCAGCTTTCTTCACAGTCCAACTCTCACATCCATATATGACTACTGGAAAAACCATAGCTTTGACTTACAGACCTTTGTTGGCAAAGTAATGTCTCTGCTTTTTAATATGCTGTCTAGGTTGGTCATAAGTTTCCTTCCAAGGAGTAAGTGTCTTTTAATTTCTTCGTTGCAGTCACCATCTGCAGTGATTTTGGAGACCAGAAAAATAAAGTCTGTTCCTGTTTCTACTGTTTCCCCATCTATTTCCCATGAAGTGATGGGACCAGATGCCATGATCTTCGTTTTCTGAATGTTGAGCTTTAAGTCAACTTTCTCACTCTCCTTTTTCACTTTCATCAAGAGGCTTTTGAGTTCTGCTTCACTTTCTGCCATAAGGTGGTGTCATCTGCATATCTGAGGTTACTGATATTTCTCCTGGCAATCTTGATTCCAGCTTGTGCTTCCTCCAGTCCAGCGTTTCTCATGATGTACTCTGCATATAAGTTGAATAAGCATGGTGACAATTTACAGCCTTGATTTACTCCTTTTCCTATTTGGGACCAGTCTGTTGTTCCATGTCCAGTTCTAACTGTTGCTTCCTGACCTGCATACAGATTTCTAAAGAGGCAGGTCAGGTGGTCTGGTATTCCCATCTCTTGAAGAATTTTCAACAGTCTATTGTGATTCACACAGTCAAAGGCTTTGACATAGTCAGCAAAGCAGACATAGATGTTTTTCTGGAACTCTCTTGCTTTTTCCAACGGATGTTGGCAATTTGATCTCTGGTTCCTCTGCCTTTTCTAAAACCAGCTTGAACATCTGGAAGTTCACGGTTCATGTATTGCTGAAGCCCGGCTTGGAGAATTTTGAGCATTATTTTGCTAGTGTGTGAGATGAGTGCAATTGTGCAGTAATTTGAATACTCTTTGTCATTTCCCTTCTTTGAGATTGGAATGAAAACCAACCTTTTCCAGTCCTGTGGCCACTGCTGAGTTTTCCAAAATTGCTGGCATATTGAGTGTGGCACTTTCACAGCATCATCTTTCGGGATTTGGAATAGCTCAACTGGAATTCCATCACCTCCACTAGCTTCGTTCATAGTGATGATCCTAAGGTTCACTTGACTTCACATTTCAGGATGTGGCTCTAGATGAGTGATCACACCATTGTGATTATCTGGATTGTGAAGATCTTTTTGTGCAGTTCTTCTGTGTATTCTTGCCACCTCTTCTTAATATCTTCTGCTCTGTTAGGGCCATACCATTTCTGTTCTTTATTGTGTCTATTTTTGCACGAAATGTTTCTTTGATATCTCTAATTTTCTTGAAGAGATCTCTAGTCTTTCCCATTTTATTCTTTTTCTCTATTTCTCTGCATTGTTCACTGAGGAAGGCTTTCTTATCTCTCCTTGCTGTTCTTTGGAACTCTTCATTCAGATGCTTATATCTTTCTTTTTCTCCTTTATCTTTTGCTTCTCTTCTTTTCTCAGCTATTTGTAAGGCCTTCTCAGACAACCATTTTGCATTTCTTTTTCTTGAAAATAGTACTGATGAATATATTTGCAGGCCAGCAATAGAGACGCTGACATAGAGAACAGATTTGTTGACACAGTGGGGGAAGGAAAGGGTGGGATGAATTGAGAGCGTAGCATTGAAACATATAGACTACCATATGTAAAACAGAGAGCCAGTGGGATTTCTGTATGACACAGGGATCTCAACTCAGTGCTCTGTGGTGGGAAGAGGTGGGAGGTAAGAGGGAGGTTCACAAGGGAAGGGACATCTATATGCCTATAGATGAGTCATGTTGATATATGGCAGAAACTAACACAACATTGTAAAGCAATTGTCCTCCAATTAAAAATAAATAAACTTTTAAGAAAGAAAAATATCTTTCAGAAAGGAAGATGAAATAAAGACCTTTCAGACCAGTAGTAACTGAGAATTCACCATGAGCAGGTCTTAATTGAAGGAAATTCACAAGATATACTTCAGGCAGAAAGCAACCTCAGATAGAAAGACTGAGATTGAAGAAGAAATGAACTCAGGACATAGAGAACACAGGAGTATCTATATATTGACCATATAAAACAATAGTGTTAAATGCCTCAAGGGGTAAATAGTAAAGAGTAAAATATGTAACAATAATAAGTCAGGGAGCTGGTAAAAAGGTTAAGGTTCTGATACTATCAGAGGGAAATGAAAGATATCAGTTAACTTCAAACTCTGATAAATTAAGTACACATACAGTAATTTCTCAGATAACCACCAAATGAATAGAAACGGAGTAAATATTTCCAAACTGGCTGAAAGAAAAATTAAAGTTACTTAAAAAAAATACTCCATAAATCCAAACAAATGCAAGAAAGGAGAGTAAAAGAAACAGGTCAAACCAAAGAAAACCACAAAATAAGGTGGTAGATTAAAATGAAATCATGTTGGAAATTTCATTAAATATAAAGGGACTGAATGTTCCAAATTAAAAACAAATAATCCAAAAAGCAAGGGAAAAAATTGTCTTCAACAGGAGACTCGATAAACAAATTGTGGTAAGTTCACACAAAGGAATGCTACTTTAATAAAATGGAGTGAACTAGTGATACCTGGAATAATGGTGATAAACCTCAGACACATCCCTTTTTTTTTGGTGAGGGGGAGGCTAGTTGAGCCTTAGTTGTGGCATGCAGAACCTTTAGTTGTGGCATGTGAACTCACAGCATGTGGGATCTAGTTCCCAGACTAGGGATTAAACTCAAGCCCCCTGCATTGAGATCATGGTGTCTTAGCCATCGAACCATCAGGGAAGTCTCAGAAACATCACTTTGAGTGAGAGACTCCAAGCACACCAAGATACATACTATATTTTCCATTTATGTGATGTACAAGAAACCAGAAAATGGTTACTTGGCCATAATGATGCAAATCAAACTGAAAAGGGTGCCAGGAAATTTGGGGAGTAATTTAGATGTTCTACATCTAAAGTGGGTGTTGGTCATAAGGGTAGATATAATTGACAAATGATATTAAACTTCACATAAGACCTATGCATTTTTTGTATATACATTACATTTTAGAGAGGAGATCAAGATGGTGAAATAGAAGACATGGAAATCAGCCTCCCTCCCACAATGATATCAAAAATGCTTCTGCATAAGAACAACTTTCACTGAAAACTGTCAGACTGCAGTACAATCGAGGCTGTAAGAAAGATCCACATGGAGTCGGGTGCAAAGGGAAGAGAAGTGATCATGTGATCATACCCGGACTTGTGCTTCTAGGAGGAGATTCATGAAAAAAAAAAAAAGAGTGAAAGTGAAGTTGCTCAGTCATGTCCAACTCTTTGCAACCACACGTACTGTAGCCTACCAGGCTCCTCCATCCATGGGATTTTCCAGGCAAGAGTACTGGAGTGGGTTGCCATTTCCTTCTCCAGGGGATATTCCCAACCCAGGAATAGAACCCAGGTCTCCTGCATTGCAGGCAGATGCTTTGCCGTCTAAGCCGACTCATGAAAATGGAGATTATGTGGGCAGGGGGAAGATGAGCAGCTGGGACCACTTATCGGGAGCTCTGGCTATGAGGTCTTACATAGAGAAGATGAGCCCCACTGGGGCTGTAGGAAGCCTGTACTTCACTCCTGAGGAAGGCAGGCAGACTTGCTCCCAAAGCACCATGGAGAAGGCAGATTGAAAACTGCTCGGGTGGCAAGCCAGGTTAGACCACTCCAGCATGTGCCATAGCCTGAACCTAGTGAGTGGTCCAGCCCAGCTTGTTTCACAAAGCAGCTCCACACTGGGGAGAGGACTTGTCTGAGAGATACAGAGGTAGCTCAGATCAGGTGGCATCTGAACGAAGTGAGGGCAACCATTACTTGTGCTCACACATACAGCACATCAGAAACATCCCTGACCTCTGTTTGAGGCTGAACCTCCATAGCTCACACCAGTCACTAGTAGTGAAATCGAATTTGTAATGAAAAGACTCCCAGCAAACAAAAGTCCAGGACCAGATGGCTTTACACGGTAATTTTAGCAAGCACATGAGAAAAAAAAACCCACCAAAAAGCTAATACTTAATACTTAAATTATTCCAAAAAATTGAAGAGGAGAAAGTATTCTATGAGGTCACCATCATCCTGATACCAAAACCAGACGGACATTATGAACAACAAAAAAGAAAATTAAAGGCCAATATCTCTGGTGAATATAGATGCAAAAATTCATACAAAATTTAGCAAAAAATAAAAGCTTCACTGTATCATTCTTGCAAGAAACATATCAAAACCATAAGGATATAGAAAAGTGAAACTCACTCAATTGTGCCCAACTCTTTGTGATGCCATGGACTATAATCCATGGGATTCTCCAGGTCAGAATACTGGAATGGGTAGCCTTTCCCTTCTCCAGGGGATCTTCCCAATCTAGGGATCGAACCCAGGTCTCCTGCATTGCAGGCAGATTCTTTACCAGCTGAGCCACCAGGAAAGCCCAAGAATACAGGAGTGGGTAGCCTATCCCTTCTCCAGAGGATCTTCCTGACCCAGGAATCAAACCAGTGTCTTCTGCATTGCAGGCAGATTATTCTTTATCAACTGAGCTATCAGGGAAGCCCAAGGATATAGAAAGGTTAAAAGCAAAAGATAGCATTTACATAGTTATTTACTTACTAATTATACAATACTAAACATATATTTTATGTCTTTTCTTTGCTATCATAATAGAAACTTTCTAAAGTACATATTTAAATGTTTTTAGTACTTAAAGGTAATCAGTAACATAATTTAAAATAGGACATATTTCCAAATCACTGAAGAACACAAAAGCATATAAAACATATTCCATATAGCTTAAGATAGAAAACAAAGAAAAAGCAAAGAGGCATAAAAATATAAAGTATAAAATAGATGGCAAATATAAAAATCAATCAATCAATCATGAAATAAAGGTAAGGAGTTTAACTACCCTATTAAAATAAAAACATTCTCCAATTGTGCCACAAATTCAAATCTTACTACATGCTTCTTATAAGAAATAGACATATAGCAAAAGAGAAAAAAAGTAGTGTGAAATAAAAGAACGAGTAAAGATTTTTCAGGCGAGTACAAAACAATGCAGCACAGAAATGACAATATTAAATTCTGAAAAGGTTTTATTCCAAGCAAAAAGCATTCAACAAAATATAAAATGTCATTTTCTATTATAAAAATTATAATCCACAATTAAAACATAATAGTCATAAAATTTTATATATCAAGTAACTCAGCATCAAGCTATAAAAAGCAAAAATTGTTGGAAGAAAAATTGATAAACACCATAATTTTGAATACCTAAACATCAGCTATTTCTTGATAGATATGGAAAATAAAAAAATGAGTAAAGACATAGAGGATTTAAATAATAAAATTAATAGAAGGGAATTAATAGAAATACATCAAACGATGTGCCTGTCAGTCACCAAATACACCTTTCTTTCATGTGCTGATGAAACATTTACAAAGTTGATACTCAGTTACAAAGAAATCTTCAATAAGTTCCTAAATTTATGCCTTGTTTTGTAAGCAACATTCTCTGACAACATAATAAAACTGGGAATTAATAACAAAAATGTTTAAGAAAGAAAACTTAGCAACTTAAAAACAATTTCCTATATTAAATCTCTCAAAGAAAGAAAAGTGAACGTAAATAATCAGATATACACAGATTTATGTATAAAGTGTTATTTATATTAATGGAATTTTTGAATTAACCTTAAAACTCAACAACAGAGGTATAGTGAAAATAATGTTATGGTACTTCTATTAAGCATGATAGGAAGTTTTTCCAAGAATTTTAATGGCATAAGAAAAATCATATGATGTTAATGGTTAAAGAATGGTATTGAATATTATATATATTACATACTATAATTATTTTAGATAACATCAGTTATATATACATAGATATACGACACATGCAGTGAGCTGAATGTGTCCTTAAATAATCGTATCTGAAAGACCTAAACCCCAGTGTGGCTATATTTGGAGACAGGGTCTCTAAGAAAGCAATTAAGATTAAATGAGGTTATAAGGGTGGGGCTCAGATCCAGCAGGATCAGTCCCTCATGAGCAGAGACACCAGAAAGCTCACTCTTTCTCTCTGCATCCCCGCCCCCCAACCTTCTGTGCACAGGCAGGCAGGGACCAAAGAGAGACCCCGTGAGGACAGAGAGAAGGTTACCATCGCAACCCAAGGGGACAGTTCTTTCCAACCTTACTGGCATCTTGCGCTTGAGCTTCCAGCCTCCAGAGCTGTGAAAAAATAAATTATTTGTGAGTTTTTAAGCCACTGAATCTGCAAGATTTTCTTATGCAGCCCAAGAAGAACGAGGCAACAACAAAAAAAAAAACAAAGCCTAGAGGAAACAGAGCAAAACCATGACCCGTTATAAAAGTAGAATTACTTTTCTTAATGCTTTATTGTTATGTGTCACTTTTATAATTAGAGTAGTGGGTGAATGTTATACTCCATAAAATTATAAAAATGCTATAATTTCTAACAAAAGGAAGAAAAAAGATTGTACTGTCTAAGAAAAGGATGAAGCTGCCATCTTATTACCTGCACACACTGCTGGGGAAAACTGCTTTGGGGTAGTTTACACAGGACAAGGAAAAATTATATGGCAGCTGGAGGGTCGAGAACTTGGAATAAGATGATAGAGGAGATTCTTCTGCTCTCCTTTGCAGGAAAATATTTTTAAGTTTTTAAGGAGGGAGAGAGCTGCCAGGTGTTTTCATTCAATTTTCTCATTTAAACCCTGTAACATCTCTGCTCCTAGAAAGCCTATGATAGCCATTCTACAGGTTAGAAGCTTGAATCTCAGAAGTCTGGGCAATAACAGCTGGTACACACACTGGTGCTGTGATGCTGAATTCATATGCCTCCTGTATCAAGCTACCTGAAAATGTTTCTGGCTCAGAAGGAGCTTCAGAATTTTCTACTCAATGTTGGGGGAAGGCTAAGATTTGACACAGAGTTTCCATACCATGGTAAATATTTCATTGGGTCTCTGTCTCAATACTGTGTAAAATGTGTACTCTTATGAAAGATTTGTTTCTGACCAATATTTGAAGAACACAGGTAATCCACTGACTCCAAAATTAGAGGTATCTTATCATTTAGAAACCAGGCCAAAAAAAAAAAAAAAAGAAAGAAACCAGGCCAGATAGAAACCAGACTGTACTGTGGTGATTATTTTGTATAATAAAAAATAATGAATCACTATATGGACACCTGAAAGTAACAAAATACTGTAAGTCGATCATACTTAAGTTTTAAAAAAACAACAACAAACCAACAGGCAGTGCAGACATACCCTCAATACACAACTCCTGGCCCCCTGCCTACCTGCTGTGCGACCTTGAACAGATTCAAAATCTCTGAACGTCAATTTGCTCATCGATACATGGAGTTAGTGATAAGTATTTAAAAACATTCTAGTGAGGATTATAGGTAACATATGCATAGTTCCTAGCACAGGGCAAGCCCTTAGTAAAAGAAGCTCTAGTTTCCTTTATACAGTACTTAGAAAGAACATTTCCATTTACAAACCATTTCACACAAATTATGTAACCAAAGCCTCCAAATCCCAATTCACAAATGATGAAATTGGGGTTTCAACAAATAATATTCTATTGTGTACATATGCTGTGTGTGCTCAGCCATGTCTGATTCTTTGTGACCCCATGGAGTAAAGCCTTCCAGGCTCCCTCTGTCCATGGGATTTTCCAGACAAGAATACTAGAGTAGGTTACAATTTTCTCCTCCAGGGGATCTTCCCAACCCAGGGATCGAACCCAAGCATCCTGCACTGGCAGGTGGATTCTTTACCAATGAGCCGCCTGGGAAGCCCATTGCATATCTATAGCCCACACTTTTTTTACCCATACTTCCGTCTATTGACACAAGGTGTTTCTGTGTTTTAGCTATTGTAAATAATGCTGCCTGGAGGAGGAAATGGCAACCCACTCCACTGTTCTCACCTGGAGAATCCCAAGGACAAAGAAGCCTGGTGGACTGCAGTCCATGGAGCTGCAGAGAGTTGGATGCGACTGGGAGACTAAGCACAGCTCAAATAATGCTGCAGTGAACATGAAGGGCAGATATCTTTTTGAGATAGCAATTTTCAGATACATACTCAGAATTCGGGTTGCTGGATCATATGGCAGTTCCATTTTTAATTTTTTGAGGCTTCTCCCTACTGTTCCCACTGAGGCTGCACCCACTTCATTCCCATCAATGCCTGCGGTGTCATTCTGACTGTTCTTTAGATTCTGATGCTGGTTCCACTGAGCCTCATTGCAGCACCTGGCGTGGCATCACTTGCTTCAGCAACATAAGCGCACATCACCCAGAAGAGGTGCATCAAGATTCTCTTCTAATTGGAGTTTTCTAAACTGACACTTCAGCTCTGGTAGATGATGACTGATCTAACACAAGCTCAGCTAATTAGACACATTTCATCTTTGAAGAAAAGGTGCTTTCTGACTCCATTCCCTGCCTTCCTGCACCACTTGTGTCAGGGTCCTGAGTCCCTTCAAAGAACCTGAAGACAGCGTGGTACAGACAGCGTGGTACAGAGTGGTGGCTCCCCCAGCTGGCTATCAACTGGTTCTCTTTCTAAAAAATACAACACCCCAAGCCCCTCCTCAAAGTTATGATTTACCCGGTGGTCTGAAACGGGACTCAGGAAACTGAAAAATTTAAGTTCAAAACCTGGACTCACTATACACCTATTGGAATGGTTAAAATAAAAAAGACTGACCATACCAAGTGTGGGGGGATATGGAGCAAGTGGAACTAACACGCACTGCTGATGAGAATGTAAAAGTTAAGCATTTATGCGCTCGTACACCAGTCATTTCATTCCTAGATACTTACCCCAGAAAAATGAAAATGAAAGTACAAAAAGTTATACCTTGATATACATAGCAGCTTTACTTGAAATGGCTCAAACCTGAAAATAAGCTAACTATTCATCAACAGGTGAATGATAGAATGAACTGTGGTACAGCCACACAAGCTACTGTCCCTCAGCAATAAAAAAGAAGCAACAACATGGATGAACCTCAAAATGGATGAACCTCAAAATGGTTACATTGAATGAAAAAAGCCAGACCTCTTGCCCCACCAAAAAAGATTATATGCTATAGCGGGAATCTCTGACCCCGGTCTGGTCCCTGGTCAGTTAGGAACTGGGCCACACATCAGGAGGGGAGCAGTGGTTGAGCAAGGAAACTTCACCTGCCACCCCCATCACTCACATTACTGCCTGAATCATCCCCTCACCTCAAAACTGGTCCCTGGTGCCAAAAATGCTGGAGACCACTGTGTTATAGTATCCCATTTATAGGCAATGCTACAGAATGCCGGCTGATCTATAGTGACAAAAAGATCATTGTTTGCCTGGGGAGAGAATAAGGAGGTTAAGGAGGTCAATTGGAAGGGATTACCAAGGGGCATAATCAAACTTTGGGCGGTGAAAATTATGTTCATTATCTTGATTGTGGTGATGGCTTCATAGGTATATATATATATATATATATATATATGTGTGTGTGTGTGTGTGTGTGTGTGTGTGTGTGTATGTATATATCTCATGTTAAAATTTATCAAAGTGTATACTTTAAATATGTGCAGTTTATTACACCTCAATGGGAAAAAAAAATCTAATTGGCCTGGCAGGGAGGAATCAGCCTGATCTTAATGAGAAGCCATGGGATCCAAGTTCCTGATCCCATACACCTGTCCACATACCATCCCCACCACCTGCCAGGTGGCACCAGTCCAAATGTGCCCTTGGCATGCATGTTTAACCTCTCAGTCACGTCTGACTCTTTGAGACGTCATATAGCCTGTAGCCCGCCAGGCTCCTCTGTCCATGGGATTCTCCAGGCAAGAATACTGGAGTGGGTTGCCATTTCCTTCTTCGGGGACCTTCCCGAGCCAAGAATCACACCCGTGCCTCTTGAGTCTCCTGCGTTGGCAGACGGATTCCTTATGCCTGCACCACCTGGAAGCCCCACTGTGCACTTTCAGTGCATCTATTTGCCTTCAGATCACCCCCAAATTAATTCCTTAGACAAAGATCTAAAATAAACATGGACTTGAAAATAAATTTATACTAAGTATTTTTATTTTGGATATTTCTGTAAACTCCTTTCACAGATGGCTGGTAACCAAGGACTCTGGAAAAAGACTGCTGCTGCTGCTCCCACAGGCCCAGTGCAGAGCTGGGTTCCATGGTAGAGAGGTGTGCAGCAGAGGGGACTAATAGAAACGAACATAACACAATCCTG
The DNA here is from genome assembly GCA_006408695.1 of Aepyceros melampus. Classification (NCBI taxonomy): domain Eukaryota; kingdom Metazoa; phylum Chordata; class Mammalia; order Artiodactyla; family Bovidae; genus Aepyceros; species Aepyceros melampus. The sequence goes on from SJXQ01004671.1 coordinate 65,276, forward strand.
TCCCAGAGGTGCTGTGTCATAGTGGCTCAGAGCTTGGACTCAGTATTCTTTTTATTTTTGCATTTTATTATTTTTTTTCACACCAAAGACATTTTGTATTAGGGTAGGCGATTAACAATATTGTGACAGTTTCAGGCAAACAACGAAGGGACTCAGCCTTACATATACATGGACCCATATGCCCCCGTCCCCTATCCCACTCAGGCTGGTATTAAGCAGAGTTCTATGTGCTCTACAATAGGTCTTTGTTGGTTATCCATTTTAAGTATAGCAGCATGTATATTTATGACATTCCCAAAGTCCCTTAACTATCCCTTCCCTCCAGCTTCTGACAGCTAAATCAACAGCTTGGCAGAAGTAAGAAAAATGCCACATGAAATAACTAAATTCCTTACATTTCAAATGATGAGATTACATCACATGGACAGAAAGAGGTTGGCATGTAAACCTCCGTTAGAGTGGTGGGTTCTTCATGGGCAGAGTAGGAATGTCATCCTATGGAGGACAGCCTGTTGCCCAGTGCAGGAAGTATAAACAGGGAAACCTCCCAGTAAGACTATAGGGCAAAGTACAGCTCAGGGGTCGGGTATGGCAGAAGGAAGCGACAGATGATAGTCCTGAAAAGGACCTTGAATTTTTCAATAGGAGGGTGGAAAATAATCAGATATACATTTTAGAAACATAAACCTGGAAGATGGATTGGATTTGGGATGAGACTGAGACCCAGCAGATAATTAGGGGGCTTTTGCAATCATCCAAGACAGGACTGATGAAACACTGACCCTCCGGGAGGAAAAATTAATCATGTGGAAAGAAAAAAACAACTTAATTTGGTTAGTGTCTCTGGATTCCTTTTAAGGAACAAATAAAAAGTTGAATTCATCTACTAATTTAGTTAAGAACAAGTAACAAGTTGTATGCAATAAATACAGAGATGTTTTGAATACATTTCATGTTGGCAAAGGCAGGCTCATGCATATCTACTTTTGCCTCCCATCAGCTGCCTAAGAATGGGCCGTGGGCCTGGTACACTTCCTTAAAAATAAAGAGCCTTCGCAACTTGTTCTGAACCTCTCACCTTGTGTAGGATAATCTTGCCCTGTTTCAGACTCAGTGTGTATTCTTTTGTTCTGCTTGAGTATGTGTGGCGTATGGCACCTGGCCAACCCCCCTGCTCTCTCCGCCTGTGGGAAGGGGACAGGGCCCTTCTGCTGCAGTACAAGAAGGGTACGCAAGGGCCAGCTGTGCTGCACTGGCCTCTGAGAGGGTCCTGCTGGCCACTGGAGACTGACGCCCAAGGCAGGCGCGGCTCTCGTTCCGTTTCTTCTCTGTGGGAGTAAAGCATTGTTGCATCTAGTGTTTGCTGGCATTCCTGATACCAAGAACATGTTCAAATGTCTGAAAGAAAGTGAAAGTGTCAGTCGTTCAGTCATGTCCCACTCTTTGGGACCCCATGCACTATGGTTGGTAAGGCTCCTCTGTCCGTGGAGTTCTCCAGGCAAGAATACTGGAGTGGGTTGCCATTTGCTTCTCCAGGGCTCAGGTGTCTACTCCTAATGAAAGATAACAGATACCATTGCTCATTGCTTAAAGTCAGAATTATCACCAGTTAGGGAAGAAAGATGAAGAAGAAGAAGAGCACTCAGCTGCTGCCACAGGGCAGATGAAAGACGAGGAATTAAACCAAAACATTGAAATTAAGAATGGAGGGAAGGATACAGGTTTGAAAACTGTTTAGAAAATAAATTTGATGAACTGGATGATATATTGAAAAAGGAATATATATTCATGTCAGTCAGTATCTTCTATGCCAGCTTCCCCTACAAAGGGTAACACATCATTTGGAGGATGGACTTAAGTGGTCATAGTTCTTATCAGATTAATGGCCTTCTCCTTTTACAGGTGCTTGGAGTATGGTGAGCACCTGAGATGAGGGAAGCGTTTCAATGGGCTAATAAGGACCCTGCAGTGTGGCCAAGTGTGAGAAGACCAGCTGGGCCAATCTGATTCTTGATCCCGGAATCTAAAACACTGAACATAGAGAAAAACAGGCTGTGAACAGTAAGACCAGAGGCTCAAATAAGATCAAGTAGAGGTTACATGAAGGAGGAAGTAGAGTTAGAACCATGAGAGATCATGCCAAGCCAAAGTCACGAGAACAGTCTATGATGGAGAGAAAAGATACATGATGGAAGAGAGAATAAGGAAATTAACCCTCAGAGGTGAATACAGGAGAGATGTTGAAATCACACTTGCCAGAGAGCTCTATAAGCTGCAGATCCTGAGATTTCTAGACCTACCTTGGGTCCATTTGCACTTCTTATGAGGCCTGACTTATTACCATTAGAGTCCACCTCCATTTCTGGCCAAATAAGCTCCCATTACTTGAGACTAAACATGTCTCTGTTCCTTGCTAACCAAAGACATAACTATAATAAGTAGAATAAGAAGAAAGGATTCAAGATTGTCCCCCAGGTTTCTAGCTTGAGTGAACAGGTAAAAGTTAGTGTCATTCACTGAAATAAAAAATTCAAGAACAGGAACATGGTTCGGGAGGAAAATGATAATATTAATCCTTGGTCATCTTAAATGTGAAATGACTGTGGACCTTTCAGGTATGGATATCAAGCAGAGTTTGTCACAGAGCTGAAATCTGGGGATAGGGGTCAGGGAGGTATGAGTGAGAGATGAGGATTTCATGCCCATCAGTATATGGTCAGTAAGTAAAGCAACAAGTATAGAAGAGATCTACCAGGGCAAGCATATACAGTGAGAAATGCACAGGGCTTGTGTTGAGACCTGGTTCGGTTCAGTTCAGTCAGTCATGTCCACTCTTTGTGACCCCATATACTGCAGCACACCAAGCTTTCCTGTCCACCACCAACTCCCAGAGCTTGCTAAAACACATGTCCACAGAGTCAGTGATGCCATCCAGCCATCTCATCCTCTGTCATCCCCTTCTCCTCCTGCCTTCAATCTTTCCCAGCATTAGGGTCTTTTCCAATGAGTCAGTTCTTCACATCAGGTGGCCAAAGCATTGAGCTTCAGCTTTGGCATCATCCAGTGAATATTCAGGACTGATTTCCTTTAGGATTGACTGGTTGGATCTCCTTGCAGTCCAAGGGACTCTCAAGAGTCTTCTTCAACACCACAGTTTAAAAGCATCAATTCTTTGGCGCTCAGCTTTCTTTATAGTCCAACTCTCACATCCATACATGACTACTGGAAAAACCATAGCTTTGACTAGCCAGACTACTGTTGGCGAAGTAATGTCTCTGCTTTTTAATATGTTGTCTAGGTTGGTCATAGTTTTTCTTTCAAGGAGCAAACGTCTTTTAATTTCATGGCAGCAGTCATCATCTGCAGTGATTTGGAATCCAAGAAAATAAAATCTGTCACTGTTTTCATTGTTTCCCCATCTATTTGCCATGAAGGGATGGGACTGGATGCCATGATCTTAGTTTTTTGAATGTTGAGTTTTAAGCCAACTCTTTCACTCGCCTCTTTCACTTTCATCAAGAGGCTCTTTAGTTTTTCTTTGCTTCCTGCCATAAGGGTGCTGTCATCTGCATGAGACCTGAGGGATCACCAATATTCCAGTGGCTGATGGAGGAAGGGGAGCTCCAAATGAGTCACAGGAGGTTTGGCTAGAAATACATGCAGGAGGACAATGGGAAAATAGCACATAGAGGCTAAAAGGATAGATTCAAGGAGGCTGCAAACTGAAATGTTAATGCAACAAGGAAATTAAGACAAGAACTAAAAAGAATCCACCGCGCCTAGAAATTAGAAAACTAAAGCAAAAGTACTTGCAATTAAGATGGAAGGATGAAAGATTACAATAAATCACATCAAGTGTGGGACCTCATGTCAAAGTTGCACAGGAAGGGCTTGTGATCAGATAAAGGTATTTTAATAGAACTTCCCTATGTACTCCAGACTTAGGAGGGAAATGTGTGTTTATGTGTGTGTTTCAAAGAAAGATAAAATAATTAACATTTTAAAGGTCAAAATATCTATGAAAACAAAGTGGAAAGCACAGTGGGCTAGAGTCTTGAGACCATTGTACCCTCAGGGCAACAGGACAAGAAAAGGGTTCTGGGAGTGGGGATGTTAACACTGTAAAAGAATATGAATGAAAGGTGCCTAAAAGATGGCAAAGGACTGGAGCCTGTACCCCTGCACGAAGCCCAGAAGTAGGATTATGCTCCCCCTGAAAAATGGAAGCTTAGATGGCGATTAAAATGAGCTGCTTTTTCAAGTAGTATGGTAATGAGAAAAAAAGTTTGCAAATTAAAGGGTAGAAACAGGTACTCCAACTATCAGTTAAATAAGACTGTTCGAACACATAAATTCATCTCTTCTCCTTCCTAATATCCCAATAAAATGAGAATAAAGAATTAAAAATGCAATAAACTCACAAGGACAAAGAGAATAGAAGATGAGAGATGACACCAGATGATGAATGATATAGAAAAGGAGAAAAGCATTAATAGACCTGAGACAGTGGAATATCAAGTGTATACTGAAGAGGATGCCAATGTTAAGCCACAGTGCTAAACACCGGAAAGTCTTATGTTCTGTAGCACTAAGGGCTATGGAAGGCAGCAGTAAGGTTTGGAACTGGAAAAGATGGACTAAATGGAAGTGAGAAAAGGAGATCGCCAGTACTCTTCCCCCATATTGCAGAGCCAAGCAACAACTCTTCCCCACAACAGCGTGAGATATCTGATTCATTCTGTGGTAATACTAAGCCAAAGGCATTCCATACTCAAGGAGACCACGCTAACAAAAGAATGGAAAACAGATGCCTAACTAAAATCAAGCTTTGGTGAAAACGAGATTCCCTGTTTCTTTTCCTTGCTTTATTCTGAGATATAATCCTAAAACAACCAATTTCAGACAGGAAATTGGTGGATTCTTCTTTGGGGAAACTGTCCAGAAGAACAGAACTATAGATACTGACTGACTTTAAGAGTTTCAAATGAAAGAGCAGGGTCCTTGTTTGACCACCCCACACTGATGCACACCAGTCAACAAGCACCACCTACAACCAAGCTCTCCTAAGTGACTCACTCTCAAAATGAAGGGTCAACCAAGTGTATCAAGACCTCTGAAGAAATCCTCCAGGATGAAAACAGAGACCAAATAAATTTAAAAAAAAGGGGGGGGGGTGGAGGAGGATGGAGATAACCAATAGAGGAGAAGAAAATTTTTTAAATTGCAATATTCTCATAGAAATAAGAGGAGATTATGTTCATGCTATAAGAACAGGCAAAAATAGGTTGCTATAAAAAGGAATGGAGAATAATAAAAGGTCTAAAATTTTTCAGTTAATATAGTAACTGAAGTAAGAGAGTCTCAGTGGAAAGATTGAAAGATAAAGTTGAGGATTTGTCCAAAAATATAGAAGCTGAGTGCCAAAGAATTGATGCTTTTGAAGTGTGGTGTTGGAGAAGACTTTTGAGAGTCCCTTGGACTGCAAGGAGATGCAACCAGTCCACTCTAAAGGAGATCAGTCCTGGGTGTTCATTGGAAGGACTGATGTTGAAGCTGAAACTCCAATATTTTGGTCACCTGACTCATTTGAAAAGGCCCTAATGCTGGGAAAGATTGAGGGCAGGAGGAGAAGGGGACAACAGAGGATGAGATGGTTGGATGGCATCACTGACTCGATAGACATGAGTTTGAATAAGCCCCAGGAGATGGTGATGGACAGGGAAGCCTGGCGTGCTGCAGTCCATGGGGTGGCAAAGAGTCAACATGACTGAGCAATTGAACTGAACTGAACTGATAGAACCAAGAGACGAAGAAAAAATTTCAGGAGAGGTAAGATCAGTCCAGGAGGTTCAACAACAAAATATCAAAAAGAGAGAACAGAAAAGTGGAGAGGATAAAGCTATTAAAAAATAATATTTTAAAACCTCCCAAAATAAAGGAAAAAAGTTTCTAGATCAAAAAGTCACAACTTGTGTCTAGTAAAGTTGTCAAAAACAATACTAATTCACACAAGTTTTGAAATCTTATAAGATCAAGGCTAAAAGAAAAGCTCTCAAAAAGCTACATGGTGAGGGGGAGGCATAAATATTCTATCTAAAATCAGTTCACAGGAGGTTAGAATGCAACAGAACATTGTCTTCACAAATCAGAGGGGAAATTATTTCAGTCTAGAACTTGTATTCAGACAAATTATCAATCAGGTATGCAATAAACAGTAGAATAAAGATAATGGTAGAAAGCATGGTTTCAAAAAATCTATTTTCTGTTTCTTTTCCATCAAAAAGAAGAAGCAAATCAAGAAAAGGAACACACAACATATAAGAAGCAGAGGAGTCTACACAAGAAGGAGGCAAGAGAGTGGAGGACAGCTGCTCAGCAGAGGCTGAGGGCAGCTAGTACAGAGCAGGGCAAGAGAGGAGGGGCTCAAGGGAAGGGCACGAAAGAGCAGGCGCTGATTACCTAATGTGTTTCACTACCTGGAATGGACTTTGCAACTTTGGGGAGTGTTTATATAGTTTCAGTGATATGTAGTATAGACAACCAAGTAAACAGAAGCACAATTAGACACTTTTCAATATAAATTGTTTTCAAGAATAAAATACTAAAAAGCAAGTCATACATGTAGGATGTGATAAATTTTATGTAAGTTTTCAAAACACAGAAATACTACCTATCATTCATTAATATGTGTAAATGAAGGTTAAAGTATCAGAAATGGACTGGAAAAATAAAGAATTTCGTCATTTGTTTTGCTTCTGAGTAAAGAATGCAGTGGCACCCACTCCAGTACTCTTGCCTGGAAAGTCCCATGGACAGAGGAGCCTGGTGGGCTGCAGTCCATGGGGTCGTGAAGAGTCGGACACAACTGAGCGACTTCACTTTGACTTTTCACTTTCATGCATTGGAGAAGGAAATGGCAACCCACTCCAGTATTCTTGCCTAGAGAATCCTGGGGCTGGGGGAGCCTGGTGGGCTGCCGTCTATGGGGTCGCACAGAGTTGGACACGACTGAAGTGACTTAGTAGCAGTAGCAGTAAAGAATAAAGAAGATAGGGTTGAGGATCAAGGACAGAGAATTTCCACTTGATCTGTGTGTCTTCTGTATTTCAATAATTATGAGAGGTGGTAAGTATACTGGTTATTAATTCATATCTTGTAGCTCCACTCACTAGCTGTATGACCTTGAGCATAATACTTAGCCATTGTTAAATATTATGAGTTAATGTATTACTCATTAGCCTCATTTACACAACAGTGTCATTCATTATACTAAAATCATAAAATTGTTGAGAGGATTAAATTATTCAGTATATGTGAAAACATTTAGAATAATACCTCCTGCAAGGAAAATATATTTACAATGTGTTTAATATAATTGCTTGGAAAAAGATTTGAAGTGAATCATTAATGTTCATTTCTACTGTATACACAGGAATTTGTAATATCAGCTATATTTCTGCTTTTTTTTTTACTCAAATATTTTTACAAACACATAGAATTTAGCTAAAAGGAGAAAGTATGTTTTTTATATACACACACACCCTCCAAAAGTAATAAAGTATTGTTCTAAAAGTTTAGATGAGAACTTCCACTTTCAGCTAAGAAGGGTCTAGACTTACCCTTCAATCTAAAACAACTAGAAAGCTGGACCAACTATATAAAAGCAATGGTTTGCAGCCAGGGACGGGGGAGCCTGGTGGGCTGCCGTCTATGGGGTTGCACAGAGTCGGACATGACTGAAGCGACTTAGCAGCAGCAGCAGACACGGGACAAGAAGCAACAGGGGGCAGTGCTCCTTTAGATAAGAGAAACAAATGGAGTGAACACTATGATTTTCCCAGATCATTGCCTAGAGGCGGTTTCCAGGACACAGAGCAGGGAAGAGAAATCCAAATAGAGCACACATTCTCTTGGAAATAAGAAAGTGAGACAGGAGTTCAGGGAGATCAACACAGCTTGAATTTACATGAAAGAACTGTCAAAAGAAAGTAATTGCACAGAGAATGCATCAGAAATATATTGATGGGGGTTCTCATATTTTTGGTTGAATAGTAATCCATACATGCATGGCCTGAAATTCTATAAGGAAATAAGTAGACCAAACAATTTTGGAGCTCAAATTGTCTTAGGAGTAATTCATGTTATCACCAAGGGAGTGGAGTGATCTCACAATACATGAGACATCAGGAAGAGTATTCAGCAAGGTGTCACCATTGTAGTAAGGCTCACTAACCCTATACTAAAGGCTGCTCTGAACCGACTCTCATAAAGCATAAAAGTAAAACTTAGAAGGGTTGAGTTAAATGCAAATAACCATGTAACAAAGGGAAGTTCAACACTTTCTAAAGAAATAAAACAGAACCCAACAGTGAACAGCACAAAATTCATGAGGTCTGGCATCCAATCTAAAAGTGCCAAGAATACAGAGAAATGGGAAAATGTAATCTATAACTAAGAGAAAATTTGATCATTAGAAATGGACCCAAAAATGATAGAATTGACATAACCAGCAAAAAGAATACCAGAATAAGCTAATATAAACATACTCCATAGAGGAAAACATCAATATGGTGAGGAAACAAATGGAAAACATAAAAGGACCCATCTAGAACTTCTACAGACAAAAAATACAATAGCTGAAATGCAAATTTCACTGGATCAGATTAATAGCAAATTAGATACTACAGGAAAAATAAACAAAATGAAGCATGGAGGGCAAAGGGGAAACTGAGCAGAGTGAGTACCCAAGAAATAAACAGCAAGCAGTCTAAAATTTGAGTCTTAGAAATAAAGAAGTGAGAAAGGTAGAAAAACTATTTGAAGAAATAATAGCCAAAATATTTCTATGATTGATGACAATGATAAACCCACAGATCTAAGAAATTCAAAAAAAGCTCCAAAAGAATAAACATATAAAGAACCACACCAAAGCACAGAATAATTAAACTTTTGCGCCAAGGATAAGGGGAAAATCTTAAAAGCAGAGAGAAAAAATAACTATATACAGTGAAAGAAAAATAATGACATTTATAGACTTCTCATGAGAAACTATGTGAGCCAGAAGAAAATGGAATGATACTATTTCTTTTTTTTTTTTTTTTGGCTTGGGTTTTTTTTTTTTTTATGATAGGCATTAAAATACATGATAAGAAGCACAGTAGAATCCTTTTGGATCACATAGCCAGTTCTGGGAGTTAACCAAACATAATAATAATAACAAAACAGAAAAAAATTTTAATGATAGCAACATAAATATATGTGTAGTCAATAATTACATATTTATTCATAAAATATTTGGCACACTATGGATCCACTGACATAAACTCTACATCAGTATTTTTTTCTGATCATGTTTATTGAGATATTATTGACAGACAGCAATATATAAGAATATATATGCTTAAGATGCACTTAAATATAGTGATTTGACTTCTATATATCATGGAAATATTACCATGGTAAGTTTAGTAAACAGCCATTATTTTATACAGATATAACATCAAACAAACAGAAAAAAATATTTTTCTTTATGATTAGAATGGTTAGAACTTACAGTCTTAACAACTTTCATACATAATGTACAGCAATTTTAATAACTATCATATTGTACATATTACATCCCTAGTACTTATTTATCTTATAACTGGAAATTCTGCCTTTTGACTAGCTACATCAAGCATACTAATGTTTGCCTTGTAGGGATCCTACAGGATAAGAGAGACAAAAATGGGCAGAGAACATATTTGAAGTGATAATAGCTGAAAGCATCTTTAACTTGGGGAAGGAAACAGATAAGCAGATGTAGGAAGCACAGAAAGTCCCAGTGGGGTCAACCAAAAGAGGCTCATACCAAGACACATTGTGTTATACATTGTAGTTAAAATGACAAAATTTAAGATAGAGAATACTCATTAAAAGCATCAAAGGAAAAGCAACATCTTATATACACAAGAACTCCCATAAGGACATCAGTCGACTTTTCAGCAGAAAATCTGCAGGCCAGAAGGGAGTAATACAATATATTTTAAATGATGAACCTAGATGTCCATTGGCAGATGAATGGATAAGGAAGCTGTGGTACATATATACAATGAAATGTTACTTGGCTACAAAAAGGAAGGCATTCAAGTCTGTTTAAATGAGGCGGATGAAACTGGAGCCTATTATACAGAGTGAAGTAAATCAGAAAGAGAACACCAATATAGTATACTAATGCATATATATGGAATTTTAAAAGATGGTAACAATGATCCTATATGCAGGGAGGCAAAAGAGACACAGATGTAAAGAACAGACTTTTGTACTATGTGGGAGAAGGTGAGGATGGGATGATTTGAGGGAATATGAAACATGTATATTACCATATGTAATATAGATGACCAGGGCAAGTTTGATGCATGGAGCAGGGCGGTCAAAGCTGATGCTCTGGGACAACCCAGAGAGATGGGGTGGGAAGGAAGGTGGGGGGCTTCAGGATGGGGGGCACATGTGCACCCGTGGTTGATTCATGTCAATGTATGGCAAAAACCACCACAACACTGTAAAGTAATTATCCTCCAATTAAAATTAATTAATTAATTTTAAAAATGATGAAGGGGAAAAACCTACAACCAAGAAATTTCACTTTTTACTTTCATGCATTGAAGAAGGAAATGGCAACCCACTCCAGTGTTCTTGCCTGGAGAATCCCAGGGATGGGGGAGCCTAGTGGGCTGCCGTCTATGGGGTCGCACAGAGTCAGACACAACTGAAGCGACTTAGCAGCAGCAGCAGTAGCAGCAAGAAATTTCTACCCATCAAGGCTTTCCTTCAGATTTGAAGGATAGATCAAAAGTTTTACAGAGAAGCAAAAGCTAAAAGAATTACAAAAGCGAAAAGCACCATAAAACCAGTTTTATAAGAAATGTTAAAGAGATTTCTCTAAGCTGGAAAAAACGTCCCAACTAGAAATATGAAAATTATGAAAGGAATAATCTCATTGGTAATGGAAAATATATAATAAAAGTAGATCAATCACATTTAAAGCTAATAGGAAGGTTAAAAGACAAAAGTAGTGAAATCATCTATATACACAATAAGTAGTTAAGGAATACACAAAAGAATTAAAATATGATACCACAAAGAGTAAACATGGTGGGCAGGCAAAAACACAGGGTTCTTAAAATGTTTTCAAACTTAAGAGATCAGTAACTTTAAACATTCACACATATATAGAGTTGCTATATAGAAGCCTCATGTAACCACAAATCAAAAGTCTATAATAGATATACAAAAATAGATAAATGAATACAAACACAATACTAAAGACAGACATAAAACCCCAAGGGAAGAGAGCAAAAGGAGAAGCAAAGAACAAAAAAGAACCACAAGACAATTAACAAAGTGCAATAAGTACATAAACATCAATTATCACATTAAATGTAAATAGAGTAAATGTCCCTATCAAAAGACTTAAGTGGAAGAATAGATACAAAAATGAGACACATATATGCTGCCGACATGCTACTCATGTCAGAGATAAAAACACAAATAGACTGAAAGTGAGGACATGGAGAAAGTTATTCCATGCAAATGAAAATCAAAAGAAAGTTGGGGTAGAAATAGTTAAATCAGACAAAATACTTTAAACAAAGACTGTAATAAGAAACACAGAAGGAAACTAGTCAATGATCAAGGGATTAATCCAAGAAAAATATATAACAATTGTAAATACACAACAAACATCAGTTCAGTTCAGTCGCTCAGTCGTGTCCAACTCTTTGCAACCCCATGAATCGCAGCACGCCACGCCTCCCAGTCCATCACCAACTCCCGGAGTTCACTCAGACTCACGTCCATCGAGTCCGTGATGCCATCCAGCCATCTCATCCTCGGTCATCCCCTTCTCCTCCTGCCCCCAATCCCTCCCAGCATCAGGGTCTTTTCCAATGAGTCAACTCTTCGCATGAGGTGGCCAAAGTACTGGAGCTTCAGCTTTAGCATCATTCCTTCCAAAGAAATCCCAGGGCTGATCTCCTTCAGAATGGATTGGTTGGATCTCCTTGCAGTCCAAGGGACTCTCAAGAGTCTTCTCCAACACCACAGTTCAAAAGCATCAATTCTTCAGCACTCAGCTTTCTTCACAGTCCAACTCTCACATCCATACATGACCATAGGAAAAACCATAGCCTTGACTAGATGGACCTTAGTCGGCAAAGTAATGTCTCTGCTTTTGAATATACTATCTAGGTTGGTCATACTTTTCTTCCAAAGGAGTAAGCATCATAGAAGCACCTAAATATATAAGGCAAACATTAACAGGCATAAGGGGAGAAACTGACATTAACACAATAACAGTAGGAGACTTTAACACCCCACTTACATAAATAGGCAGAAGCAGAAAATCCAAACAGAAAGCTAATTTAAAAAACACTGGCCTTAAATAACAAATTAGATCAGATGGACTTAATAGATCTATGATATTCCATCCAAAAGCAGAATACACATTGTTTTCAAGTCCACATGGAACATTTTCCAGGATAGATCACAAAACAAATCTTGGCAAATTGAAGAAAACAGAAACTATATGAAACATCTTTTCCAACCAGAGTTCTATTTCTATGACTAAAAATCAACTATGAGGGAAAAAAAATCTGCAAAAAAAATTTACAAATACATGGAGGCTAAATAAAATGCTACTAAACAACCAGTGGGTCACTGAAGAAATCAAAGAGGAAAATGTAAAATACCAGGAAAAAAGTGAAAATGAAAACATAACAACCAAAATTGATCTCATAACAACTAAATCAGATATAATAATGTACAGCAATACAAACCTACCTCAAGAAACAAATAAAAAATGTCAAATAAACAACCTAATCTTATACTTCAAAGAACTAGAAAAGGAGCAAACAAATCCAAAGTTAGTAAAAGGGAAAAGATCATAAAGATCAAAGCAGATATAAGTTAAATAGAGACTAAAAATAATAGAAAAGGTCAATGGAATTAAGAGCTAATTATTTTAAAAGATTAGTAAAATCTATAAACTTTCAGTCTGACATGTCAAGGAAAAAAAAGAGAGAGAGAGAGAGGACCCAAATCAATAAAATCAGAAATGAAAAAGGAGAAGTTATAAATGATCCCACAGAAATACACAGCATTATAAGAGATTACTACAAATATGCAACTAAAATGAACAAATTCCCCAAAATGTTCAATCTCTTAAGACTGAATAGGAAAAAACAGAAAATATGAAGAGAAAAGTATCAATAATGAAATTGATCAGTAATTTTAAAAACTCCCAACAAACAAAAGTTCAGGACCAGATAGATGACTTCACAGGTGAATTATACAAACATCCAAAGTGATAACACGTATCCTTCTCAAACTATTCCAAAATTGTAGCAGAATCAACACTTCCAAACTCAATCTATGAGGCCAGCATCATCCTGATACCAAAACAAGACAAAGGTATCATAAAAAAGAAAATTACAGGCCAATATCACTAATAAACATAGATGCAAAAATTGCCAACAAAATACTAGCAAACTGAATTCAATAAAACATTAAAAGGATAATACACCATGGTCAAATGGAATTTCCCCAGGTATGCAAGAAGAGTTCAATATCCACAAAGCAATCAACGTGATACACTACATTAAAAAATTGAAGCACAAACATCACATGATCATCTTAATAGATGCATAAAAAGCATTTGATAAAATTAAATACTTATTTATGATACAAATTCTCAACAAAGTATGTATAAAGGGAATATACTTCAACATAATAAAAGCCATATATGATAAGCCAACAGATAACATCATACTCATTGGTGTAAACCTAAAAACACTTTCTCTAAGATCAGGAACAAGACAAGAATGCCCTATCTTGCCATTTTTACTCAACACAGTATTGGAAATCCTAGCCAGAGAAATACAACAAGAAAATAAATAAAAGGAATCCAAATTGGAAAGAAGGAAGTGAAACTCCCTGTTTGCAGATGATATACACTATACATAGAAAATCCTAAAAGCCACCAGAAAACTACTAGAACTCATCAGTGAATTCAGTAAAGTTGTATGATGCAAAATTAATATACAGAAATCTTTTTCATGTCTATATATTTAACAATGAACCATCAAAAAGAAATTAAGAAAACAATCCCATTCACAATTACATCACAAAGAGTAAAATAACTGCAAACAAAGTAACTAAGGACGTTAAAGATAAGTACTCAGAAAACTATAAGACACTGGTGAGAAAGACTGAAATGACACAGTCGAAAGATATAGCATGCTCATGATTGAAAGCATTACTACTGATAATGACCATACCCTCCAAGGTGATAATAAGATTCAAGGCAATCCCATCAAAATACTAACGGCATGTTTTTTGGATTAGAAAAAATAACTCTAAATTTTTCATGAAAATACAAAATACCTCCAAATAGCCAAAAAGAAAAGAAAGAAGAGCAAAACAGAAGGTATCACACTTCCTAGTTTCAAACTATGTTTAAAAGCTACAATAATAAAATAGTATGGCACTGGCAAAAAAAAAAAGCAGATAAATAGATCTGAAAAGAAATGAACCCACACTTTTATAGGCAATTAATCTATGACAAAGAATGCAAGAATAGACAATGGTGAAGAGACAGCTTCTTCAATAATGATGTTAGGAAAACTACATGCAAAAAAAAAAAAAACTAAGCTGGACTACTTTCTCACACCACATACAAAAATAAACTCAAAATAAATTAGGCAGCACATTCTTTGACATCAATCTTAGCAATATTTTTTATGTTTCCTCAGGCAAGGGAAACACAAACCAAAAAACGTTACTACATCAAACTGAAAAGCTTTTGTGCAGTGGAGGAAACTATTAACATGAAAGCATCATCTACTGAACAGATGATACTGGTGACTCAGACAGTAAAAAACCTGCCTGCAGTGCAGGAGACGCAGGTTTGACCCCTGGGTTGGGAAGCTCCCTTATAGAAGGGAATGGCAACCCACTCCAGTATTCTTGCCTGGAGAATTCCATGGACAGAGCCAGTCTGGTGGGTGGGCTACAGTCCATGGGTTGCAAAGAGTCAGGCATGATTGAGTGGCTCACACACACACACACACACACACACACATATGATAAGGGGTTACTATCCAAATTATGCACAGAACTCATTCAACTTAACATAAAAAAAAAAAATCTCCATTTAAATATGAGCAGAGGATCCAAATAGACCTTTTTCCAGAGAAGACACACAGATAGCCAACAGGCACATGAAAAGACACTGAACAGCAACATCTCTAATCATCAGAGAAATGCAACCAAAAACCAATGACACATCACCTCATATCTATCTAAATGGCTATTATTAAAAAGACAAGTGACAAGCCTTGGGGAGGATGTGGAGAAAAGGAACCCTCATTCACTGTTGCCAGGGATGTAAATTGGTGAAGACACTATGGAAAACAGTATGGAGATGCCTCAAAAAATTAAAAGTAGAATTACCATGTGATCCAGCAATCCACTTCTGGGTATTTATCTGAAGAAACCAAAAACACTAATTAGAAAAGATATATACACCCTGTGTTGAGCTTCCCAGGTGGCGCTAGTGGTAAAGAACCTGCCTTCCAATGCAGGAGATGTCAAAGAGATGGGTTTGATCCCTGGGTTGGGAAGATCCCCTGGAGAAGGAAATGGTAACCCACTCTAGTATTCCTGAGTGGAGAATCCCATGGACAGAGGAACCTGGAGGGCTACAGTCTGTGGGATCACAAAAAGTCAGACACAACAGAAGCAACTAAGCACACAGGCATGTTGATAGCAGCACTATTTACAATAGACAAGATATGAAAGCAATCTAAGTATTCACCAGTACATGAAGGGATAAAGAAAATGTTGCATATCTTAACAATGGAATAAAACTCAACCATAAAAAGAATGAAACCTTGCCATTTGTCAAAAGGCACAAAACTTCTAGATATAAGATAAACAAATGCTAAGGATATAATAGGTTCAGTTCAGTTCAGTTCAGTCGTTCAGTCGTGTCTGACTCTTTGCGACCCCATGAATCCCAGCACGCCAGGCCTCCCTGTCCATCACCAACTCCCGGAGTTCACTCAGACTCATGTCCATTGAGTCCGTGATGCCATCCAGCCATCTCATCCTCGGTCATCCCCTTCTCCTCCTGCCCCCAATCCCTCCCAGCATCAGGGTTTTTCCAATGAGTCAGCTCTTCGCATGAGGTGGCCAAAGTACTGGAGCTTCAGTTTTAGCATCATTCCTTCCAAAGAAATCCCAGGGTTGATCTCCTTCAGAATGGACTGGTAGGATCTCCTTGCAGTCAAGGGACTCTCAAGAGTCTTCTCCAACACCACAGTTCAAAAGCATCATTACAACATGATAAATTTCATTAACACTGCTATACATTATATGTGAAAGTTGTTAAGAGAGTAAATTCTAAGAGTTCTAATTACAAGGAAAAGTTTTTTTATTTAACATTATATCTATATGAAATGGTAGATTTTCACTAAACCTATCTTGTTAATCTTGATGTATGCAAGTCAAATCACTATGTTTATGTACACCTTAAACGTATATATTGCTGTATGGTAATTATATCTCAATAAATCAGGAGGAAAAAATCAACAAACAACCATTAATTGCATTATACATTAACAATAAACAGTCTGAAAAATAAATTAATAAAATAATTTGATTTATAATAACATTAAAGGTATAAAATACTTAGGAATACACTTGACTGAGGAGGTGAAATAACTGTACCTGAAAACTATGAAACATCCCTAAAAGAAATTAAAGACACCAAATAAATTAGAAAGATATCCCACATTCCTGAATTAGAAGATTGAATATTGTATAAACAGCAGTATGACCCAAAGTGACTTACACATTCAATACAATCCCTATCAAAATCCCAATGGCATATTTTACAGAAATAAAAAATCCTTCCTAATATTCATATAGAATCTTGAGGACCCTTAATAGAAAAACAAACCTGAAAAAGGAGAATTCCACTGAATAGCTCATACTTCCTAATTTCAAACTTCTTACAAATCTATAGCAACTGAAATAATAGAGCAATACCATAAAGACAGATAGATAGATCAATTGAATAAATAGAAAGTCCAGAAATAAAACTTTCCATATGTGGTCTACTGATACTTGAAAAGAGTTCCAAGATCATTCAATAATCATTTAATACTTTTCAAGAAATAGTATGGGGGAAAAATGACTATCCACATGTAAAAGAATAAAGTTAGATCCTTATCTTATACCATATACAAAAGTTAACTCAAAATAGATTCTAAAAACTTAAATGTTAGAGCTAAAACTATAAAACTTTTGAAGGAAACACAGGTGAAGCTTCATGCCGTTAGATCTGGCAATGATTTCTTGAATATAACACCAAAAGCATAAGCATAAAAAACTAGATAAATTGCTCTACACCAAAAAATAAAACTCCTGTGCATCAAAGAATACAATCAGTATAATTAAAGGCAACTACAGAATAGGGGAAAATATTTTCAAATCATACATTTGATAAAGGGTTAGTATCCAGAATATACAAAGAACTCCTACAACCCAACCAAACCCTCCAAACACCCAGAGTTAAAAATGGTGAAGGACTTGAAGAGCTATTTCTCCAAAGATGATTTACAAATGACCAATAGACACATGAAAGAGGCTCAATGGTACTAATAAATAGGAAAACGAAAATCAAAGCAACAATGAGATAGATACTCCTCACACTCATTAAAATGGCTACTATTGAAAAAAATAACAACGTCGGTGAGGATGTGGTGAGTGTAGAACGGTGTGCACCATTGGTAGACGTGTGAAATGATGCAGCCCCTAAAGAAAACAGTATGGCAGTTCCTAAAAAATTAAAAATAGAGCTACCATATGATTCAGCAGTTCCATTTCTAGCCATAGTCAAAAGAATTGAAACGGGGTCTCAAAGAGATACTTGTATACCCATATTTAACACAGCATTATTTGCAGCAACGAAAAGGTGGAAGCAACCCAAGTGTCCATCAACAGATGAATGGATAAACAAAGTGCAGTATATACACACAATGGAATATCATTCAGCCTTTAAAAAGAAGGAAATTCTGACACAGGTTACAACACGTATCAACTTAAAGAACATTGTGCTAAGTGAAAAAAGACAAAAAGAAAAATGCTGAATGAGTTGACTTATATAAAATATTTAAAGTAATTAAACTCATAAAAACAGAAAGTAAAACAGTGGTTGCCAGAGGTTGAGGAAGGGGAAAATAGGGAGTTAATTCAAGAGTTCTGGAAGTTGGTTGCACAACAATGAGAATGTACTTCCTACTGAATTCTATACTTAAAAATGGTTCAGTCAGTCGCTCAGTCATGTCCGACTCTTTGAAACCCCATGAATCGCAACACACCAGGCCTCCCTGTCCATTACCAACTCCCAGAGTTTACCCAAACTCATGTCCATTGAGTTGGTGATGCCATCCAATCATCTCGTCCTCTGTCCCCTTCTCCCCCTGCCCTCAATCTTTCCCATCATCAGGATCTTTTCAAATGAGTCAACTCCACATCAGATGGCCAAAGTATTGGAGTTTCAGCTTCAACATCAGTCCTTTCAATGACCACCCAGGACTGATCTCCTTTAGGCTGGACTGGTTGGATCTCCTTGCAGTCCAAGGGACTCTCAAGAGTCTTCTCCAACATCACAGTTCAAAAGCATCCATTCTTCTGCACTCAGCTTTCTTCATAGTTGCTGCTGCTACTGCTACTGCTGCTGCTAAGTCACTTCAGTCATGTCCAACTCTGTGTGACCCCATAGACGGCAGCCCACCAGGCTCCCCCGTCCCTGGGATTCTCCAGGCAAGAATACTGGATGGGTTATCCATTCCTTCTCCAATGCATGAAAGTGAAAAGTGAAAGGGAAGTGACTCACTCGTGTCTGACTCTTAGCGACCCCATGGACTGCAGCCTACCAGGCTCCTCCATCCATGGGATTTTCCAGGCAAGAGTACTGGAGTGGGGTGCCATTGCCTTCTCCTCTTTATAGTTAAGATGGTAAAATGTTGTGTACAGTACCACAATTAAAATAATTAAAAACATAAAGGAACAGGAAAAATGATCCCCCAAATATGATTTGAAATCAAAGATGTAACTGGAAGCAAATGATTGATTTAATAAATAAACATTGTTCCCATTAAATACAAACAAATATGTCTCTAGAAAATAATGTCAAGAGCTTATAGGTTTTTTCATTTGAGTTCAGAATTAAAACATTTGCTGAAATGTCACCCAAAAAAGTTTTTAAGGCAAAAACATTCAGATGAGAAGAAAGATTCTGGACAATAACTAAAGGGATATATTGGAGTCAAGGGAAGGTTTGTAGTTTTGATTTGGGAACATTGCTTTCGGCTGGGGAGGAGGCAAGGCTGTTGATTTCTTTGCTTGCTGTGGAGAAATAATGAGCAGAAAGGAAGAGATTGAAAATATAGGAAAGAGGTAGAATGCAGAAGGAAAACTTCTGAGAATATCATTGAAGAAGAACTTTCACAAGTCTTATTAATCAAGGCTCTTAATAAGGAATATTTAAGATGTTAATATGAAGAGACAGAGCTCTCCATTCTCTCAAGCTAAACTCACTGTTAGCAAGGACAGTTTTTCCTAGGGGAGAAAGCTGTGGCCATGCCCAAGTGTCCTTGAGCAATATGTCTGCCTGCAGCTTTCTAGCATCTAAAAAAGTCCATTGCTCTCAGAGAACTTCTGGCTCTGATTTAACACCTCTTCATCTGGGTAATTCTGACCATAATATGAAGTGAGAGCCACCATGACCAATTTATCCCTCCAGAAATTGTCCTCTGACCCTTGGCAGTGACCATGCTCCCCCCACATAGGTGAGTATACTTATAATTTTGGTAATGTGGCACCAACCAGTTGGCCTGCCTCAGCACAATTCACATTTTTTGTCCCACTTGAGCATCACTGTGGACCTGTGGTCTTTCATAAATTTAACATGTTATAATTATCACAGTCATAATTTGCTTTCTGAAGCTCACATGATTACAATTTAGTCCACCTCAGGTTCTCATGCCCCAAGCACAGAATCAACTGTTCTCCAAGGAAAGTCAGACTTCCTTTGTAGAATGATAGGAGAGACCTAAATGTACCTACTACAGAAGTTTATTGTTTCAGATGAGTACATGAGGGCTTCCCTGGTGGCTCAGATGGTAAAGAATCTGCCTACAATGCAAGAGACGCAGGTTTGACCCCTGGGTCAGGAAGATCCCCTGGAGAAGGCAATAGCTACATACTCCAGTATTCTTGCCTGGAGAATTTCATGAACAGAGGAGCCTGGTGGACTGCAGTCCATGGGGTCGCAAAGAGTCGGTCACGACTGAGCAACTAACACACACCACATGAGTACATGAGGTGGTTTGTTGACAAAAAAGAAATTATCTTTGTTTTTAAAAAGTGGAGGTTCATGTTGAAATTTTCAATTTGCCTCTACTGTTACTAATTTTTAATCTTGCTCTAAATTTGATGTACCATGCTATATACTCTTCTAACAAATCATTTGTCCAAATTATAATCTTGCCTTCAAATTTTAAAAGTCCCATTTCTTTTCTTTTTTGACCTCTGGCTCCAGTACAAGAATTAACTTCAAAATGTCCAGGTCTATGTGGTACCCATCATCAATCCATTCAAGCACCCATTATCTCCAAGGAAAAAGCCTTTCCAATCTCCCTCCAGAGAACCACCAAAATCTACATAGGCTTAAGATACCTAGTATCTCAGTGTGAATTTTAAACTCATCATCAGTGAGGACACAGTCCCATCTGGGAGACAAAGCTGAGACCATGCCCAAGTGTTCCTGAACAATATCTCAGTAGTAAGTACCAATAACAAAGGGTTATTGTTATTACAATAACCAGAACACAGGCAAACACCCACTTCACAGGTTTTGTATAAAAATCTCTTGAAACTATTCATGATCACTATAGTCATTATTTATTTTATATCATAGGTAACTTTGGTTTTTTATTTTTAATTGAGGATAACTGCTTTACAATACTGTGTTGGTTTCTGCCATAAAACAACAGCAGTCAGTCATAAGTATACACATCCCCCCTCCCTCTTGAACCTCCCCCCATGGCCCCTCACCCCATCCCACAGCTCTAGGTGTGGCTGAGCTCCCTGTGCACCAGGCTGAGCTCCCTGTGCTATACAGCAACTTCCGTCTAGCATATATTTTCCATATGGTAGTGCACATGTTTCTACTACTTCAATCCCACTCTCTTAGTTCGTCCCACCCTCTCCTTCCCCCACTGGGTCCACAGTCTGTTCTCTATGTCTGTGTCTCTATTCTGGCCCCGCACATAGGTTCATCAGTACCTTTTTTTTTTAATCCCATATATGGTGGTGGTGGTGAAGTCGCCAGTCGTGTCCGACTCTTTGCGACCCCATGGACTGTAGCCCACCAGGCTCCTCAGTCCATGGAATTTTCCAGGCAAGAGTACTGGAGTGGGTTGCCATTTCCTTCTCCAGAGGATCTTCCCAACCCAGGGATCGAACCTGGGTCTCCCGCACTGCAGGCAGATGCTTTAACCTCTGAGCCACCAGGGAAGCCCAATCCCATATATATGCATTAGTATACAGTATTTGTTTTTCTCTTTTTGACTTACTTCACTCTGTATAATAGATTCTAGGTTCATCCACCTCACCAGAACTGACTTAAATTCTTTCATTTTTATGACTGAGCAATATCCCATTGCATATATGCACCACAACTTCTTTATCCATTCATCTGTTGATGGACCTCTAGGTTGCTGGTAGCTTTAGTGTTGATCTATAACTTCCTTTGGATAAGCTGATATTGTTTTTGCCCTGTGCCAGCCTAACTTTTCAAAATCCAATTACTAACAGAAAATGCCACAAAAAATGAAATTAAGAATTATAAGTGATTTTTCATACTCTTTCCAAAAGTCAAAAAGGAGCACTTTTTGTAAAGCCTTTAAAATTCATGGCATATTGGCTGGGCTCCTCAAGATCAAACTCAAACAACAAAAGATATTTAAGGTGAATACATTACAATCCCTTATGTTCACATTGCATTCTCATAACACTTGACTCCAGAAACAATCCAAATAAGTCTTAGACATTTTATATTTGCAGCAGAAATCCTGAATCCTTACCTGGACTAAAGATTCCATGAATTTTGTTTGCATTTTATGATAACTGCTCAACCACAAGAGAAAGGAATTGTAGTTACTTTCTTTAGAGTCATTTGATGACTAGGATTCAGTTAGATCTCTAAGTGTGAGAGACTGTTTTGCCAAAATTTCAAATCCAGTTGATCAAGTATTATACTACCTTTGCCTTGAGCTCACTATTTCTCTTCACAGAAAATCACTGATTTGATCCCTAGAAACTTTTTATTTAGGAAAAACTACCTCCTTAAGGCTAATAATAGGTTTTCCCATTTTGCATGTCCAAGTAGCTCTAGATAAAAATATTTTCTTGGTCTTATGTTTTGTGCATTTAAGCAAGGGAGCACTATCATTTGTTACTTCTACTAGGAACCACCAATCTCCTAAAAGGGAAAAGGTCAGATGACCCAAGCTGACTTTCAACCTATCTTTGGGCAGACTCAGTCAGCCTCCCCTTGTGGGGTTCAACTTTCCAAGCAGTTATCTAAGCCAACAATGTCCCTTCTCTCACATCTTCTCTTTCAGAAGTTGAAGAATGTGGTTTCTTCACCATGTCCTATCTGATTCCTCCAACATCTGTCTCTGCCTTTTTCAGTTCAGCTCAGCCCATCTGGTGCATGGTGTGAATCTGCTATAGGACAGATAAAAACTGCCTTGGACACTCTGTCATTCTTACTGAGTGCAGAAGTTGCAAAAACCATGTCCTAGGCCAAGACCCTAAAGTGACCCAAATAAAATGGAAGAAGGCATGACCTTCCCAAAACCACTTTTCCTAGAGATGAATTGCTTTATAATAATTGCCCAGGCTTGTGGCCATCTCCTCCTGTTTTGCTTGATCAGTTTCATTCCAAAATAGGCATCTTTTGCTAAACCAGATTTTGGCCAAAGATATTCAGCACTTTTGTTGAACTATCTTGAAGCTGTTTCAATCTGGTATTTTTAATATACTGCTTAAAAGTCACCTTTCTGAAGAATAAAGTTATTTCTGAGACCCCATCCTCTGAAATTCATTTTTAAAACCTCATTTGGCTTGCATAAACAGTGAAAGCCAAGGTCACAGCTCTCAAATGATTCTTCTGTAAAAACAAAGATTAATTCTCATATGTTGAAGTAATAACACTAGCTCTTCGGTTTTCTCTTTGAAGTCAGCCTCCCTGTCTTCAGCTGATCCTGCAGCTCTCATGCAATGGCCTTCCCTAAAACATTCTCACAGCCCCATTTTCCCTTCACTTTCCTGAAACTCATTCCAAAATCTAGGAACACTGCCGGGGTGAGGCTG
>SJXQ01004671.1:88939-273936 GCA_006408695.1 Aepyceros melampus
TGGGTAGGGGCAGGCTATTGGTTCCAAATACAGTTCTGGCACCTACTGCAACTTTTTAAAGAACTGCAGATGAGCAAGATGAAAATACACTGTCAGATTAGAGCATCAATCTCTTTAGCCAAGGATCCAGAAGCTTATCAAAAGAGGATGTGCATGGAGCCGCCATTTGAGCAGACGCAGCACATCTCAGCTCATTTTCTTTGCCCTCCAGAGCCCTTAATGGGCAGTGACATTAAACACAGGTCTTATCAGATCTGACAAGCTCATTTCTTGCATGCTCTTAGCTACGGCGCTATCTTGTACAGACACTTTTGCTTGTTATTAAGCTATTGTATCTCAGTTTCACATCCAGTCTATTGTACCCTAAGTTGTAATGGGGCAGGGACTCTGCAAACCACTTCACTGCTTTGCCAGCAGGTGCCCTGCTAGGCTTGACCAACGGGGGGAGATAGAGGGACTATGGAAATATTAGCGTGATAAAACTGGTCCCTTCCACTTCCTTAGCCCCATAAATGTGCCTCACTCAGGCATCCACATGAACAGCAGAAGTCGGTTCCATTTTCCAGCTTCTTTCCACACTCCTCATTGTACACCTCAGAGATACCAGCACCATCCAGGCAGAGCCCCTCCTCTGAAGGTCTGAGTACCAACAATGTGGGATCCTCCTCAGAGCTGCTGGGTTCTGATAACCCCAATCACTTCCCTTTGTTCCCCTAACCCTAGGAGGGCAGCTGCTTCCTGTAGTCACTACCTCTGTTTGCCCTGTTCCTTTTTCAGTCCCCTTATCCATTCTATTTAATCCCCCAATTGATTAAACTGACCAATTCTGAGAGTTGGACTATAAAGAAAGCTGAAGAATTGATGCTTTTGAACTGTGCTGTTGGAGAAGACTCTTGAGAGTCCCTTGGACTGCAAGGAGATCCAACCAGTCCATCCTAAAGGAGATCAGTCCTGGGTGTTCATTGGTAGGACTGATGTTGAAGCTGAAACCCCAATACTTTGGCCACCTGATGAGAAGAGTTGACTCACTGAAAAAGACCCTGATGCTGGGAAAGATTGAGGGCAGGAGGAGAAAGGGACGACAGAGGATAAGATGGTTGGATGGCATCATCGACTCAATGGACATGGGTTTGGGTGGACTCTGGGAGTTGGTGATGGACAGAGAGGCCTGGCATGCTGCAGTTCATGAGGTTGCAAAGAGTCGGACACGACTGGTAACTGAACTGAACTGAACTGATTGATCTATTCTATCAAATCCCTATTTCCAGTTCTCCCTATAGAAATAACTAGTATAGTTTCTACTTCACCATCTAGACTCTGACTGTCATGAAAGTACAACCTTTTGTTGATTTTAAAACTTAACACTTTCAAACATTATGCCATTTACCATTTCATAGACTTCAACTGGGAATCAGTGAAGGAGGAAACAAGAAATTGTTTCCAATCATCCCAGGCCAGGGGTGCTAGACATTGATCATTGGTAAGGAAATAATTGATCACACACAGGTAGAAAATGTTCAACTGCCAAAGAACTTAAAACCCCTACACAACCATGCTTTGTACTTTTCTTAGAAGGATACCTTCCTTGACCTTTTCTCTAGCACACATACTTTTCTATTTGTCCCCACCATCCCCTCCTTGTCAATCTCAAAACGAGGTAAATTTGTGAAGTCTGGAGTTACAACCACCCAGCGGGTGTATGTCTTCTGACGGAAATGAAATGAAATGCAGCATTTCTTAAAAAACCAATTATTTCCAACCTGTTTCATTAGAGTCAAACATGCTAAACGAGCATGTAACATATTGACTTTTGTGCCCTGTGGCATCTGGGGCCATAAATGTCCTCCTTGTCATAACACTCATCTCCATAGCGCTTGCAAAACAGGACCCTCCCCAGGAGAGCTCACATCGCTCATTCGTAACTCAGGATGGCAAGGAGACAGCCTGCCTAGTGTAACAGAGCTGATCTCCCCTGCACTTCTGCACTCAGGGCTGAACCTGCTGCACCCACCCACCTCACTACAGGTGAAGAAGCCTCTCCACCTGTGTCTGAACAGATGGCAGACAATACAATGCCATTCTCCAAGAGATGGGAATAAGGCTGCCAAGGAATTGTCCCAGGCAGGGAGACAGCAAGGGGAGCCCCGACAAAGCCCACTGGAAATTCTTAAGCTTGGAATTAGAACAACCTGAATTTGAATCTTGGCTCTTACACTTATTCACTACAAGACTTTGGCAAGTTACTTAACAACTCTGAGCCTCAGTTTCCTTCCTTGGAAGAGGGAACTGATAGTGCCTATTATACAGCTGTTGTAATGATTAAATGATATAATATACAAAGAGCTGCTTATATGGTGCCCAGGACACTGTAAGTGTTTGACCAGTAGACATTCTTTTATCTAAGGATTTTGGACTGCTGAGGGAGCTGTTCTTTCAGTGCTTCCCTTCATCACCTTTGCTGTAGGTATAATGATAAACACAAAGCAGAAAAATTAACTTCTTGAGTTCTTTAAAATGATCACTTGTTGGGCCCCTCTGGAAGAGGCACACCCTCATATGTTTCTCTCCACCACCTTCCCATTGCTTCCGGCACAGCTCCTAGAAACAGGTGGGAATGCGTTTGCTAAGCTCCTCCTATAATACATTCTCCATTCCTGACAAGTTTTCTCTCTTTCCCACTGTCTACTGGATAAATACTAATGACTCTACTTCTGATAATCAGTAAGAGCAGAGGCTCAGCTTTCTCCAGATCCAGCAGGGAAAATCCCAGGCATTCATCAGAGGTGCATGCAAAACTCTCAGCTCACCCCCTGCCCCTTTACACAGGTATGGTATTTGGGGTTCGCCAGGGAAACTGCATAATTACTTAGAAAGAGTACCTTCTGATTGTTCCTTTTTCTGTAAGTGCAATCTCTCCTAATAACGTCACCCAACTGAATGCTTCCTAATTCTGCCAGAATGCATTTAATTATCACTGCTGCTTCTGTTGGTGAGCTGTCAGTGAAGTTTTTGATTTGTGATGGAAATAGGGGAGTCATAAAGTATTCTGGTGACAGCTCCTTGATTAGGCAGCATTGCAGCAAAACAAGTTGTCACAATAAAACTGATTAATCAAGTTGTCAGAGTAAAACAAATTAATGCCACAAAAACTTTGCTAGAAATTACCTCCATATCTTGGAGTATTTGACTGATGGATTCCTTCAGTTAGCAGAAAACTTCCATCTCATGAGCACATCCAAGTCTGCACTTGGGATTTGATTGGGCCAGCTGCCTTGTAGCAGAGAGGCAACTGAAAACCAAGAGACATATTTGGAGAATACAGTCATGGACTTGATTTTCAGAGATATTTTCTTCCTGCCTAACTACTTGGGAGACTATTAATACCAAAATATAATCTAAAGCTATAAAGTTTCAATGCAAAATAAGTATAAAGGCCATTGCTATAATGTTACCAGTAGGTCTGGATTTCATTTATTAAAATATTTAATCAGTCCTCTGGCTGGAAGGACACTCTGAATTTTGTCTTCTATGTTTCTCTGACTCAAAGAAAGACTTTGCCCATAATGGAGACGTAAGTCACAGGACTTGTCTACCACAGTTCATTGTAACATAGATGGTGCTACACGGCTATACAGAGCCCCCTCCCCTCACATCTAGAGAATGGACCAGGAGTGGGTATGACCACTGATCCTGCTATAAAATGATGACCTGGACCAATCGCATTCCATCTTTCAAAACTTTAACCAGGATATAGAATGGGCTGGTTAACCAGGGTATCTGAAGGTGAAAAAGCATCCTAACGTAATGCAGCGTCACTAAGTGTTGCAGCAATCCAAAGTTATAAGTAAGCAAAAGCTTTTACATAAAGAAAAGGTACAGGGCAGGGCAGGAAGGAGTCAGTGGGGTAGCAAAAAGAGAAAGAGGCAGTAGCCCATAAAAGAGTTAGAACCAACACCAATCACTTGAGCAGCCTCCATTTCAGGAGTATCTCCAGGTTCACCTCTAGTTTGTAGTCTCAGAATAAAAACCCCTCCACTTGAGGAAACTGGAGTGGCTCTTTTTCTCGCAAACACTACAATAAAGGAAAGGGGACCATAATAGAGTGAGTGGTGTTGAAACTATTTATCAAGAACAGATCACTCAGTATGCCATACCAGAGCATATCAACTGCATATCACAGCATAACATACGTCAACTGGTGCCGGTCTATGGGAGCTCTATTATAGCGCCAGACATTGCAAATTACCTCTGCACTGGAAGAAAAGGTTAAAACATAAAACCTGCCTCTGGGTCATTCCCACTGGAAGCTGATAACTGTAACTGAAGAGGGTTGATATTTGATTCAGCAAAACCATCAGTGGGCTCCTTTCTTTGAAGGCATTGGGCACAATATTTCTTTCTCTGATAAAACATCACCTTAAGGAGACTTTGGCAACATCACCTTTGAGGGCAGAGAACCCCGTCTTGGAAGGAAGAAATGATAAAGTGGAAAGAAATAAAGGTATTGTGACCAGGTCTAACTCCAAATAATATCCTAGAATTATAAAAAAAAAAAACAACTTTGTTCTTTCATCTTCCAAAGGAATAAAGGGTCAATACCTACACAGATACATGTTCACACACACATTTATGGCACAAATTATTTTCAAATGAAAAATGATGTAAGAATATATTTGAGTTCAAAAAGTTGAATTATCAAATATCAGATAGCCCAATCATTCTGATGTTCTCCTAAAAAATAATAAAGCAATGAGGTTTTAATGCTCTAGAGAATACATGTTCTGTGCTTAGTTGCTCAGTCATAGCCAACTCTTTGCAGCACCATGGACTGTAACCCACCAGGCTCCTCTGTCCATGGGGATTCTCCAGGCAAGAATACTAGAGTGGGTTGCCAAGAATACTCTCCTCCAGAGGATCTTCCCAACCCAGCAATCAAACCCAGGTCTCCTGTATCACAGGAGGATTCTTAACTGGCTGAGCCACCAGGAAAGCCCAGGGAATACATATGTTTCATTTATTTCAAGAGCACAAAACACTGGAAGTAAATCTTGCAACTGGAAGGTACAAGGTCAACTCACAGTTAGTTTCCAAGTTAAAGCAAATGTGCTACCTGCTTTAGAGAGGTGACGGGCCATGACTGCAGGATCAGAGTTGAAGGAAGTTTAGAATAATTCCAATCTGCACAGTTCTTTACAGTTCATAATCCTGTCTCACCCACATCAGCTCATTTTGATCCTCCTTGGTACAACCTCAAGAATTAGATCCTATTATTACTCTCATTATCTCCATTTTATAGTGAAGAAAAAGGCTTGCAGAGATCAAAAAGACTTTCTGTTCGGAAAAGGCATCCTTTGTAGCAGCCAGACCCTTCCAAACTACATGGGGCAGGATACTTTTCAAAGCCCAGTCTGGTTACGTATGATCTAGCTAGGACTCCAAGCGACGGGCACAGCTGCCATCAGGACCACAGCCTGACAACTCTGGCAGTCTCTAACCCCACCCTGGGTGACTGCTCCTGCCTGCCTGGAAAGTCACCACCACTGAAACCCATCCACCAAACTCTATCCCTGCCATATTCAGCTTTTGGCTAAAATGCAGCCTGATACCCCATCCTTGTTCCTGCCCACCCTCACCCTTCCTTCCGCTGCTGCCCTCCTGCCAAATCCAGTCCTCTGAGCCCAGTGGAACCCTTATTAAAACACCCCCTCTGCCTCCTAGCTTTAATGGCATCTGAATTTGTGTTTTTCGAGATGACTTGTGCAGCTAGGAAGCAATGGCCCACTTTTCGATGCACTGTCTTCTAAACATGACCTGTTGTTTCATATCTTCTTGGCTTTGGTTTTTCTGTTCTGTTTTGTTTTGTTTTTCTGTATTGGAATATAGTTGCTTTACAGCAACGTGAATCACCTATATGTATACATATATCTCTCTTTTTTGGCTTTTCTCCCTATATAGGTCACCACAGAGAGCTGAGTAGAGTTCCCTGTGCTAGACAGTAGATTTTCATTAGTATCTATTTCATACATAGTGCTTAGTGGCTCAGTCGTGCCCAACTCTTTGCAACCCCATGGACTGAAGTCCGCTAAGCTCCTCTGTCCATGGGGAGTCTCCAGGCAAGAATACTGGAGTGGGTAGCCTTTCCCTTCTCCAGGGGATCTTCCCAACCCAGAGATCGAACCCAGGTCTCCCACATGGCAAGAGGATTCCTTACCATCTGAGCCACCATCCTATTAACATAGAACCTCAAGGCTCAAGATTTTGGGAAAGGATGAGTGTGTCATAGGAGAAAACCAGAAGCTGAACTTCAGAAGGTAGACTAGCAAAGAAGGATTTCCAAAGAGAAGTTCCAGGGCTTCCTTCCAATCTAACTTGAGCCCCAAGTATACATAGTAGTGTGTGTCAATTACACATAGCAATGTATGTCAGTCCCAGTCTTCCCATTCATCCCACCCTCCCCTTTGCTCACATAGTTCCCTCTGCCTGAAACACTCTGCCACTCTGTGCCACCCTTATCCCCGACCCCTATCTTCCTCTCAAGCACTAATTCATCTCCATGTCTCTTCTCTGGGTATCCGCTTCCTTCTATCGTAGTTCTGCTCTGTGCAAGGTTTTGCAGTGTTGTCCTATTTATAAATCACTCCTTTCTTTTGCTATCATCTAGTTACTATCTTTTCTTTATTAGTTTGTCTTTTTGATTTTTTATTAATATAGTTTATCTTTCTATCAAAGGCTAACATGTGGAGAAGGAAATGGCAACCCACTGCAGTGTTCGTGCCTGGAGAATCCCAGGAACGGGGGAGCCTGGTGGGCTGCCGTCTCTGGGGTCACACAGAGTTGGACACAACTGAAGCTACTTAGCAGCAGCAACATGTATATAGTATAAAGAGGAAATAATTCTGTAAGGCTTCACCACACTCTGCAGTTCACTTCCCATTCCCAAGAGGTGATCATTTTCAACCCTCTTACCTGATTTTCTCTTCAATTTATTCCTGTGTTGCTAAATAGCCTGCTGGCAAGGCTACTTTTAAAAGCTTTTAGATTCTGTTGAGTCATCTGGAAGATGAAGATATAACTTCCTCCTCTTGGTCCCACCAAGTATATGCATACTTTCCCACTCCTGTGCCCATTCTCTATCCCTGTAGAGCCAGAAGGGAACTTTGGTTAGGTGGACATTTAGTTTCTACATCACTGTGATTGCATATATGTTCTTCAGAGCTAAGCCATTTGTACACTATCATTGTTTTTCCATTCAGGCATATTTTGCTTCCCCGGGCTATTTAGTTTGCAAGACTAAATAACGGTCTTGTTGGTTTTCTATGTCCTTCTCACTGATTTACCCTCAAGTTTCCTCCAATTATATGAATTTCTTCTCAATACATTCAAACACATTACGTGTTCTGTTAACTTTTTGGTTTTGGAGAAATCTCCCTGACTGCAGCTTGAACTTGTTCTCCATGCCTGCTACACAGCTGTCATCTTGGACCCTCTTCGCACCATTATGCTGGGTATTTCTTTCACCTCTGCTTTGTGTTAGAGCCTGTTTCTTAAATCCCATGTCTTTGTTTTCTTTAGATTACTTCCTCATCATGGTAAGTGCATTCTTGAGTTGCCTCGTAGGCAAGAGTGTACACAGGTAAGAAATTTTTTGAGATCTTGAATCTCTGAAAATATTTTGTCCTACCTTCCTATTTATTGATTCTTTGAGTATAGAATTCTTGGTTGGAAATTATTTGCCTCTCAGATTTTGTAAGTATTATTCCATTGTCTTTTAGCTTCAGGTGTGGTTGTCCTTGATGTCCTAAAATTTTACAGTGCTGTGCCCTGGTGTAGCTCCAGTTGCATTCATTATGCTGATTCTAGAAGTCCAAGTCACTCATTTTGAGGAATTTTTACTGAGCCTTCTTTTCAGTGATTCTTTTGTTTCCCACCTGACTTATTCCTTCCAGAGTTCCCATTACTCGAGTTCAGATCTCTTGGAGGCCTTTTACTTTGCTTTCCTCTTTCCCATGTATGCCTATTTCCTCTGCTCCAAGGAGATTCTTGCCTGGAGAATTCCATGGACAGAGGAGCCTGGTGGGCTAGAGTCCATGGGATCTCAAAGAGTCAGACACGACTAAGTGAATAACAATTTCAAGAAAATTTACCCAATTTACTATCATTCACTCATTCTCTTAACAAATTTTTGTAGAGTGTCTGCTGTTTACAAAGTAAAATTCAAGATGCTGGACATGTTTCTATGAAAAAAACAAACATTAAAAAAAAACTTCCATTTTTGATCATACAGTATTTGGATCCAACTATTGAGCTTTTGGTTTCTGCTGCCAAATTTTAAATTTCCAAGAGCTGTTTGTGATCTCTGAGTGTTCCTCTTTATAGCATCCTACTCTGGGGTTTGGCTGCACTGTATCTCTTATCACCTTTTATCTCTTTGAGCATTTTGATAGATTTCTTTGAAGTTTTTTTTTTGCTTCTTACACATTTGCCATTTCCTCAAAGTTGCCTTTGTTTGTTTGTTTTGGTTTGTGTCTTTCATGTTAGGTGCTGTCCTCAAATGCCTGTATCTGTTTATATTTAACAGTGGCAAGTTTCAGCATCACTAATCATCAAAGAAATGCAAATCAAAACTACAATGAGATAACACCTCACACCTGTCAGAATGGCTATCATCAAAAAGATAAGAAACAAGTGTGGGTGAGGAGGTAGAGAAAAGGCAACCTTTGTGCACTGTTGGTGGGAATGTAAGTTGTTTCCGCCACCGTGGAAAATAGTATGGAGGTTCCTCGAAAAATTGAAAATAGAACTACCATAGTGTAGTGAAGTGAAAGTCACTCAGTCATGTATGACTCTTTGTGACCCCATGGACTTGTAGCTCACCAGGCTCCTCTGTCCATGGAATTCTCCGGGCAAGAATACAGGAGTGGGTAGCCATTCTCTTCTCCAGGGGATATTCCCAACCCAGGGATCGAACCCAGATCTCCTGCATTGCAGGGGGATTCTTTACCATCTGAGCCACCAGGGAAGCCCAAGAATACTGGAGTGGGTAGACTAGCCCTTCTCCAAAACCTAGGAATCAAAGTGAAGTCTCCTCCATTGCAGATAGATTCTTTACCAGCTGAGCTACCAGGGAAGCCCCAGAACTACCATGTGATTCAACAATTCTGTTTCTTGGTATTTATCTGAAGACAAAAAAACCCATTAATTAGAAAATATATATGCACCCCTATGTTCATTGCAGCATTATTTACAATAGCCAAGACATGGAACAACCTAAGTATCCAGTCACTGATGAATGTATAAAGAAAATGTGGTGTGCTTACACATGTATAAATATATGAATATTATTCAGCCATAAAAAGGAAGAAGTCTTGCCATTTGCACAATATAGATGAACTTCAGGGCATTATTCTAAGTTAAATAAGTCAGACAGAGAAACAAATACCATTCTAGCTCATTTATTGTGGAATCTTAAAAGCAATAATAATCAGCTCATTTACACACAGATCAGTGGTTGCCAGAGGCAGGGAGTGGGGTATAGCTGCTGCTGCTGTGTGCTCAGTTGTGTTCGACTCTGTGACTCCACGGACTGTAGCCCGCCAGGCTCCTCTGTCCATGGGATTTCCTAGGCAAGACTACTCGAGCAGATTGCCATTTCCTTCTCCAGGGGATCTTTCTGACCCAGGGATCAAATCCAGTCTTTTGCATCTTCTGCATTGGCAGGCAGATTCTTTACTCCTGCACCACGTGGGAAGCCTGGGTGGGGTGTAGGGGATGGAAAAATAGAAGAGACTCAAAAGTTACAGACTTTCAGCTATAAAGTAAATAAGTCATGGGGGGTGTAGTGTATAGCATGGTGACTGCAGTTAATAATAGTACATGGTGAATGAAGTTAACGATATGTCTTGCATATCTGAAACTTGCTAAGAGAGTAGATCTTCAAAGTTCTCATTATAAGAAAAAAAGTTGTAACTATGTATGGTGACTGATACAAGACTTACTGTGGTGGTCATTTTGCAATATATACAAGTATTGAATCATTATGTTGTACACCTGAAGCTAATATAATGTTATATCTTAATTATACATCAATTACAAAAAAAGACGGCATGCTAAAACTGATTGGAAGCTCTCTGTGTATGGCTCGGGCCCACTGACCTTGTAGAACTGGCTCTACTATTATTGCAGAACCTCTGAAATTAATTCCTGTAGGTCTTTCCTTTTGGGCTGGTCAGATTTCCCAGAAAAATCTTAGGACCATTCAATTATATTAACTTTTACCTAATCCCCTACTTCAATACAGTAATCTCAACTTTAATTGCCCTCTGTCCTTGGTACAGAGACTCCCTGTTTTACCTTACATATGATGAAGATGGACATCCTTCTGGTTGCACAGGTAATGTAGTAATGGCAATGATATGATAGTACTAGTTATCTATGGCTGCATAACAACTTACTCCCAAAATTAGCAGCTTAAAACAACAAGCATCATCTCCGAGCTTCTGTGAGTCAAGACACATGCCTCCACCCTCAGATCTCTCACAAGGTTCTAACAAGAAGTCAGCTGAGGCCAGTCCTATCTGAAGTTTCAACTAGGGGAAGATCCTGGCAGTGCCCTGGGTTTTATCTTCACTTGAAAGGTATTTCTTAATTTTAGCATTGTTTGCCATCTGGAGAGGCTGAGAAATTCATCAATGCCTGGCTCTGTTTTGTTTATCAGTATTTCCCTCAATATATCTCTGTCCTCTTGCATTTCACTAAGCAACAAGGAAGCACCAGGCAGCACCTTCAGCCCTGTACTCTGAAATCTGCTTACCTAGATGACTCAGTTTGCTGGGCACATTTTTTACTTTTTACTTTCCACATCACTGTAGGCAATAATATCAAGTTTCTGCCATGACATCTCAAAGACCTCCCTTCCTCAAATTTCCATAAAATGTTTCTTATTTCCCTTTGAGACCTCACTGGCAGCATCATCAAAGTTCAGATTTCTACGTCTATTCAACTTAACTTAGGTTTTCGCAGATACACCCATCAGAAAATCTTCCCAGGCCTCATTCACTGGCCAATTAGAAATCCACTCCATATTTTTAGGTATTTGTTACAGCACCAGCTCTCAGGTGGGACCAAAACCTCTATTAGATAGCTACTGCTGTATAACAAAGTATCCCAAACTTAGCAGCTTAAAGCATTTATTATCTCATCATTCCTATGGGTCTGAAATCCAGACACGGCTTGGCTGGGTGCCTCTGCCTTAAGGTCTCCCTCAAGGCTGCCGTCAAGGAGCCAGCTGAGAAGAGAATCCACTTCCAGGCTTTTGCACATCCTGCTAGCAGCATGCAAGTCCTCACGGACTTTGACACTGAAGACCTCAGTTCTTTGCTTGCTGTCTGTTTGGAGCTTGCCTTGGTTCTCTGCCATGTGGGCCTTTCCATAGGGCGCTCACAACACGGCAATTGGTTTCCCCTGGAGAAAATGAGTAAGAGAGTGAGAGAGGGAAGCCCATGGCTGAATCAGTCTTTTTCATAACCTAAGCCGAGAAGTGACACTATCACTGCTCCAAAATTTTGTTGTTAGTTATGAGACACTGTGTCCAGTGCACACTCAAGGGGACAGGATTACATAAGAGCATAGATACCAAGTGATAGGCATCTTTGGGCATCATCTTGGAGACTGTCTACCACAATACTATAACTGAATAGAATATAATTATCACCAATAAAAGCAAGACATGAGCCAAGGCATCGAGAAGTCACACAATAACAGAAACGCAGATCAGAGAGAGGAAAGTTCTTCTCTTTAGAGTGAGCAAAAGTCACTCAGTTGTGTCTGACTTTTTGTGACCCCATGGACTTATACAGTCCATGGAATTCTCCAGGCCAGAATACTGGAGTCAGTAGCCTTTCCCTTCTCCAGGGGATCTTCCCAACCCAAGGATCAAACCGGGGTCTCCTGCATTTCAGGCAGATTCTCTACCAGCTGAGCTACCAGAAAAGTCCCTTTTCTTTAGGGTGGTTACTGCCAATTTCACATTGTGGTTTTGCAGTATTCACTGACACACTGGCTGCTTTGTTGGTTGGTAATGCAAACTTCCCAAGATCTCTAAAATCTAATTATGGTTGTTATGCAACAATTTTCACAATATTAAATTTATGAGTCAAGTATTATATCACTAGGGGTACTATTAAGATCTGGAGGAGAGAAATATACACTGAGAAGTGTAATCACACCCATGAAATTCGCAGCATAGAAGGAACCTCAGCTTCCTGGGGTGACACTGACAGTTCCTGCCATAACTTGTCCAGCTTTCCTGCTTACCTCCCTCTACTTCACACTGACAGCAGTTCATAGGATTCGTCACTGATTGGCATCTAACCTATTCACCCATTCACTGGTCAACCACAAAGCACTAATTGAGCACCTGCTGTATGCTAGGCCTGCACGAGGCACTTGAGAGAATTATCCAGGTCCCCATCCTTCAGAAGCACACAGTCTGAAGGGGTAGGTGAACATATACAAACCTTTGGGCTGAGTGAATGGGTCTAAAACAATATTCCAGGTGGTGGCCATTGCAAGGGTACAGCAGAACCAAAACTTGTTTCTTGTTTTAAAGTTATGTCCAATATAAGGAAGTAGAGGAGAAAATCCATGGCTGGGAAGTCTGTTTGTCTTCATAAATCCCATGAAGATGTTTCTCTGCCTAGGAGCATCAGAAGGCCGTAAGTAGAAAGGTCAGGGAAAACTTTCTCACTCCGACTTGTCTAAAAAATAGCAGGTTGCCATGGAAACCACTCTATTTATTTATTCTATTTATTCTCTTTTTCTGTTCCAATCATGGCCTCTCACTTTCTCCACTAAGCCTCGCTCCTTCTCGTTCATTCTTAGATCCTTGACTGTGCCACTCCTTTTGCCTACACCACTCCCTCAACCCAATCTTCCTCCATCTCACCGGCTCCCCCTTCCCTCTCAGCTCAGCTTGGATACTACTTTCTTTGGAAATGCCTTCTATAAGCACCACCACCCACAGAGTAGAGTGATCCCCATTAGCCTCAGAGTCGTCCCTGCTCTAACATTTTTCATCACTATTCAATGTCTGCCTCTCCAGACTGCTGGACTGTAAGCTCCTTAACAGCCACCAAGGCTGTTATTTGTCATCTTCCCAGAACCTAGCAGAGTACACGGCATATAAGAATGTGCAGTTGAACGGATGAATGGAAAGTGAACAGAGCATTCTCTCTCCCTGCAAGAGGCTAAATAGCCATTTGATGAGAGTGGCATAGAGAAGATTCTGGGCCGAGGCAACAGGGTTGGGGCTTTCATGTGGACAACATGAACTTTCTGCTCCCTTCCAACTCTACAGTTTTAGGATATATCAAAGGATAAAGCAATAATAACCTCATTCTTCCTCTATCTGCTCCTTCAAGTACATAATAAAGTCTAATAATCACAAATCAACCCCCAAACAAGACCAAGTACAAAGGAAAGATCTTTTATTAAAGATAGATTTGAAGGGTCAAATGTAACTATTGGTTTCTTTCTTCACTGCCGCTCTTCAAAGGTAAATAAAGCTTGTGATGGAGTAGGAGAACCTCTTAGAGTCCAAGTTCTGAACTAAATTCTGACTCACCCTTTAGTGCCTGAGCCTCCCTACTGGGGCTGCACTTACAGGATGGTTGTTCATACATGATTTGGCTCCTGGCCAACCTTGAGAACTCAGTGTGAACACTATGAAACTTCCCCCTAAATGCACATAGACACACATATTTAGAAAGTTGCTCTCTATTCATCTCCCTTGAGATCTTACAGACCTCGGGTTGAGACGCCCAGCCTAGCATGAAGCAGTTACCAAGGTTTTATGTTCTTGAGAACATAGGTCACCAAAAGCACCACTTCCCCTTCCTTCTCAAATCCTCAGGGTGACAGCAACCAACGCAGATCTGACTGCCACCAGCCTCACCAGCCACTGGCAGGCCCTGAACAATCTGGAAAATCCAGATTACAAACTCCTTGAGCTCCGGGTCTAGGTGTTCCGTGTGGGATCTCAAGTGAAAACACAGCAAGAGGGAAAGACCCATGGAGTGTTCAAAGAAAGAGAGACGTGGATGAGGAAAGACAGGATACAAAGAGATCCTGAAGAAGATACCAGCGATACCCAGAGAAAAAGGCGCATCCTGGGAACCAGGGGCCAGGATGGGAGCTTGGTTGCCTCGAGCATGGCCTCCCCGCAGTTGCCCTCCAGCACGCGCACAGCGGCCGTGAGAAGAGGCAAGGCTGGACAGCTGAAAAACTGTTTAACTTGTTAGCACGTTAATCAACAAGAACCAGCGTAACATTTCTGCTTTGCATCCCTCTTATTTACACAGAAGACAAACTGAAGAAAACTCTATTTCTCCAGCCTTAAATATTTTCTCCCCGGAGCCAACCTCCTTCAAAATCCACAGCGATATGGTGAGTGGGGAGATGAAGCACTTGGCTATGCTATACTTAGCTCTGACTCAAAGACCAGTCTTCAGCTCTTCTCTTGCTCCTTCTCTCCAGCTGGTTTCAAGAGCAGCAAAACGCTCCAATTAAATAGCCAAGAATTTGCAGTCTCCTGTTGAGGCTTCTGTTCTTTCTTATCCTGGAGCCTAGAAAAGTGGTTGGGAAGAGGAGGACAGCAGCTCTAGGGGCAGAGGTCAAGTTCAATCCCCCTCCACTCCTCCCTCCCAGAGCAGATAACCCTCAGACCACCCTACCCTGGTCAATACCAGGGTGATCCTGCCCTGACTTCACCTCGGGGCTTCTGAAGGCTTCTCTGACCCCTGCAGGCCAGGGAGATGGGAAACACAGCGACGGTGGTTAAGGGTATCAGACAGATCCAGTTTTGAACCCCAGTCTGCCTCTTACCACCCCCTTATCTCCAGTTACTTAGCTTCTCTAAGTTCCAGCTTTGTTATCTGTAAAATGATCTGAATAATACCTGCCACCTAGGGTTGATCTGAGTATTACATGTGACAATGCAGGGAATGCATTTAGCATAATATGTGTTTCATGGTAGCAATTCAGCAAACGTCAACCACTATGATTAAACCTTCCTCTCTCTCCAGCTCCAGCAAAACACTGAATTAAGCTTGCATGCTGAGAAGGGGATGACAGAGGATGAGATGATTGGATGGCATCATCGACTCAATGGACATGAGTTTGAGCAAACTCCAGGAGATGGTGAAGGACAGGGAAGCCGGGTACGCTGCAGTCCATGGGGTTGCAAAGAGTCAGACATGACTGAGTGACTGAACAACAACCTCAAAGCCTCTGTGCTGGCACTTAACCACACTGGGTTGAAATGGGCTCATTTCACCACTCCACAGAAAAAAGCCTACTCCAACTCCAGCACCTGTCTGACCATGGGCGCTCCATAAGTGTTTGACACATAGTGAAGTTAAGAGCTAGAAAGGAAGGACTTCCCTGATGATCCAGTGGTTACGAATCCACCCGTGAAGGGGGACATGGGTTCAATCACTGGTCAGGGAACAAGCCACAGGGCAACAACCCTGTGTGCGACAGCCACTGCAGTGCTCTGGAGCCCACACCACAACTGGAGAGAAGCTCTTGGGCTGTGTAGAGCAACAGCATATTAGCCAAGATGGTAGTGGTCAGGCTCTCTCGCCCCACACTGTGTAAATGCATGGTTATGTAACAGCTGAGATCACGTAGCACCTTGCATGCACCCATGCACACGCCTGGCCACGGGCCACTCTTGTTCTGTAAACATACATAAGCTCCACCTGAAAAAGCTCTTGCTCCAAGGCTGTGCCTGCTGGTCAACCACAAGAGGAGAATACAGCATGTCTGCTGCTGCCACAGCTGCTGTGCCAGTCAGGAGAGAATAAACATGCCCGCAGTTCCTACGGCTCCTTGAGTTTTCACAGTTGCAGCTTCCCTGCTCATATCCTGCCTACCCTGCTTCAGCGAACAGTGAGATACAGCAAGACAGGCCACAAGAAAGACCCTCATGCAGCAACTAATACCCAACACAGTCAAATAAGGAAGTAAATAGCTAGAAAAGAAAAAAGTCACAATATCTCTGGCCACTAAAGTCCCACACCAGGCCATCCTCAGACAGCGGCTGGGTGTCCCACAGTTTAACTCAGTTCTGACACTACCTGGAGCTAATGTCAGATTCCATAGGCTAAGGGTTCATTCCTACAAGACCCCACACGCACACCCCACTTTAAGCCCCAATCACAAGTCATCTGTGGTTTTTGGCAGACTGGCTATAAATCACAGCTTCCCTTGACTCCTTCCTGGGGTTCAACTGATTTGCTAGAGCAGCTTCTAGGACTCCGGAAACCAGCATACTTACTAGATCACCTTTTATATATATATATAAAAGGATGTAACTCAGGAACAGCCAGATAAAAGTGCAGGGCAAAGTATAGGGAAGGTGCACAGAGCCTCCATGTCCTCTCCAGGTGCACCACCTCCCGGCACCTCCACTTGTTTACCAACCCAGAAGCTCTCTGAATCCCATACTTTAGGTTTTCTTTTCCCCCTTTTTTTGGCCACCTCTTCTGCATGCGGGATCTTAGTTCCCAGACCAGAGAATGAACCCATGCCCCCTGCTTTGGGAATGTGGATTCTTAACCACTAGACCACCAGGAAGTCCCTCCATACTTTAGAGATTTTTGTGGAAGCTTCACTGGGTAGATGCGGTTGATTAAATCATTGTCCACTGACAACGGATTCCACCTCCAGCCCCTCTCTCCTCCTCCCCAGAGACTGGGAGATGGTAGGGTAGGGCTGAAAGTTCCAGGCCACTAATCACTTGGTTGGTTCCCTGGCAACCAGTTCCCATCCTGTGATATCAAAGGGCCATTCAAAAATTACCCCATAACACACACTCAGGTGTGATTGAAGGGGGGCTTGTTATGAATAACAAAAGACTCTTTTTCATTTATGACTCATCACTGAGGAAATACCAAGGCTTTTAGTTGCTCTGGGCCAAGACTGGGAACAAGGCACGTCTTATCATAAATCACATTACAGGAGCATACTACACATAGGGTCAGCTCACATCTTCCTATCAATATGGATGTAGAAGAGAGCTGTGAAACCTACTCAGGCTTCTGGAATTTTCTCTGTAATATGCTGTTCTTTCTGGTTTGTTCTCTCTGACTTGCCTTTCAACCCTTTGCCCTTTAAACTAAATGAGTCATGTGGGGAAGGGACCCCTGCCTCCACTTAAGGTCTGTGAACTTGGTGAAACCTTCAGTCATCAGCTGAGGCAGAATTCGTTAATTCTCAAGCCAGCGGTCCTGGGCCTCATCTGCATGGGTTATAACATACCCTGTGTTGTCTTCGAGGCAGAAACGGCCCTAAGAACCACTCAACCGGCTCCAGGAAACAGCTAAATGGCAGGTCAAATTGCCCATAACTTTGACGAGGAGGACGGCTGGATGGTTCCGGCGCCTCTCTGGGGAGAAATGAAATTCAGAATCCACACGTCAAGAAAAGGAATCATTAAAAAAAAAAAAAATCCCCGATGCAGAATTTACATCCTGCCATAAAACAGGGAAGGACTCAGGATGCAGGGGATCCTTCTGTTAGCAGCGCTCGTTTGTCAGAAAAACACCTCCCTCGCCCTCAGCTGGACCAGACTGTTTGCTTACAGACGATTCCTGTCAGAGCCAGACAACCCAGACATTTGCAATTATAGCATATCAATTTGTTTTTAAATTATCAGGGTGCCGGGAAGAGTCGACTCCCTGCCGGAAAGAGGCTGCGCGGTGCTTCAGCCCCGCGACGCGCTGCGACCACCCACCCGCCCAAACGCTAAGGGCTTAGGCACCTGCGCTGCAGCCCGCGCTGGGTCCCACCCAGCTGGGCCAACTCGGGTGCCGCCCCCAGCTCACTCCTGGAGCTCCGGGCCCGCGAACGCCCCACCCGGCAGGCCCAGACCGTGCACAGTTGCCAGCGGCGTCCTCCTCCAACCCCAGCGTCCTTCCGGGCGTTTCCTTCCCCTGCTGGGAGTGTGTTTGCGCTCAGGCAGGGTTGAGATGGCTGGGGGAGGCTATGCAAGCAGTGGGCCTCCCCGGCTCGCCCGGGTGTAGTCCCCGCTTCCTCCATCCGCGCGGGAAGGCCACTGTCAACTCGGCGCATGCACGTGGACGGGGGTCCTCGCCTAGAGGATGAAGAGCAAGCTCCCTTCCGATGGAGGGCTCCAGCGAGTACCGTGATAGAGAACTGGCAAGGAGGCTTTCCCCCTCGCACCACACGGTGGGCGGTGAGGACAAGCCTCGCCTTTCACGGTTTTCTTAGCTGTCGCTCCCTCCCCAGCCCTCTCTCATCACCTGGGTCCCCGCCTCTCCTCTAAGGATTCTGCCCCACAGAGAAATGGCGGCCCGCCCTGAACGCGTTCTTGTGCGAGCCTCTGATAGGGGCTGAGGTCGGCAAAGTCGTGTGAGCTTCTCTCTCGGTGGGCGCTGAGGGGTGGTCAGGGCAGCTGTTATCTCCTGGGTGGAGGGAGCGACGTGGGTGCTTCACAGGCACTAAGGACTCCCTCCCCTCCAGCCAGCTACAGCCAGCCCCCTCTTGATTTTCTGAGCGGCAGACACACTCGCTCACAAGAACTTGTTTTCTTTCGAAACTCATATATTCATTTTAGCTCTGGGACTTGGACACGGTTCCTTGTGAAGCAATTATCCTGGCCTTTCTATGACAAAGAATCCTTTCTCTCCTTCCTGGGCCAGCTTGTTGCAAAGGGCCCCCAAATGTCCTTGGGCTTCCCTGGTGGCTCAGATGGTAAAGAATCTGCCTGCAGTACAGGAGACCCAGGTTTGATCCTTGAATTGGGAAGATCCCCTGGAGGAGGGCATGGCAACCTACTCCAGTAATCTTGCCTGGAGAATTCTATAGACAGAGGAGCCTGGCAGGTTACAGTTCATGGGGTCCTAAAGAGTTGGACAGGACTGAGTGACTAACACAAACACACAAATACCCCTGCCTGAGCTCTCTAGGACAATGGTGCCAGGCCCCTATATCATGACTGTGGATGAGGGTAAGGACCATTTCAGTTCATTCTGCAGCTCGCACAAACGGAGGCGTCTCCAACATCGCTACATCATGTAATCCCCTTTTGCAGAGCCCTGCTGCTCCCCTGTCAGCTCAGAAGCCAAAGCATCTCCAGAACCTTGGAAAGAAGCAGCCTTTCCAAGGAGGGTGGGAAGTATGGTAGCTGACAATACCCAGAAACACTTCTGGTGCCAGGTCACGTGGATTTCCAGACCAGAAAGCCCACCAGGTCATCAGACAGAGCTCAGAT
Organism: Aepyceros melampus; assembly: GCA_006408695.1. Taxonomy (NCBI): domain Eukaryota; kingdom Metazoa; phylum Chordata; class Mammalia; order Artiodactyla; family Bovidae; genus Aepyceros; species Aepyceros melampus. Next base: position 108,234 of record SJXQ01004671.1, read on the forward strand.
CACCAGGCAGACCCCAGTGAAAGCCTGGGAATTTCAGAGATCTGAGAGGCTGTTATTCCTTAACAATCAGCTGCTGCACCTTCATTTTGGTTTTAATTTTTGAGATGCTGAGGCCTCCAGAATTCTCTTCCAGATTATTCCCCTGCTCTGGAGAATCTGGGTGATAAAAAACACCTTTCTGTCTCTACTGAGCCTTTGCTGCGTCAATTATACATAGTTTAGCGCTTGACATCTTCAGAGAAAAATTCTCTCACTGTTCCCCATACTCTGAAAATCCACTTTCCTCCTTCATTTTTTCATTAAGCCCCTAGAAAATACAATACCAAAATAACTTACTTTGCTTCTCACTTACCTCACCCTCTGAAACCCGGGTTGCATGCTCACAACTCAAACATCTGCTGCTGAAGTCTCCAGGGACCTCCTTGTCGGGAAATCCAATGTCCATCATGATATTGGCTCCTCCTGATTTTCCTCTGCTGCTCTGGCTGCCTGTTATCATAGGGTGACCACGTGAGTTTCATCTAATCCAGGGCCCTTGAGAAAGTGAAAGAGGCAGAGTAAACTGTCATGTGGACGCAACAGGCATAAAGCAGAACTAACCACTGGCAAACCAGGACATACGGTCATGCTTTTCATCAGTCTCTTTGCTGGCTTCTCTTTCTCTGCTTATCCTTAAAGGCCAGTGTCTCGCAGGACACGGTCCTTAAATCCTCCTCTTTTCCTTCTGCACACATCTCTCAAGCAATCTCTTTCATTACCAAGACTTCCAATATCATTTAAATGCTAATGATTTTCAAGTCTCTATATCTCGAGTTGTGGTAGGCAATGGCCACTGAGTCCAGTTATTCACACTCTGTGCGGTCCTCTCCATCAGTGTATTGAGGTCAGTCTGTGTGACCATTAGGATGTAGAAAGTTCCAGTGTGTGATTCTGAGGATAGAGCAATAAAGATATTGCCATTTCTGCCCTGCTTTCTTAGATCATTTGCTCTGAGGGAAGCAAATGATCGTGTGCTCTGAGGGATCGTTTGCTCTTAGATCATTTGTTCTCAGTTCTCAGGTTGTGAAGCCACTCAAACCCCCACCTATGGATAGCTCCACATGATGAGAATTTCTGACCCCTTGCCAACAGCACCAACTTGACAGCCATCTTGAACCACATCCTCCAGCCTAAGTTGAAACTCCATATAACCACAGCCCTGAGCAGCATTTTGCCTGCCACCCAATGAGAAATCTCCAAGCTATGGCAATGCTCAATTCTTCATTCATGGAAACTGAAATAATAAATATTTATTATTATTTAAGCCCTCAAACTGAGGGCAGTTTACCATAAGCAATAATGATGGTGGTGGTGGTGTTATTGTTCAGTTGCTTTGTCGTGTCCGACTCTTTGTGACCCCATGAACTGCAGCATGCCAGGCTTCCCTGTCCATCACTATCTCCCTGAGTTTGCTTAAACTCATGTCCATTGAGTCAGTGATGCCGTCCAACCATCTCATCCTCTATCACCCCTCTTCTCCTCTTGCCCTCAATCTTTCCCAGCATCAGGGTCTTTTCCAATGAGTTGACTCTTTGTCAGGTGGCCAAAGAATTGAAGCTTCAGCATCAGTACTTCCAATGAATATTCAGGACTGATTTCCTTTACGATTGACTGGTTTGATCTCCTTGAAGTCCAAGGGACTCTTGAGAGTCTTCTCCAACACCACAATTTGAAAGCATCAGTTCTTTGGTGCTCAGCCTTCTTTATGGTCCAACTCTCAACAAATAAATAACTTTGTTCTTTCTCTTGAGCCTTGTGTCCGCATGCCTAGATGTCTTAGCTCTGTTCTCTAATATCCCAAAGACAACTCAAATTTAACACTCCTGAACTACACACATTTTCCCTCCATCACCTTCTTCCCAAATCCACTTCTCCACCTGCTCCCCATCTCACTGAATGGTGGTGGCATTTTCACAGTTACTAAGCCAGAAACCCAAATATCATCCTCGCCTCCTGTCTCTCCCTCCATGTATTATCCATCATCAGTTCTGACAATTGATTCTTCCTTCTAAGTAAATATCTCTTAAATCCATGTACCTCTCTCCAGCTACTTCGATTCAGACCATCATCATCTCTCTTCTGAGTTACCACAACAGCTTCCTTAGCTGGACTCCTTGCTTGTTTTTACCATCTTCAACTTAGGTTCTTTTTATAAGAAAACATTTCAACCATGTCATGTGTCAACCCCTATTTAAAACACTGCTATGGCATCACCATGCCCTTGGAATAAAACCCAAGCCACCATCACAGCTCACAGAGCCCTGTGAAATGTCCAGCCCCCAGTCTCCTGCTTTGCCATCCCACCTGGGCATGCCTTTCCAACACATTTTCTTCTTCTACCTGGAACCAGTACCATTTCCCTCCAGACTCATAGCTGTCACCAGACTGACTCTTACTCATCCTCCAGATTTCAGCCTGAAAGTCACTTCTTCCAGAAGCCGTCCCTGAACAATGCTGACCACATTAGGTCCGATTGCAGGCTAGTTCTCCAGGAAGCAGACCCGGAGACATGCAGGAGGTCTCTTAGAGGATACTCTCCCGGTCAACACCTGTGGGAGAGAAGGGAGCAGAACTGGACCAAGGGAGATGCTAAGCTCATCTGATCTCACAAGGATTCTGCTACTCAGATGACCCTTCAGAACTGTCCCAAGTTTGGGGCAAGGGGTTGGGCCTTCATACACACAATCCATCAGTCACTGGATGTGGCTGCCCTGAGAAGAAGCATTATCTGGGACTAGACGGCTCTCCCCAGAGATAGGCACCTCCACAGGGCGCCCACGGCTGAAGGCCCTCCCAGCTCCCAGCAGCTGAGGGGGTACATCTCTATTTGGGACTCTCCCGGGAGCCTCTGCTGTTTCCTCCTGTACCCTGTACTCGCTCACACAGCCCTGCACAGTGCCTGACTCCATTCTCTGCCTTCTTAGCACAGTTCACACCTTTTTCAACTCTCCAGCCCAGCACCTAACACCATCTGACATACAGTAAGTGCTTAATAAAATACGGTTGAACTTGAAGAAGAGGGAACAAAATTTGTTCCCGGGTCCCTGAAAACCCTCCTTCCCTGAGCTGCCACCTCAGCTTCCACCTGAGGCATGATCAGGTGGCCCTCCTAAGGTGGGTCTTTTCCCAGAACAGACGGTGGAACCAGGCCTGAGCCCTGGAGGAAGAAGCCTGGGCACCCTACCCATTGCTGGGTCAGCCATCTGCCCCCTGGAAACACAGAGCTGGAATTAACAAGTCTGATGCAGTCAGATGCCCCAGAGGAATATTTTTTTTCCTCCTCATTTTATTCTCACTTATTAAATTTTAAAGAGCCCTTGAAGACTCCAGCCTAACACAGAAACAAACACAACAAAACAATGTGTTTGTTTCTTATTAGTATGACAGAGCAGACAGCATTGCTCCAGCCAAGCTGTGAGGTGTGGCAGAGAAATCAACCATCTTCCCCGTGTCCCCAGTGGGCCCAGCATTCCACACAGTGGTCAAGACTCCAGCTCCTGGGAACCCCCGCTGCCTGCATACAGATTCATCTGCAGGTTGCTGCCAGGACAGGCCAAGAGCCTTCGGGTAGCTTCTGCTGCCTGGGGAAGCCCAGTCGGGGGAGGGGGAGGTAAGGAGGTTGTGCCCCCAAATAGCTCACTACGGCCCAGGTTTCCAGCATCAGCTCTGTGTCCTGCAGCCTTGATCGTGGGGGAAGGGTCTTCAAGAACTTCCTGTGAAATGGACACGGTGCCCCTAGAGGAGAGTCACCTGCGTCGCCAGGCCTGTCCTGGGGTCACTTATACTTCTGCCTCCATCGTCTCACCCCTCAGCTGGGCCCTGCCACTGGACAAGAGACGTTCCATAGCAACTTGCTATTTATGTATTTATTTTGGCTGGGTCTTTGTTGCGACACAGGCTTCTCTCTTGCTGGGGTGAGCAGGGGCTACTCTCTAGTTACAGTGCACCAGCTTCTCATTGCGATGCCTTCTCTTGTCGCAGAGCACGGACTCTAGGTGTGCACTCCAGACACACGGGTTTAGTTGCTCCACAGCAGGTGGGGTCTTCCTGGACCAGGGATCAAACCCGTGTCCCCTGCAGGTGAATTTTTAACCACTGGACCACCAGGAAAAGCCTGAAAGCATCCTTTTGGATCCAGGAACATCTTGAGATAATACGAGAACAATTTACGTACATCAGTGGCAGATAAAGTGGGCTTAAACTGGATGATCACATAACTTACCCAAATTAGGACACTTTTGAAAGCAAAGGAGAGTGCCATTAATCATTAAGCCCACAATGATACAAATATTGAATTATTATGTTCTACACCTGAAACTAATAAAATGTCAACTATACCTCAATTTTTAAAGAAATCCATTAAGCAAGACATGAGGAAATTGTGACTGTGCCTAGTTTTAACTCTCCTGTCCCACACCTGAGCTTTCAACCTTTCCCTAACCCTCCCTCCAAGCCTCGCACACCTTGAGCCTCACCCGGAGGGCAAGGGGTGAGGATAGAGTAGCCTGGATGAAGTGCAGGTCAGGACTAGATGGGGTCCAGAAAAGGGACGAGGCCCAAACAGAGGTGGTGCATGCTTCCAAGGAATTTCAAAGGGCATTTCATGTGACATCTGGTGCAACGCAATAAGCAAGGCACAAGCTTCTGTATGTATGTCCCCCTCTGTGACCTCCATAGTGCCAGAACAAGGCAGTTTTGTGGAGCGGAAGTTTCTGAGAAGAGCAGTGGGAGGAAAACCCTAATCAAGCGCCCTCTCATCCCAGTTTGCCCTGAGCAGGACCCACCCTCTGTGTTCCAGGGATGTGGCAGCTCTTCCCTCCAGGCTTCTGTTTGCTGATCACACTGGGCCTCAGGAGGCTTAGGTCTTCACAGGAGTAAAGAGACCAGAGGCTACTGGTCCACTAACCACCAGAAGCCCAACCAACCAGAGGTCATTGTAGGGAGACTGGATGCTGAGCCCTGAATTCTGAAGTTGTGTGCGTGTGTGCTGGTGCATGTGCGCTGATGTGTGTGTGCGGGTGTGTCTGTGCTGGTCTGTGTGTGCTGGTGTGTGTCTGTGCTGGTCTGTGTGTGCTGGTGTGTGTATGTGCTGGTCTGTGTGTGCTGGTGTGTGTATGTGCTGGTCTGTGTGTGCTGGTGTGTGTATGTGCTGGTCTGTGTGTGCTGGTGTGTGTATGTGCTGGTCTGTGTGTGCTGGTGTGTGTATGTGCTGGTCTGTGTGTGCTGGTGTGTGTATGTGCTGGTCTGTGTGTGCTGGTGTGTGTATGTGCTGGTCTGTGTGTGCTGGTGTGTGTATGTGCTGGTCTGTGTGTGCTGGTGTGTGTATGTGCTGGTCTGTGTGTGCTGGTGTGTGTATGTGCTGGTCTGTGTGTGCTGGTGTGTGTATGGCTGGTCTGTGTGTGCTGGTGTGTGTATGTGCTGGTCTGTGTGTGCTGGTGTGTGTATGTGCTGGTCTGTGTGTGCTGGTGTGTGTATGTGCTGGTCTGTGTGTGCTGGTGTGTGTATGTGCTGGTCTGTGTGTGCTGGTGTGTGTATGTGCTGGTCTGTGTGTGCTGGTGTGTGTATGTGCTGGTCTGTGTGTGCTGGTGTGTGTATGTGCTGGTCTGTGTGTGCTGGTGTGTGTATGTGCTGGTCTGTGTGTGCTGGTGTGTGTATGTGCTGGTCTGTGTGTGCTGGTGTGTGTATGTGCTGGTCTGTGTGTGCTGGTGTGTGTATGTGCTGGTCTGTGTGTGCTGGTGTGTGTATGTGCTGGTCTGTGTGTGCTGGTGTGTGTATGTGCTGGTCTGTGTGTGCTGGTGTGTGTATGTGCTGGTCTGTGTGTGCTGGTGTGTGTATGTGCTGGTCTGTGTGTGCTGGTGTGTGTATGTGCTGGTCTGTGTGTGCTGGTGTGTGTATGTGCTGGTCTGTGTGTGCTGGTGTGTGTATGTGCTGGTCTGTGTGTGCTGGTGTGTGTATGTGCTGGTCTGTGTGTGCTGGTGTGTGTATGTGCTGGTCTGTGTGTGCTGGTGTGTGTATGTGCTGGTCTGTGTGTGCTGGTGTGTGTATGTGCTGGTCTGTGTGTGCTGGTGTGTGTATGTGCTGGTCTGTGTGTGCTGGTGTGTGTATGTGCTGGTCTGTGTGTGCTGGTGTGTGTATGTGCTGGTCTGTGTGTGCTGGTGTGTGTATGTGCTGGTCTGTGTGTGCTGGTGTGTGTATGTGCTGGTCTGTGTGTGCTGGTGTGTGTATGTGCTGGTCTGTGTGTGCTGCTGTGTGTATGTGCTGGTCTGTGTGTGCTGCTGTGTGTCCGTGCTGGTCTGTGTGTGCTGGTGTGTATATGTGCTGGTCTGTGTGTGCTGGTGTGTGTATGTGCTGGTCTGTGTGTGCTGCTGTGTGTATGTGCTGCTGTGTGTCCATGCTGGTCTGTGTGTGCGCTGTGTGTATGTGCTGGTCTGTGTGTGCTGATGTATATGCTGGTGTATGTGTGCTGGTTGTGTGTGCTGGTGTGTGTATGTGCTGGTTGTGTGTGCTGCTGTGTGTATGTATGTGCTGGTCTGTGTGTGCTGCTGTGTGTATGTGCTGGTCTGTGTGTGCTGATGTATATGCTGGTGTATGTGTGCTGGTTGTGTGTGCTGGTGTGTGTGCTACTGTGTGTGCTGGTGTATGTGTATTGGTGTGTGTGCAGGTATGTGTGTGTTTGTGTGCGTGTGTGCCAGTGTGTGTGTGTTGGTGTGTGTGTACTGCCCTGTGTGTTCTGGTACATGTGAGCTGGGGTGTGTATGCTGGTGTTTGTGCTGATGTATGTGCTGGTGTGTGTTCTATTGTGTGTGCTGGTGTATATGTGCTGGTTGTGTGTGCTGGTGTGTGTGTGCTGGTGTATGTGTGTTGGTGTATGTGCTGGTGTGTGTGTATTTGTTTGTGTGTGTGCATGCCAGTGTGTGTGTGTTGGTGTGTGTGTACTGCTCTGTGTGTTCTGGTACATGTGTGCTGGGGTGTGTATGCTGGTGTGTGTACACTGATGTATGTGCTGATGTGTGTGCTACTGTTTTGCTGGTGTGCGTTCTATTGTGTGTGCTGGTGTGTGTGTGTTGGTGTGTGTGTGTTGTTATGTGTGCTGGTGTGTGTATGCTGGTGTTTGTGCTGATGAGTGTGCTACTGTTTTGCTGGTGTTTGTGCTGGCGTGTGTTCTATTGTGTGTGCTGGTGTTTGTGTGCTGGTGTGTGTGTGTGTGTGTGTTTGTTATTATGTGTGCTGGTGCACGTGTGCTTGCTTACCTTTGTGCTGAGACGGCACTGTGTCTTTCCCACAGCCCGGTGTGTCAGAGTTTTCTCTCTGTGCTTGCAGGGACAGGGAGAAGCAAAAACATCCACAGGACACCTTCCTCTCTCCCCTTCACAGCCTCAGAGAAAGGAACCTTCCTGAAACCCTTCCTCTTGCTACCTGCTGAGTGGATATTGTGTAAAGCCCTGAGGCTGAGAAGATGGCCCACAGAGCCCCACAAGCAACATCCGGGCATAACCAGCTGATCGAGAAATTCTTCCAGTGGTGGTGGACAGAAGATATTTGAAAGGTGGGCTGATAGACAACAGACTGCTAGAAGTCTCCACCATGCGGATGACTATCTGGGTGTGGGGACTCAACGCAGCTGAGGTTGACCACTGTAAGGTCCTGCCCAGATACCCAGGCTCCAGGACTGACAGCTTCACTGGCCGCCAATCCAGTAAGTAACATCCGGTGATGCGGGCAGAGGCCCTGGGAGGCTCTCCCTTCAGGGAAGCTGAACTGAAGATTCATATGACTCATGGCGGACAGGAAAGACTGAGGAGCCAGCCAGGCCAGGGCGGTCACAGAACTGAAACCTGCCCTCAGAGGTCAGCCCCCAATGCCCTGCTGGCCCACCTCCCCCCAAGATCCAGCTTGAAAGGCAGCCTGCTGTGTCAGAAAGAGCAACAGAAGAAAAGGAACAAGAAGAAGCCCTCTGGGGGCAAAAGTTACCCCAGGCCCTGACACAAGGGCTGATGGGCCCTGCTGACACCAGCTGAGAAAATTGCCACCAAACTCTACCTCATCACTAAGAGCCCAAGGGAGCCTTTGCCACCATGTCACAGGAGCGGCCATGTGACATCTGCATTCAGGCTGCGTGTGGATGGCCAAGTGGGAAGGTTCACAGTGTACAGGGGGTGGCAGAGACCTCCATGTGGAGGGGAGCTGAGATGTATTATATGAGGTGTATCAGCTGGCCAGCGAGACTGGCTACTTCCTTGGGACTTAAGCCAGCTGGTCCTGAAGGCTGTTCCTACTGAGAAGCTCTCAATAGCATCCTGAGCAAGGCAACCCTTCTGGGATCAATGCCTGGCCCCGGGCTGGGAAGAGAAGGAATAGGGCATGTGTCCGCAGGGATGTAGGTGCTAGAATAATTGTTCAAAATACACCTGTACATCTTGTCTCCTCGTGTAGCTCTGCTTACCTTTAAAATTTCCTCCTTCCCTTTCAGAATCTGTCTGGTGCCTCCTCACTGAATCCACAGAATTCTGGCTAGAAGAAAGAAGGGGATGGGCACCTGGATCCAAGCCCCCATTCACCTCTGCTAGCTTTTCCCATTAATCTCCCACCCTCTTTCCTGCCTGGACAGCCAGACTGGAGAAACCTGTACCTCCTGCCATCTCCTGAATCAGAGACCACATTCTGAGGCCAAGACTTGCCAGGTCTAATGAAGTGGCAGTGGCTATTCTCGGTACTAAGAAGGCAAGAACCCCATTCCGCCCCCCCCACACACCACCACATGCAGGAACCTAGTTAATTTCACAGTGCTCCTGATCAGGTTTCACCCCACTTTCCCAAATATGCCTCACCGAGTGTCTACACAAGTCAGTGAAATGGCAGCTTAGACAATAACCACTCTCATGTTTACAATGTGATCTAATTAATTGTTTAAAACGCCTCTGCTTTTCCTTCCAACTTGGTTCAATATTTACCAAGTACCCACGCAATTTGTGGGGAGCATTGTGCTGGGTGCACAGGGAGTGAAAAATGACAAAACTCAGGGCTGCCCTCGGGTTGTTTTTGTTGACCAGGGATGAATGCAAAGGCTAATAAAGGGAGGGGCCAACGAGAGCTGAAAACAAAGAGCCAGAGGGTTTGAGGGGGGACAGATGGGCCTGTTGGTGTCTGGAAAGTTTCAAGAAGAGGGGCCCCAAAGAACAGAGTGAGTCTACAGCCCTCGGTAGTGGAACGAAAGGAACAGTGCAACCAAGTGAAGGGAACTTGTCCTCTGAGATCAGCAAAACCTGAGATCAAACCCCAGTCACACTGCTCACTTGCTGAGCAATTCTGGCCAAGTTATTTAACCTCTTGGTGCCTTTCCTTCATCTCTAAACTGAGAATAATGACTCCAGCTTCACACAGTAGTGACAAGGATTAAATCAACTAACATTCGTAATGAGCCCTGTCTGGCACACAAAAGCACTCCATGGATATTAATTTATTAATTCCAAATACTCACTAAGTCATCTCTGCACTAACTCCACATGGTCCTTCTGAGCCACTTGCAGGCTGGGACGAGGCAGGATGGGGCAGGGCGGGTCAGTGGAGCAGAGTTCACAGCTGACTTTCTAGTCCAGGCGGTGTTTCTGCATGGAAAGCAAATACCTTTCACTCATTGTCACCCCAGCATTCTCCTTCCAGGAGCAGATATTACAGAGTTTAAAAGCACACTCAAGTCAACATCCAAAACAGAAAAGGCCTATACACGTACACACACACACACACACACACACTCCTCTTTGTAAGAAACGTTTCCATGGAGATGAAACAGAGAAACAGCACAGACGCAGAGGAGCCACTGAAACAGCTATAATTAATTTAAAGAATTAGAAACAATTAAAATTGTATTAAAGCAAGTTCATTTGAACAAGGCATAAATCAGGTGAGGAGATCACATCGACCATGCACAAAATAAAGCGTTGCTTTGGGGTGGTTGGAACAGGCACCTTCAAAGGAGAGAGATAAATTAGTCACAGCATTCAGGAACAATAAAATGCGTAAGCTAATTTATCTAATGTTTCTGAAAAAAAGGCAGTTCTCCCAATAATTCCACTTCCTCTAGTGCCTTTCTGCCAGGTTAAAAATATAAAAACCACGTGAGGATGGAAGATTTTCCCTTATCAAGTGAGTGGATCCATGTTTCTTTGTCAGATATTGTGGTCACGGGTCACTGAGCAGCAGAGAAGGGGACAGAAAGGACCAGCACTGTGGAGCGCCTGCTGTATGCCAGCCGCTCTCTTAGCATTTGTCTCATGACCCCCGCAAGCTCCACAAGGAAGGCATGAGTGCCGTTCCTACCAACAGGGACCCAGGTAGATTCCTAACTGGCTGAAGGCCTCACAGCAATTTGGTGGTCGAATAAGCGTTGACCTCGTAGCTCTCTAGATTCCAAAGTCCATGCTCTTGCCATCACATCACATCTTCCTCAAGGAAGAAACCCAAATGGCACATGGGACAATGGCAACAGGCACCATTTTTAGCATCTGCAATATGCCAGGTCCTGAGCACCACGTTTCACTAACATCGTTTGACTTGACCCTCACGAAGACCCTTCATTTCACAGAGAAGGAAACTGTGGCCCTCACCAAGTCCAACTTGCCCAAGACAGTACAACCAATGACAAGCAAAACTGAGATTCACCCCAGATCTGCTTAATGCTTCAACACCCCATTCCCTACATTTGCTCCCCGCGCATTAACTCCTATAGCACTTAACCATTGCTACCACATGCCACAGACTGCTCCGGATTGAGGAGCCCTTGAGGGCGGCTGTATAGTCCACTGTTCCATCTAGATAACTGAGAACAGCAGAGAGAACTTTTCGGAAGAGGCAAATTTCAAGGTGGATCTTGACTGGGACAAGTGAGGTTTGAACAGGCAGAGCCCCTTCCTATTCCTGAGACCTTAGAGCTGAGATTGGAGGACCCGAAGATGAGGGCAAACATAAGGGATGTTTGCATGAGATGACCCAAAGCCCCGAGGGCTAGACGGAGAACTGGGCCATGGAAGAAGAAATCAAAGGTCAACAGCAGCAAGTCAGATGTGCAACAGAACCAGGAACAAGAAGAGAAGTAAAGGAAGTTAACGCTGCCATGAAGGGGCAGGCAGAAGGAGCCAGCAGAAGCTCTCGTGTGCCAGCTAGCCATTGGCTGGGACTCTGCAGTACAGACATCCGCATTGTTGCAATATTGAAGTGTGTCATACCAGTTATACTTCATTACTTCCAGCCTCACAAGGGCTCCCATCATCTTGGCCACACCTTCTCCTCTGAGACCCCTTAGAGCCCCCTAAACTTCAACAACTACACTGCCAACATCTCCAATGCCCAGCATTGACACTTGCCAGCCTGGGCCACTAGCAGATAAGTATTTTCGCATATCACCCCTTGCACTAAGATAAGGACTTACGAAAGTGACACGCTGAATCCTGACCACAACCATGAGATGGATCGTATGATCTCAGTTTTACCAACCTAGAGCTTGGAGGATTAAGCCACAGCATAGAGCAGTGGCTGTGGGAGAGAAGGGCTAAGAAGCTGGCATGAGCCGAGAGGGGAGCCAGGAAAATGAATGGCTGGCATCTGATCTCTCACGGCTCAAGAAGCTGAACTTGGATTTATTTCCTTTGGGGAGAAATTCCATGAGTCACGGGGAAAATTCTAGACCATAAAATGCCTATGAAGAGGCCATCTAGCTAGGTGCTTAATTAGCCCACTCCCTAGATACATTAAATACAGACAGCCATGTTCAAGAGGTAGATTTACTGATCAGATGAAAACTCAGATGAATAATGAAGGTTCCAGTCGTACCTGTAGCAGCCTCCTGCTTGTGATTCCGGGAGGGAAGTGAGGGGTAATAAATAGTTTCCACCCCTCCTGACAGGAAAGACAAAAGGCCTGGCGGGGCAACTTGTGTCTCCAGAAATATTTCTTCCTCTCCGGGATTCATTAGAGCACACCAACGCGGTGCAAAAGCAATGTGTATATCAAGTTATGATTTCCCAGAGAATAATTTCCTTTGCCTTGATAAACTACAGCTAAATGCCAAGACCACTCACCACAGAACAGTCTAGGCTGGGAGAAGTGGAGGCAGAAAAAAAGCCAGCCAGAGCTCAAGTGGAGGGGCGAGGGGTAGAAGGTGGAGCTGAGGAGGCAGGAGGAGGAGGGTAAGGATTCATCCACACGTGGGATATGCCAGGCACTGCTCTCCACGCCTGCCCTTGTGGAGTTTCCAATCTAGTGCGCAAGGCAACAGTGTAAACAAATATATGATATAATCTCAGGCCAGAAGTAGGCAGAGCTAGTGCAAAAGTCCTGAGGCCCAAACGCTCTTGCTGTGTTTAAGAAGCAGCAAGAAAGTCATCGTTATGGAGAGTGTAAGAGTAAGAACGGGTGAGAAAGTGTTTAGGGCTGAACCTGTAAAGCTTCCCAGGCTGTAGAAAACAGTTTTGATTTCATCCAGAGTACAATGGAGAGGTTGAAGATTTTAGAGGGTTTTAAGTTGGATGGTGACATAACCTGATTTTGTTTTTAAATCTCTCTCATGCTGGGTGGAAGGTGGATCATAATAGGCCTAGAAGAGACATCAGTTAGAGATTTTGCAATGTACATGATATCTGTTGAGGAATTATCATATCATATGTTATCATGTGTTAACTTATGTAATAATCTCCACATCACAGTTAAGGAACCAAGGCATGGAGAGGTTAGCAAGCAATGGAGCCAGGTTCTGAACCTAGGTCCCCTGTCCCTAACCTGCTGTGGGACAGAGTCTTTCTGTAGCAGTCTAGGTGAGAGATCACGGTGGCCAGGACTGTGATGACAACCAGTAGAGGGGGTGAGAAATGGCTGGATCCCAGTTATATTTTGAAACTAGTACTGACAAGATTATCACCTTAATTAGATGAGACAAAGAAAAGACAGTTGGAGACCCTTGCTTCAAAAGTGCTGATACCAAAGTTCTAGTAAAATTCAACCACAGTCTTTAACTAACTGGTTCATAAACCTGAAGTTTCAACAAAAAGATTCAGAAACACAGATTCTAACACCTCACTTCACAGGCACTGGGGGAGGCAGTTCAGAGGGGGGCCCAGAAACCTGCATTTTTAAACCTCTTCCCAGGTGACCTCAAGGGAGAGCGGGTGCCTGGGCTGGCATTGCGAGGCCCTGCACTTGGCCTTGATTCTAGCTCTCAGGATGTGAGTGCTAAGAGCCCCTGGGAGGAGACAGTGCCACACTTGCTGCAGATGAGGCCCTCCAGGCCTGAGAGGGAAGAGCCTGACCCAGTTAATAAGGGGCAGCCCTGGGGACAGAGTCTACGTCTTTTAACTCCTTGGCCACAGCTGTGTCCACTACCCCAGACTGACTAACCCCAATACCACTACCTGTTTTCCCTTATCATCCCTCATGCAGGACAAGCCCTGGACCCTGAGTGACCTATAAGGTCATGGGAAGAGCACCATCCTCAGGTCAGGGAATGGAGGTTCTGCCACCTGCCAGCCAGGAAGGTCACTTAGCTCTCTGCACTCCCATTTTTTCTCATTTGTAACTCAGGACATTGAGTTCTCCTGCTATTGCTATTGGATTCAGTGAAATAATGCTTGTGAAACACTTAGCAAGACCTTAATGTTAGTGGCTCTTTGGCATTTTATTACCATTCATCTAGATTTCCTGGTTCCTAATAAAACGTATTTCTCCTCAGCATTTTCGTTAGGATTTTGAAGTCTTTGCTTTTCCAAGATTGAATGCAGGCACTCTAGGAGGAAAGAGTGGCTCTAACAGTTACAGCCTGCCTGCTCCATCGCTAAGTCATGTCCAACTGGCTGGGACCCCACGGGCCAGTCTCCTCGGTCCATGGGATTTTCCAGGCAAGAATACTGGAGTAGGTTGCCATTTCCTCCTCCTGGGATCTTCCTGCCCCAGGGGTCAAACCTGTGTCTCTTGCATCTCTTCCCATGGCAGACGGATTCTTTACCACTGAGCCACATGGGAAGCCAAAAGGTTACAGACCAAGGGCCTGGGAGGCCTGGGGGCTGGGCAACAGGAGGAGGGCACAGGGGGCAGTGAGGAACAGGGGAGGAACCTGCATGGCACACACACCAGCCCCACCACAGGACACGGAGGCTCACAGTGCGTCTCCAGCCACGCATCAAGTGTCCATGGGGTGGCTGTCAAGTTCCAGACCAAGGGTCATCAAAAGTCCTTCTTAAAGGACCAGATAAACATCTTGAGTCTTTTAGCCACACACACATTCTATTGCATATCCTTCTTGTAATTTTTTTTTTTTTTTACAACCCTTTAAACATGGGAAATCCATTCTTAGCTGATAGGTTGTGCAGAAACAAGGCCCAGGCCAGATCTGGCTTGCAACTCACAGCTTTCCAACTCCTGCCATAGACCTCAGCTCAGCAAGGGCAGGACCACGCCTGCTGTGTACACTGCGGGGTCCTCTGGTGCCTGGAATACAGCAGCACTCAGTAACTCATAGTCTTAGGGCTGGATTTAACTGAGGTAGTGCAGGCGGGGTTTATTATTCCCATTTGACATATGATAAAAGTGAAATCAGAGAGCAAAGTGACTTATGCAAGGCCACACAGCTAGATACAGACGCAAGCCACACGACCGCCGGCCCACCCACGGCTCGCTCTTTCAGGTCACGTTTCCGTGACGTGATGACACCTGTTTCATCGCTTCACTGGCTGTCACACTGATTCCCAGTTGGTCCATCTCTCTCTGCCCTTGAATTTGATCTCAGGGTCACAGATGCCCACTGCAGCCTGGGGAGGGGGGAATGTAGGGAGGAGGGGCCCTGCACTTTCTAGGAGACACCCAGCAAAGGTGTTTGTGATGAAGAGCCCATGTCATGCTCCTCTCCCTCCACCCAGGATCTCTCTGGAAATGAGTGCTTTTCGTAAGGTTAGAGACAATGCATTTCTCTTCTTCTGTTCAGGCTAAAAGCATCTGCCTCCCTCACAAAGAAGGTAGTGAACCAGTTATAATTACACACCATACACTGGGGAGCGTGAAAGTGACATTTAGCAACACTTAAGCCTCAGATATGTGGTGGTTGCAATAAACATTATATAACTGCTGCAGCATCGATCCCAACAATTAATGCCAAAGAGCGGGGATGGAATGGTAGTTCTCCAAGAAACTGCCACAACCTGAGAGTAAACCAGAACCCCAAATCTCTCCTGAAGACAGCTCCCTCACCTCCAAATGGTAAAACCTTCTCTCTTTTTTTTGGTAATGTTTTCTGTCCCAACAATTTTCAACACAATTTTCCCAGGGTCCAAGGGACCGAGAAGCAAACAGGCAGGTGGGGACCGGGAATTTGTCTGGTGGACTGGTCTGCTTCCCAGGGCCCTCTGGTCTAATCCATGAAATTGGTGAACTTGGGGAACTGCAAGGTCAGTGCAACTGGGTCACAAAAACCAAGGAGCAGGCCTCAGGAGACAGCCTGGGGAGGGTACGTGTCTATCTTAACTATAGGCAGGGCAGTCACTAGAGGGGTTATGATGGAAAGCAGTAGAGAAATTTTGCATCTTGGAAAGAAGCAGAGAGACTGGGAGAGAATGAGAGTGGCTGAACTTAGCAGTGGGGATGTGGAGAAGTGGACAGATCCAAAAAGTCTTTACGAGGCGAACTTTACAGGACCTAGTGAGAGATAGGACGTAGTAATAGCACAGTCAAGGCTGATTCCAAGGTTCTGACTTTGGTAACTGGGAGGCTGGTGGTGGAGAAGGAAATCACAACTCATTCCAGTATACTTGCCTGGAGAATCCCATGGATCAAGGAGGCTGGTGGGCTACAGTCCACAAAGAGTCAGACATGACTTAGCAACTAAACAACAGCAATAACGATGATGGGTTGGTGATACTGAACCCTGGAAAGAGGGTTGGAGAAAAGAAAATGTGTCAGATTGTTGGGAACATTAATTTTAAGGATGAATCAGATAAAAGGGGAAAGTGGAAATATGACTCAGAAGAAATGCTGTGGTGAGGATACAGATATGTGAGTCACATACATCTAGCAAGTGACTGGTCAGAGCTGAGTGAGTTTCCTGGGGAGAAGAAACAGAGTAGTAGAAAAGAAGATTGGGCTAAACAACAAGGTCCTGCTATGGAGCACAGGGAACTCTATTTAATATCCTGTGATAAACCATAATGGAAATGAATACCAAAACTTGTCCATAGAATATAACTGAGCCACTGTGCTGTACAGCAGAGATTGGCACAACATTGTAAATCAATTATATTTCAATTAAAAAAAAAAACCCAGAAAGGAAAGAAGACTGGGGACACACTAGTTAAGGAGTGAGACAGAAGAAGGAACAATCAAAGGCAAAGGAGAAACAAAGAAGGATGAGTGGATGGTCTTAGAAACCAAGGAAGAGGAGTCTTGGAATAAAAGAGGTACGCAGCCCTGTCTGATGCTGCAGCAAGGAGAAGTGAGAGTCGTTCATTCATTCATTCCACAAAGATTTACTGAACAGCTACGCTTTGACTGGCATCATTCCAGGTACTGAGAGAGAGCTGTAAAGTTAACATAACAGGCAAAACTCCCTACCCAAAGGGAAATTTCATACAGGTTGAAGAGAGAAAGCTTAAGCAATAAATAGGTATATGGTATATATACACATAAAATTAAGTATATGTATTGGATTGAATAGTGATCCCCAAGAATATACATCCAAGTCCTGACCCTTGGCACTATGAATGTGATTTTGTTTGGAAATGAGGTATTTGCAGATGTAATTCAATTAAGAAATTCAAGATGAAATCATCCTGGATTTAAGTTGAGCCATAAATTCAGTGACTGCTGTCCTTACAAGAAAAAGGAAAGGGCGGTTTGAGACAGACACACAAGTGAAAATACCATGTGAAGACAGAGGTAGAGACTGGAGAGATGCGTCTAATGAGTCTTGGAACGGATTATCTTCTGTGTCTTCAAATCTCTCTCTACATAGAAGGACACAAGTCATTGGATTTAGGGTCCACACTAGTCTAATATGCTCTCATCTTAACTTGATTACACCTTCAATGTCCCTATTTCCCAGTAAGGTCACATTTGTAGGAACTGGGGTTAGGGATTTAAACATATATTTTGGAAGGTTACAATTCAACCCACAAAAAATACCATGTAATCATCTTAATAAATGCAGAAAAAGCACTTGAAAAAGCACCCACTCATGAGGAAAACTCAGCCAACAAATATTTCAGCCTAGAAATGGAAGCAGTTTTTCTCAGCCTGACAAAGGACAACTGCAGAAAACCTCCAGATAATATTATACTTAATGGTAAAACACTGAATGCTTTCTCCCTAAGATGGGGAACAAAGCAAGGATGTCCACTCTCACTACTTCTACTCATCATCACACTGGAAGTCCCAGCCAGTGGAATGAATGGATGGATGAATGCAAATTAGAAATGAAGTACAAACTCTATTTATACACAACCTGGGTGTCTCGGTAGAAAATCATATAGAATCTACAAAAACAACAAAAAACTAGTTAGAATCAATGTAAGTGATTTCCCCAAAGTCTCACAATATACAAAAAGCAATTGTATTCATATTGACTTGCGATGAATAATTAGAAACGGGAATTTACAAAAATATTATTAATAGTAGCACCCAAAACCATGCAACACTGAAGTATAAGACCAACAAAATATGTGCAAGATCAGTATGCCATAAACTAGAAAACACTGATGAAAGAAATAAAAATATATATATAAATAAACGAAAGCTACATTGTTCATGGATTTGAAGGCTTAGGGTTTTTAAGATACCAATTTTTCCCGGAATGAGCTACAGATTCAACACATTTCAATCAAAATCTCTGCAGGAATATTTGTGGGAATTGATCTTTTGATTCAAAAATGTTTATAGAAAGACAAAGGAACTAGAATAGACAAAACAACTCTGATGAACAAAATTTGAGAAATCACATTACCTTACTTCAGGACTTAGGATAAAACCATGGTAATCACAACAGTGTGAAAACAGGATACACAGAGTGGTATGCTGGAGTCATAGCAGCTCATGAGAGCCACCTGTTAAATTTTTGAGAGTTTTACAAGTTGGTTGATGTCAAATTGGCTGCTTGAAACTTTCTATTGTGAGAATATTTAAGAAATAAACATCAGCAAACACTACAAATTAGGACTCCTACAGCCCACCCCTGCTCTTCTCCCAAAAGCCAGTTCCTAAATGTTTAGCAACAATCTTCTACATCAAGGGAACAGAAGAGCATTTAGAAATTGATGTACATATATCTGGGCAATTCATTTCAAACAAAATTTCAAAGGCACCTCAATTCACTGTCCCACACTGGAACAACTAGAAATCCATAAGCAAAAGAAGAGAAAAATAGAACCTCTATCCATTTCTCATATAACAGAAATTAACTCAAGATGGAACACAGACCTAGATGCAAAAACTGTAAAACTATTACTTGAAAGCATGGGATGAAATCTTTGGGAACTTGGACTTGGCAAATATTTCCTAGCCCTGACACCATATTGAGGAAATAAGCTTCACCAAAATTAAGAACTCCTGTTTTTCATAAGACACCGTTACAAAAATAAAAAGACAAGCTATGGTCTGGGAGAAAATATTTATAAATCACATACTTGATAAAAGACTTGACATGGAAAGATAAAGGATTCTCAAAACTCAATAATAAAAAAGCAAACAGTCCAATTTTTTTTCATTGGCAAAAGAACTGAACAGATGCTTTCAATGGGCAAAAGAATTGTGGCAGTAAGTACATGAACATTAACCACTCGGGAAATACAAATGAAAACCACAGCAAGGACTTCCCTGATGGTGCAGTGGGTAAAAATCCACCTGCCAATGCAGGGGACACGGGTTCGATCCCTGGTCTGAGAAGATTGCATATACCTCAGAGCAACTAAGCCCATGTGCCACAGCTACTGAATCCAAGCCACAGCTACTGAGGCCTGCGTGCCTAGAGCCCGTGCTCTGCAACAAGAGAAGGCACGGCCATCAGAAGCCCACCCTCCACAAGGAAGAGTCGCCCCTGCTCGCTGGAGCTAGAGAGAGCCTACACAAAGCAAGGAAGACACAGAACAGCCAAGAGACAATCAATAGATAATGTTTTATTTAAAAGACCATAATGAGATAACACTATCCATCTAGTAGAATGGCTAAAATGATCTTTGTAATTGATTATACATAGTGCTGGTGAGGATATAGAGCAACTGGAACTCTCATTCATTGCTGGAGGGGATTCAGAATAAGCACAGTCCCTTCCACAGTCCCTTTTGGAAGTTTAAAGATTTCTTGTGAAGTGAAACATACTTCTATCACATCACTTCTACCAATACCCCTCCCAGGTGTTTGCCCAAGTAAACTGGAAACCTACATGCACCAAATAATCTGAATCTGTATGTGAATTTTTAGAGCAACTTCATTTCTATTTTCCCCAAATTGGAAAATACTAAATATCTCTCAACTGGGGAATAGATAAACAACATAGAATATCTATATCTATACAATGGAATCCTAGTCCTAATCAGTCTCAAAAAGGAAATAATTGCTGACATATACAACATGCATGAATTGCAAATACATGTGCCAAGTGAAAAAAGCCAGACTCAAAGGCTACACACTACATTGTTCTGTGTATATGACATTCTGAAAAGGCAAGGTCCAAGACAGGAACAAATCAGTGGTTATCAGAGCTGAGAGTAAGGGAAGAGGTAGACACAGAAAAATTATTGGGAGTGATAGAACTGTTCTCTATTGCACTGATGGTTAAACCACTGGATACGTTTGTCAAGGCATACAGAATTGTATACTAGTGTAGGTAAATTTTGCTATCTATACATTATTTCTCAACAGAAAAAAATAGGAAAGGATCGCTTCTGTCTTTGGGGTTCAGAACAGACTGAAGGGGCAAGACTGGAAGCAGGGAGGCCCCTGGGTGAGAGTGACATGGCTTAGATTGAAAGTTCCCAGAATCTAGCAGTACATAGGCCATCAGGGACCCTGGTGGACACAGCTTCAATGAAGGCGAGACAGCTGCAAGGGTGAGGAATGGAGGTGAGCATGTGCAGACAGCCCTGGGTCCTGGATCACAAATTACTCTTTCCAGACACCTACCTGAGAACGAACTAGTGGTTACCTGTTGGGAGAGGGTTAGGGAAGAGGAAAGCTAGGGAAGGAGACTAAGAGGCCAAAACTACTGGGTATAAAAGAAATAATCAGAATGTAATGTACAGCACAGGGACTATAATAAATATTTTATAACAACTTTCAATGGAGTATAATCTATAAAAATATCAAATCACTAGGTTGCATATCTGACACTAATATGACACTGTTAGTCAACTACTCACTAAGTCTTTTACATGTGAAATTTCAAGTTGTGGGCTTTCAAAGATGCAAACGTGCATTTGCATGCCCAACCGTGTAAGGTCTGTTCACGTGTCTGACATACATTGTCTCATGCATGAATCCTCTACGAGTGTTTGTGCTTTTGCGTACTTTATAGAGTACGGTACAGTGCTATGCAATACCGTATAGAGTACCATAGTACAACATTTCTGTTTCAAGCCCAGAACGTCCGGAAGCAAGCATAAAAGCAGCAGTGATGTTGCTGGTACAGTTCTACCCAGACAGCACTGGATCTCTTTTTTCAAGAAGGTAGACAGAATTGAACCCAGTCAGGAACCGAGCCTGCGCCATCCAAGTCAGGCCTGAGTGACACTGCAGCTCGCCCTCCATCTCCTGTTGCTGACGATCCATCATCTCTTACCATCTCCCACCTCCTCCCCCTTCTCCAGTCAGGAACGCTTCCTGCCTGTTCACTCCATGCCAGCCCCTGGATGCCAGCTGTTAAATGTATTCCTGTGCTTTTCAAGGTATTGTACTGTAAGATTTAAAATGTTTTACTTTTTGTTTTTTTTATATATTATTTGTATGAATATAAATCTAATACAGTATAGCGCTTATAGTGAATTGTGTTAGTTGGATATCTAGGCTAACTTTGTTAGACTTAACAAACAAATTGGACTTACAAACATACTCTCTGAATGGAACTTGTTAGTATAGAAAGGACTTGTTATATTTCCACCCATTAATCAATCAACCAATAAATAAATAAATAAACTTGCTTGGACCTTTCCCACAGAATGAGCCCTCACATGGAGAAGAGCCTAGGCCTCTGGTGACCAACCATTCCATTTTGCCTGGGAGTTGAGTCTCAATTTTGACAAAGAAAGTCCTGCATCTAGAGAGACCACCCCCTTTCCGTCCCAGCTATACCAGGACACCTGATCACATAAACCTGGTCCCCGACCTGCCCCAGCTGAAGAGCTGTGCTCAGTTCAAGGCCCCGTGGTTCTTCCCTGTGGTAGAGCTGGGGTCCCTGCCTTCCACCCTGTCAAGCCTCCGAGCTCCTCTCTGACACCGCTCATCCAGGAGAAGGCACAGGAAGGCTTGAGAGCAGAGCCACCCTCTGCTTTTCAAGGCCCTTTGTTCAGCCATTGCATGAAGGCTCTTGGTCAGATGACTCAACAGCAAGAAGATACAAAAGAGGGGTTTCGTCTCTCCCCTGCCTGAAGTTAGGAGCAGAGAGCTTGGAACACAGCTTGGCTCTCACTTCTGAAATGCCGCTGTTGAAACAGACTCCTTGAGACGCTCTGCTTTGGTCTAGTCCATCGCGATGTCTCTGCAGCTGCGGACCTGAAAAGCATCCCTCCTTCACGTCTGGCTTTTGGTTGCCATTCCACTACTCGCCTTGCGGATGTGTGTTTCTGCATCTCCTTAGTGCCCAAGGAGTCACGTGCCTTCCTCACACACGCCAGGGGCGGGGTCTAGAGTCATGCTTGCAGGACCTGCACCTTGACATCAAACACGACCTGGTTGGAATCCCAGCTTTGTCACTTACCAGCACCATGACCTTTGGCACTTTTCTCCTCCCATGTCCAGGTATTCCCTCTGTAAGGTGGGTATGATGAATTCCTCTTCCTTGGATCACTGTGAAAAGGAAATTTAATGAGATCATGTATGAAGAGGGGGAAAACTCATCATAACACTTGGAACTGAGCAAGCGACAAATAAATGCAGCTCTTGGTCTTATAAAACGTTTCCAAATGCTCAACAATAGGAAAGTGGTTAATAAGTTAGGCTACACCATGATTTATTATTTATAGAATACTGTATAACGAAGCCATTAAAAATAATGTTCTGAAGAATAGTTAATGGCACAGAAAAATATTCACAGTATAATTTTAAGAGAAAAAAATTCAAGCAATAAAACTCAGGCCCCAATTTTGTTCTGTAAAAAAAGTGTGAGTGTGCGTGTTGTACATGTGTGTATAGGAGGGAGAAAGAAATATGAAAATTTTTTGCTGCTTTTTTTCTTTGCTAATGCTTTATATTCCTCTGTATTTTCAAATTTCCTCTGATGAACATGTATTACTCTCATAACAATAAGTGTTATTTTTAAAATTCAGTCATCAATTTTTTCATTCAAAAAAATATTTTTCTAGCACACTCTATGTGCCAAGCAATACTCTAAACTCTGGGGACACTGTGATTAAAAAGTCAACAGGCGGGTTTTTCTCAAGACACCACCTCGCTTTGCATTTAATTCTCCTTAATTGTTTTATGCACTAGTTTCGTCTCCACAAATAAATTAACTCCTTGAGGGAAAGAACCTTGTGATCCTCTTCTCTGTGGCCCTACAATGTCACACTCCATACACACAGGAAGAGTCAACAGTGCATTTCATTTCAGTACTTGGGATTGATTGAAAAGTGGCCAAGTTTCTTAAAACCAGTTATTATGGGAAGATAAGAAGGGTTGCCTTCTTACTGGGGGCTGTCTTTCCCTTTCCTCCCTTGTCCTGCGTGTGAAGGGGTGGAATATACATGACTGTCAGTGGGTTTTCCAGGAAGCAGAGGACTCTTACGGATGACCTAGCCTGATGTCAAGGGAGCTTCTCTTTTTCCAGCCTCCAAAACACACAGCTAACCTCCCCTTTTCCCATATTTAAGCAACTTGAGAGCTTAAATCATGTTCTCTTAGAGCAGGACTTCATTATTGTTTTTATAACAGGGATCCTTTGTACAGTCTTGTAAAGTTTGTGGACCTGTCTTAGAATAAAGGTTTTCAATGCCCAAAATAAATATGCAAGGTTACCACAAAAAAACTGCTGCTGCTGCTAAGTTGTTTCAGTCGTGTCCAACTCTGTGTGACCCCATAGACAGCAGCCCACCAGGTTCCTCTGTTCCTGGGATTCTCTTGGCAAGAAGACTGGAGTGGGTTGCTATTTCCTTCTCCAATGCATGCATGCATGCTAAGTCGCTTCTAAATATACCAAAATACAATTGTTTTTAAATATATTCATTATATAGTGATAAATTTGATACTCTATATGACATTAAAAATGAAACACTACATTTGAAATACAGTCAAGGTAAATTTTATTTTTTAAGTTATTTATTTATGGGCATGCTGGGTCTTGGTTGCTGCAGGCTTTTCTCTAGTTATGGACAGCGGGGCTGGTGCACAGGCTTCTCACTGCACTGGCTTCTCTTGTTGTGGAGCACAGCTCTGGGGTGCACAGGCTTGAGCTGTTGTGTACATGGGCTCTGTGGCTTCGGTTCCCGGGCTCTGGGGCACAGGCTCAATTGTTGTGTCACACGGGCTTGGCTGCTCCGAGGTGTATGGGATCTCCCAGGATCGGGGATTGAACCTGCGTCTCCTGCGTTAGCAGGTGGATTCTTTACCACGAGTCACCAGGGAAGCTCAAATTCTAATTTTTAAAGACATACCCGTATGAACACTTTTTGCTTACCTAGAATAAGAACATCAGTTGGCAGACTGGTCTTTGACAAAAACACACATCTTGTTGAACTCCAACTCATTTTTTTTTTTGTTACAAAGTTGAAAATCCAATCCTCAAAGATACAGAGTTGAAAATGAAATTAAAGCTTGTCAGCAACTTCACAGAGTAGAGATAATTGTCTCCCAGGGACCAGGATAACTCTTTAAGGCTTTTCAGTGAAACTTTAGTTATAGTGGTTGTTTTGGTCCTAAGATCAATGAATTCATCTTTGGCTAGCTCAACACTGTTGGTTCAGTTTAAATCAGAAAGAAAAAGAATGTGACTCTAGGGTTCAATTTTGCTACCATCCAGACAGAAATAACTTTTGCAGGAGTTCTAAAGTGTTTCCAGGTGTTTATAGATTACTCTTTTCAAATAAATTGACAGCATATTGTAACTCAGCTCCACTGAGGTTAAAGCACTTCCCCCAACATTTGAAAGCTTGAAAGATGTTAGCTTCATATCAGCCAAGAAAACTGGTAATGTTTTCAGAAGTCTTCATAATGATGATATCAAGGTCTTGAATGGAAAGAGTCATTTCATTCACATGGTTATAAACATCTGCCAGGTAAGCCAACCAACGCACAGACAAAATTCTTTCAAAGTGTTCCCAGAATGGATTTTTGTTTTCTTTTAGAATAAGCAAAACTTTCCTCTTGAATTCAATGAGCTTCTCTGTGATAGAGAAGCTCATTATTTTCTGCTATGGTTTTTTGACAAAACCTGTAAAAATACTGATTCAGAGGCTGACTTTTGATAAAGTTGATGGCTTTTTATGGCTGTCAACAAAACTTCCCTCAGGATTTTGGAAAAACCAGAATATGTCTATTAAATGCAGCAAGTGATAACAACATAAGGTGCTCCCTTTTCCACAAAAGTAGATTCACAACTAATCATCACAGGAGGCCCTATGCAAAGATCACTAGATTTCTGTCCAGTCGAGTTTGTTTGAAAACAAACAAGAAAAAAAGAAGCTACACCATCTCCAAAATGTCAGTGGTCTTTGCAGTTTCCAAGTCACCCACAGAACAAGAATTCTTTTTCGATGTGGGACACCGTGAACAAAAGAAGGAGGTAGCTATGTTGTAAGATGCTAGTAGCTGCCTCCAGTGATTCACTGAGGAGAATGACAAAGCTGCCAATTCCTCCATAACCCACTTCAAAACACTCCAGCAGTTCTCCATGGAAACACCTCCCTTGACCTGAAGAGCCACTTCCAGTCCATTCTGCATTCCTAACTTTTGTGGTTTCAGGTTTCCCCAGTCATGTGAGGCTTTTGTTTAGCACTTGGTAAGAAACTTCAAGAACTCTTCTGGAAAAGGTTTCCATGAAATGGCAAATCCGCGTTTTGAAGTATCCTGTGCTGTGCTTAGTGGCTCAATCATATCTGACTCATGGACTGTAGCCACCAGGCTCCTCTGTCCATGGCGTGTCCCAGGCAAGAATACTGGAGTGGGTTGCCATGCCCTCCTCCAGGGGATCTTCCCAACCCAGGGATCAAACCCAGGTCTCCCACATTGAAGGTAGATTCTTTACCGTCAGAGCCACCAGGGAAGCCCTTGAAGTATCCTACCTTTTTGAAATTGAGGTTCTTCATTCACATACACAAAAAAAACCCTTCATTTTCTTTAGATGCATTTTTTAGATGGGCAGACATGATGTATTCTTTCAGTCTTCCTGACTTCAAAATTCCTTTTGCAATAATTTCTCATGTTGATATATGGCAAAACCAATACAATATTGTAAAGTAATTAACCTCCAATTAAAATAAATTTATATTAAAATAATAATAATAATAATTTCTCCACAAAAGTAAAGAAATCATTGTGATCTTGTGTCCTTTTGCTTAATTAATGTAAATGAAACCAGGTACATAGTTTTCATAAACCTTCATTTCTTTGCCAGCTCAAGATAAATTGAGTCCATAAAAAAATAATAAAGTTAAAATATTTTGTTCCAGTGACATTTTTTGAAATATAATGGTTTCTTCGTGGTTCCTAAGTGATTTGTTTGATAAATCTACCTAGAAGTGAATTATTTGTATGTTAATTAAGTAAAGTATAAAATATTCATTGCATTTTATGACAAGGAAGGAAGACAGGATTTATGATTAGTCAATGTTTGCACTAGTAACATCTTTTCACCTTTGTGTGGACTAGGGGTGACACCAGCTGCTCAGAAGTCCTGTTCTCCCTGGAATTTAGCTATTGCTTCCTGTGAAATAATGGTTCTCATTTCTCATATTGTCAATATTTCCCACAAATGTATTTTTAATGTGTGACATTTTCACAAAATAATGATGCAAGGACAACATGCGTATATATACTGTGCAGGTAAGACTTTACTTCACAACACAGAGCGAATGTGCAAATGGAGAACAAAAAAGAAAAATCAAAGAAAGGACTATGCCACTTGGAGAGCTTACTACACTGTCATGACCTGCATCACTTGCAATCTGTTAGCAATCACAAGAAGCTGCTCTGAGTATCACACTTTGACAGTCGGTGTGGCCACCAGACATGTTTGAACTCGTCTATGTCACCATAAGTTGCATTCCCAAACAAGAGAAAAAAAATCACGTTAAAGGGATTCAGATTTGCAAAAACCAGCAAACTATGAAAACGATTCGACTCCTGTGCACTGATCCACAAACAATATGGTTGACTATTGGATGGCCTGGGGCCCCCCCATGAGAATGTGAATTCACTGCCCAGAGGCCGGCCGCCCCATACACAGGGTTGCCGGACAGCAGTGGCCACACTGGAGGAGAATTTGTCAAGAAGGATCCCCTGCTTCCAACGGTGACTAATAGCTCCTATAATTTCAATATCGTGATAGGCGTAAATGACATTTCCAGATGTCTACCACAATTGTGATACAATATGAAAATATTTGTGATTTCTATTAATGACAAAAATCACAGGTCATGCTAATCCTGCCAATCTGTTGCCACACTAGTCGTTGAAAGAAAGCTACATTTCAGATAAAGGATAGTGAAAATGAAGCTGTAATTTCTGTCTACCCAAGAAGGCCCTCTGACTTCAATTCCACAGACTCTGTGGGCCCATCAATCCAGTTAAGAACTTCTGTTTTCTATGGACCATAGTGGTCCAAGAGAGTGGTTTCCAGAGTTCAGATAAGAATTTTGAAAAAAGAGCAAATTTTGATAATGCTAAGTTTATTAAATGTAAAAATGTTTTCTTTGATTTTAAAATGTTCTTTTGATGAAATGATAGAGACAGCAGGTAGTAATTGTGTAAATGTCTTTACAAGGTAAAAATTAAAAGTTGGCAGTCCTATTACCAGTTCCCACATGTGCTCAATGTACTACTTGTGCTCAGGCGCTCAGTAATATCCAACTTTTTATGACCCCAGGGTCTGTAGCCCACCAGGTTCCTCTGTCCATGGAATTTTCCAAGCCAGAATACTGGAGTGGGTTGCCATTTCCTCCTCCATGGGATCTTCTCAACACAAGAATCTCCTGTGGCTCCTGCATTGGTAGGTGGATTCTTTACCACTGTGCCACCTGGAAAGCCAGTTCCCACATCCACTCCCTTAATGATGTATTTGTTGGTCTAAGAAATGCAAAAGCTGGGTCTCATTTGTCCAGGACCTCATGACAAACCCAATGAGCCTGAATATCTCTTCCCCTGAACAGAACCCCAGATTAGCCCACTTTTCCACTCCTCACCCCCCTTCTCAGCTCTGAGCAAAACCCTGAACTATCTAAGGGGTCAAAGAAAACCCATTGTCTGAGCAAAGATTGCTTTACTGGGTGGAAACACGACTCAGCCTGGCCAGTTGGGCCTGACAAGGATGTGGTTGTGACTGGGTAACTGCTGTCTAGAAATGCCCAGGTCATCTCCCTCCACAAAGGAAGGCAGCTTTGGAGCCTTCCTCAGCAGAGGGAAGAGAAGAGAAATTGGCCCCTTGCTGGTATCACAGGCCTGATTACACCGTCCGGGAGACACACCACCACTAGACATGGTTCCTACTGACGACCTTTGAGTTGGGAGATTTCTCTAACTTGCAGGTAAAGTCATCCTAACTGACTCAGCTAGACGCTTTGGGAAGCTTTAGGAATGAGCATTACCTCTTAAAAACAAGTTGCCTCACCAGGATCCAAAATGAGCTTACCCATCTCTATGTCTGCACATTATCTTACCTGCAGCCCTAACTCTAGCCATCCCCTCCCCATGTCTTGCTGATTTTACTTCCTAAAAAGCCCCTCTAAATTTTCCTATTCTTTCCATGTCCACTGCCAACTCTAGCCCAGCCACTGCTATCTTTTGTACAATCTACAAGATTGGTGAGCACCATTAGGGAACAAAAATATACTTATGAAAGACAAAGTTTACATATTTAATTTATAGGTATCATATAAAAAAGCATACTCTGCACATAATATAGTGATGTGAATAAAATTTCACCACGCTTTCCAAATAATTTCAAATTGGTCAGCTATTTGATTAAAGAAATGGAAAATTAATAAATTATTGCAAGTGGTAGAGAAATAAAAAAAAAAAAAAAAAGGACTGGTGGGCCCCTGTTCCTACTGGAGCCTCTTCCATACAGCAGTGAGTGATCTTGTTTTCATGCTCCTCAGTTCACATTACTTTCCTGTTTAAAACCTTACAGTGGTTTTCTGTTGCACTTAGAGTGTAGTACAAACTATTTAAATTACCTAGAAAGTCCAATAGAACTCTCCATACCTCCCACCTGGCTCCCTCACCTCTGCCCTCTCAAGCTTCAGTCACACAGGCTCTCCCACATTTCCCCTCCTGTTCATCAACCTCCAGAATCCTGATCACAGGCAGAGCAGCTTTGTGTGTAAGCCCTAAGCCCCCAAATGTGATGTTATTAGGAGGCGGGGACTTTGAGCGGTGATTAGGTTTAAATGAGCTCATGAGAGTGGGGTTCCCTGGTGGCTCAAATGGTAAAAAAAAATTCTGCTTGCCAAGCCAGAGACCTGGATTCGATCCCTGGGTGGGGAAGATCCCCTGGAGTAAGGGAATGCAACACACTCCAGTATTCTTGCCTGGAGAATTCCAAGGACAGAGGAGCCTGGTGGGCTACAGTCCATGGAATCACAAAAAGTCGGACATGACTAAGTGACTAACACTTCTTTTGTTTCTTATGAGAGTAGGGTCCTTATGATGAGATTAGTGCCCTAATAAGAAGAGGAAGAGATTACAACTGTCTCTCTCTTTCTTTTTCCCCTCTCTCCCTCACTCCCTCCCTCTCTGCTGTACAAAGACACAGCAAGAAGGTAGCCATCTGTAAAGCAGGGAGACAGACCTCACCAGACAACAATCCTTCTGGCACCTTGAGCTTTGATTTCTCAGCCTCCAAACTGAGAAACAAATGTTGGTGGTTTAAGTCATCCTGTCTGTGGGATTTTGTGCAGCAGCAAAAATGGGCTGAGACAACTCATCAAGAGTATCGGCTAGAGAATCAGAGACCCGCCTTCATTACAGTCCTGCCACTGACTGGTGCGCTTCCCTGAGCTGCGTACATGACATCTCTAAGCTTCTATTCCCCATTTGTAAAATGGGATAGCAAGAGTCTAAACTACATGGAGGTGCCATGAGGATTCAGTGAGATAATATGTGTAAGGCTTGTAGCTTTTCATGTATTAGCACAGTATAAACATTCAGTAACAAGGACCTTTATTTTTGACTTGCTGTCACAGAACTGAAACAGAGCCTCAGAAATTACATATAAACAATCTGATTTAACAGATAAGGAAACATGCTCCAAGGAGGCTCCAGTGGCAGAACCTTCAGGAGCCAAGCTGATTTCCCCAGGCACCATTTGCAGTATATCCTGGCTCTCTGCTCAGACAGCTCAAGGCTCTCTCAGGGCTAAGAAAAAGTATGAAGGAGGAGCAGACAAGGGCTTCTTTCGTTGCAGGTCCAAGCAGGATTGGGCTATGGAGTGAATGTGGAAAGGACCAGATGAGTGCTTCTCTGCCTGAAGGGAATATCCATTCCCTCAAGAGCATGAAAAGACACAGCCCAGGAGAATGTCCTAATTATACAGGACCGTCTGTCTTTTTTTGCAGAGGGGGCGAGGGGAGGGCTTCCCTGGTGGCTCAGACAATAAAGAATCTGCCTGCAATGCAGGAGACCCTAATTCAATCCCTGGGTCAGGAAGATTCCCTGGAGAAGGGAATAGCTACCCACTCCAGTATTCTTGCCTGGAGAATCCCATGGACAGAGGAACTTGGCCAGCTACAGCTCATGGTGTCGCAAAGAGTCAGACATGACTGAGAGACTAACACCTCACTTTACTTTTCATCTGTCTTTTTTACCAGGCTTTCCCCGGAAGAACATCCAGGCTATTTATTGGGCTTTCTTTGAAAACTGGGACCAACAGAGATTAATTTCTTGCTAATGGCATCCTCATCCTGCTGATACCCAAAGGACAACCTGTGTGGATGCAATTCAGAAACAGCCTCACATGCACACACATACACTTGAACAAACTCTAGGTTCCTGGCTGCCTGTCTGAGCAGCTTCTTGACAACTGGGAAGAAGAGAGAGTAGGAGACAGACAGAGAAGAGCCTATAAGAGGTCCATGTGTCCACGGAGGCAACACAGTCAGTCACTTCTATAGGGCATCGTTGCTCTGGAGAAAAGATTTAAGAAAACAGCCAAGCAGACTTAAGGAAAAATTCCAAGCCTACTGACTGAAACCTGTTGTATTTTCTTTCTATTGGAAAACACATCACTTCTGCACGAGGCAATCAGCTTCTGCCTTATGTAAACAGAAACAGAAAAACCTTCCAAGAGACAGGTAACGTTTAGCAGAGTGGCCTGGCTCTGTGACACACTGCCCACATCTTTGTGATGAGACACGTCAGACTCCTCCAGACTGAAGGCCCCTCTGTTCCTCACTGATAATGACAGTCTCCGTGATAAGATGCAGCTGCTCCCAGGACGCACCGCGCTCTCTGCAAAAACCGCTCACTCTGCCTGCAGCCCCCTCTCCTGGGCTCTTACCCACTTCTTCCACCACTGTTTGCCTGCAAGGTGGCCTTGCAACACCAGCCCCTGTGGAAGCCTAATCTGCTGTCCCCAGGAGACTTAAAGAACTTCCTCCAGTGGGTTCCAGTAGCTTCTTGTTCCCACCCCTGTTGTGACAATGATCACACTGCTGTAACTCCTGCTTCTAAGACACATTCTTCCCCATATTGTTATGTTCTGTTGGGTCACGCACCCACTCCTATTGTGATAATAATGATTATGCTGCTCATATGTTTCAATTCTGAAACACACTATATTTTTTCACATTTGAATGTTTCTAAAAGTGGGACATTTTGCAACAATGTGTACATTTAATGTGGTTGTGTTTATTATTATTATTATTATTTTTTGCTTCTGAAAAGGTGTTATTATGTTGAGAGTGCATTTTAAAATCTAAGAAATGGTAGTACTTATTCATGTGTCCCACTTCCCCTCTCCACTATGAACTACAAGGAGCAGGACCTGTGTTCTGCTCATCTTGGGTCCTCACCCAGTCACAGAGAGCTGGGAGTACTGCTCAACAAACGTTGGAAGGAGGGGGGAAATGAGAGAGGTAGGAAGGAAGAAAACAAGGAAGGGAAATCTCTTCCACTGCAATTTAGAAATTGCTATCACACTTGCTCTGATTTAGTTTGATTTCCCATCAGAAAGCACCAGGCTTTCTCCTCTAGAGATCTGCCTTAGAGTTCCTACCTCCTGCTGTCTGGGCACTCCTGTCTGTTACAGACCCTCAGCACATCACAGGGGTAATCAGCCATGTGGGGCAGGCTCTATGAAGGGAGAAACTGATCAGGGGGAAACTCACAAATTCAGGGCCATCCTTCAATTCAGCTTCACCAGGCAGGAGACTCTTCTGTCAACTCTGCATCCCACAGGACCTCTATCACATCTCCATGCCTTGTCTGGCCCACCGAACAGGTCAAGCTCTGGCCTTTTGCTTACCTTTCCTGCCTTATTTCCCAAGACTGCAGTCAGCTGAGTTTCTCATTTTCCCCAACTCATGCCTTGCCAGTGATATCTTCCCTGGCCTCCAGTTATCCCGTGACCTCTTTATCTCTCTGTCTTCCCAGACCTCACTGTCCTCTGAAGCACCCTTGCTGCCTGAACTAGAACAGTCTGAACTACTGGTTTTTCCGTAGTTGATGTTTTACAGTATTTCCCACAGCAGAGTACGTAAGAGCAGCTAGGCACCTAATTAACACTCAAACACAGCACTAAAACAAACAATACACTGAGCAGACTGGCAGGCTCCTCCTCCCTTTAACATTCCTTGGTCCACACTTTTCTTATACTCCCAACCCAAACAAATCCCTCTCTCTGAGGCCTCTGGTCCGTTGAGAATTATGTCCTTGTCCCTGATTTTTCCAGGTATTTTATTGGAGATGCGGATCTACCACACTCCAAGCGGCCCCAAGAATCCTGGGCAGCAACAGACACGTCTCTGAACTGACGTCCCTCCCTCTTGGCTGCTGCATCTCGCTCACAGGTCTGTCTCTGTTCCTCTCGGATAACCACCTTTCCGGGCTCCTCAGCGATGCTAACGTTAAGGAGGCTTTAGGGGTGGGAGAAGGGGCAGCCCAAAGACGCTGTTGGTTTATGTGGGATTCACAGCCAGCTGACCCTCTTAGGTTCTGTGGATATGAGCTGCTGTCAGATCAGGGTTTTCATCCTTGACATGAAACTGATTTTGTAAACCTGAGGTGTGTCATTATATTTGTCCCTCTTAAATTTCATCATGTTTAGCCTAATCCTTCCGGCTGGTGGTGGTCATTCTGAGGCTTCATGCTGCCTTTCGATTCAGCAGGGTGGAAACAAAGGGTACCGCGGCTTTAGGGTGACCTCCATGGAGAAATTAACAGCATGTCTGTATCAGGGCTTTATCTCACTTCTTAGCCCTGGGATACCAATGGACCTAGCCAGCTGCAGCCTTTTAGGGCTCATTTTTATAAAAATGGGACATAGCCGGTAATTACCATCTTATCCCGGCCCACCTCTACCCTTATGCTCCTCCCACAGTCTCAGTAAACAGAACTGTCATTGCCCCACCAGGCGGCCGAGATAGGAAAGGCACTCCAGTTCCACTTACCCTTCCAGCCCCCACACAAAATCATTCCTTAGGCTCACCAACTGATGCTACCTCCTAAATAGACAAAAATTGCTGAACCACTGCTGCCTCGGACACTTCAGCCCACCTTTGTATATTCTTCTCCCTCCATCTATTTAACTTCCACATTTCAGGCCTCAGCTTAAACCTCACTCACTCCAGGAAGATTTCCTATCTCATAGATTAGACTAGGGGCTCCAATCACCAGTGCATTCTCTCTTTTATCACCCTGATTCACTGCATGTTGTTGGCTGTGCTTGTTCTCCCAGCTACATCCAGGTTCTATGAAAATAGGGAAGGTGTCTATTATGAACATCATCGTGTTTCCAGCATATTGTTGTTGTTCAGTTACTAAGTCAAGTCCAACTCTTCGAGACCTCATGGACTGCAGCATGCCAGGCTTCCCTGTCCTTCACTGTCTCCCAGAGTTTGCTCAAGCTCATGTCCATTGAGCTGATGATGCTGTCCAACCATCTCATCCTCTGTCACCCGCTTCTCCTCCTGCCCTCAATCTTTCCCAGCATCAGGGTCTTTTCTAATGAATCAACTCTTTGCATCAGGTAGCCAAATATTAGAGCTTCAGCTTCAGCATCTGTCCTTCCAATGAATATTCAGGGTTGATTTCCTTTAGGACTGACTGGTTT
This sequence comes from Aepyceros melampus, assembly GCA_006408695.1. Taxonomy (NCBI): domain Eukaryota; kingdom Metazoa; phylum Chordata; class Mammalia; order Artiodactyla; family Bovidae; genus Aepyceros; species Aepyceros melampus. Next base: position 141,928 of record SJXQ01004671.1, read on the forward strand.
CAACTCCTTGTAGTCCAAGGGACTCTCAAGAATCTTCTCCAACACCACAGTTCAGCTCAGTTCAGTTCAGTCACTCAGTCATGTCCGATTCTTTGCGACCCCATAGATCACAACATGCCAGGCCTCCCTATCCATCACCAAATCCCGGAGTTTACTCAAACTCATGTCCATAGAGTCAGTGATGCCATCCAACCATCTCATCCTCTGTCGTCCCCTTCTCCTCTGCCTTCAGTCTTTCCCAGCATCAGGGACTTTTCAAATGAGTCAGGTCTTTGCATCAGGTGGCGAAAGTATTGGAGTTTCAGCTTCAGCATCAGTCCTTCCAATGAATATTCAGGACTGATTTCCTTTAGAATTGACTGGTTGGATCTCCTTGTAGTCCAAGGGACTCTCAAGACAAAATAGACAAAATTTGCTGAAACACCACTGCCTCGGATGCTTCAGCCCACCTTTGTATATTCTTCTCCCTCCTTCATCTATTTAACTTCCACATTTCAGGCCTCAGCTTAAACCTCACTCACTCCAGGAAGATTTCCTATCTCATAGATTAGACTAGGGGCTCCAGTCACCAATGCGTTCTCTCTTTTATCACCCTGATTCACTGCATGTTGTTGGCTCCATGTTGGCTCTCCAATTCCACAGTTCAAAAGCATCAATGCTTCGGTGTTCAGCTTTCTTTATAGTTCAACGCTCACATCCATACATGACTACTGGAAAAACCATAGCTTTGATTATACAAACCTTTGACAGCAAAATAGTATCTCTGCTTCTTAATATGCTGTCTAGGTTTGTCACAGCTTTCCTTCCAAGGAGTAAAGAATCTTTTAACTTCACTGCTGCAGTCACCATCTGCAGTGATTTTGGAGCCCAAGAATATAGCAGATACTCAATAAGTAGTAGATACTCAACAAATATTTCTTGAATTATTAACCTTTGTAGGGCAAGTTTTAAATCATTGGCAAGTGGTTTTGCTTATAGGCCATGAAACGTCTTGGAGTGAAAGGAAGAATACAATTTTGGCTTCTGATGAATAGTGGGAGTCAACATCACTTAATTTCCCAGAACCTCAGTTTTCTCATCAGAAAACTGAGAATAAAATNGGACAGGGAGGCCTGGCGTGCTGCGATTCATGGGGTCACAAAGAGTCGGACATGACTGAGTGACTGAACTGAACTGATAACTGTGGACGTTCCATCCTTCTAGGAGTGGCCCCATCCTAATCTCAGAGGTTGTACCAGACACTCCCATGGGCTCAACCTTGAGCACTGGTTCTCATTAGTTTGGATCCAGTACTAAGTCCGGCAGGTCCTTTTTTCTTCCTTCTCAACGTTGTCTGTGCTCCTCATTCTCCTACACTCCTGGGCCATTTCCAGAAGCTTTCATAATCACCACTTCCATTGCGCTCTCTTGGTGAAGGGTTTAATGATCCTGAAGGCCCTAGAAATACATTGAATTAAAACACAAAATGGATGGCATTGTGCATTTTAGTGAAACAGCAATTAGGAGCGGCAGTCACCATGTACTCAGGAGGGCAAGAGAGCCGAGGAGAAAAGGAATAAAGTGACCTCATAAAGACACTTAATTTCATTACCACCAGACACAGTTTCCCATTATTGCTCTTGGTGTTTAATGGTTTTATGATTCCGTCTATTGATGCTTAGCTAGTTCATTAACTGTGCTGCTAAAAATACAATTATCTCCAACAAAACCTTCATCACTAATAAAAGGGAGGGGAAAAAAGACCTCCATCATTACAAGAAAGCAGTGGGGTGGACATACTTGAGTAGTATGCAATTCCTTGGCCCCAAAGTTTTCATGGATACTAAGACTAACCACACAAGTTTCATTTAACCAGTTTAAAAAATTAATCAAACAATTGCCCTATTACTTAGCCTGCTCCAACTAACAATTGTACTGATGACAATTGGCCTTGTCACTGTCAGATGACACTGGCTTTGAGTCATCTGAGTTGACCCATCACGGTGCTGGTGACAAATGAGATCTATGAAGATCTGCTTAACTGTTCATTCATCCAGTAGGTGGTTGCTAAGCCCCTGCTGGATGCCAAGCACCAGTTATGCAAATAGTGATACATAACACAGACAGGGTCCTGTTTTCTGACTTCTGACAGTCTAGTAGACAATGTGTGAATGTCAAGATCAGAGGAAGGAGAATTCCAATAATTGAACTAGGACTCAAAGTGGACCTCAGCTCCCGATATGGAATGGGGGAGGAGAAAGTGGGTGTCGGCAGGGCAGAAGGTGAGTGTGGCTTTCCATCTCATTTAGCATAAAGGCATTACAGTGTCCTCCCAGGCCCTGCAGAGTGTGTCCTTAAGAGTCACCCTCTTTGTCTCTCTTCCCTGCCTACAAGGGGTGAGAGGGGAAACCAGGGCAAATAACCCAGATCTGCAGTCCAGAGGGGGCCAGGGCCCAGTAGAAACTTGTGTAAAGGTTTTTAGGTGTCCTGCTTGTTCCAAGGGGTCTCTTTTTTCTTTGAAACCCAAACTGCCTTTGTCAGGCTATCTCCAGGGCTTCATTTCCTATCACCACCATCCCTCAGTATCCACGGGGAGGTTGGTTTCAGGATCCCCTGCAGATACCAAAATCCAAGGATGCTTCAGGCTCCTATACTGCCAAGTGGCAGTACAGTCTGTCTTCCTTAACTGTGGGTTCTAAATCCACAGCTGGTTGAACCCCTGGATGCAAATATTGGGGGCCCACCGCACCTCTCCACTTATACACTCTGCTCTGGCCCCAGAGGCTTTGCACCTTCTCTGTGTGTCTGCCTATAATCTTCTTCCTCCAGATAGCATCAGGGCTCAATCCCTCACTCTTCCAGTGAAACACCACTTCTCAGTGAAACATTTCCTGCCCGACCACCCACTCTCACCACTCCCTACCCCGTTCCCTGTTTTATTTTTCTCTGTAACTCTTACCACCATCTGTGATACTGTTATTTTCTTGATATGTTTGCTGTCTATTTCTCCCAACTAAAATATGGGTTCTAAGGGGGCGAGGACTTTCTGTTTTGTTCACTCCTGATTCCCCAGCGCTACAGCAGTGTCTGGCTTGTAGAAGGTACTCAATAAATACTTGTTAGCTGCCTGACTATACTTATTATTTATCTATGGTCTCTCAGCCCAAGGCCACCCTCTGTATACTGCTCTGTAAGGCCTATGCGCCTTTGCCAGCTGACTTTCTCAGAAGGCTTCTCAGTGAAAAGATGCTGGGGGAAACAGAAGGCAAGAGAAAGGCAGAGGCCACTGTTCTTCCTCCACCTCTCTCAGTCCTTCCCTCTTTCCTCCTTCCCCTGGTGATGTCTCTAAAGCCACTGTGTTATTTCCATCATCCCAAATCCAGCTGAAATAGCCCCTTTTCCATAGTTGGGGCTCCTGAGGCTGTGACCCCTCTTCTGTACTCCCAGATCCTGGTAACACCCTCCTCCTCCCTTTTGTTCTCTAGCCCCAGCTGTGGTAGCTTCTTCCAGCAGGTAATAAGTACTGGGGTGGGACTTCCCTGGTGGTCCAGTGGCTAAGACATTGTTCTCCCAACATAGGGGGCCCAGGTTTGAAAACTTGTCAGGGAATTAGCTCTCACATGCTACAAGATCCTGCCACTAAGACCCAGCACAGCCAGGTAAAAAGACAAAAATAAATATTTAGAAAAATTAAATTATAAAAATAAATTCTGGGATGTTTCACGATCACCCTTGTGCAGCCCCAGACTTCCAACACCTGCACATTCCAAATCCTGTGTTAAATCCTCTCTGTTTGATATACCTAGTGTGGATTCTGTTTTCCTGACTAAATCCTGGTAGATTTCATGAACTTGGGAAAGGAAATCAAGGCACAAGCAGAGTCCTATAGACTAAGGAAAGGGCAAAGCTCTGGCAGAGGCTGTCCCACACTCCCTAACTTTGAGAGCAAAGACACGCCAAGAATAATGAGGATGCCCAGCAGCAGGGACTAGTCTGCCAGATGCCAGCTGAAGGTTGGTCATACTTGATGTTGGGACAGACACCAAGGCCTGTGCCTGGTCTCCAACAGGCTGGGCTCCAGAAAGCCTAAACCACACACAGAGCCCAGCGGATCCAGCCAAGCATCCCTGACACTCTCCATCCCAGGCCTGGGAGCATCTGCAGTGCCTGGCAACCACCAGGCAACCCCAGGGTGATTCTCGAGGTTGTTGTCTAATTGTGTTGGTGGTTATTGCTTCATGCCTTGTGTACTTCTCTCTCAGCAGCTCATCTCTGTGGCCAAAACTGAGACAATTTGGAACTCATTTGTGCATTTTTTTTAAGTGTGTCTGAGGTTGAGATATATACATTTAATTGGTAGTTGACACTCAAATTTTCCTGGAAAAACTGTCTTCTGTAGTCCATCTAATAATCAATGGTATCTTAAAATTGAAGGATTGTGGTATTAACAAGAACAGCTGGGTATCTTGATGTGGTCTAGGTCCTGAGCCACTGCCTTATCCTTTCATACTAGAAACAGCCCTATCGGGAAAGTGTAGCCCTCCAGAGGTGGGGTTGGGGCTGCAAAGCCTCTGTTCTAGTCCACCCAATGTACTACCCATCCTCACACCTATGACCAGGAGGAAAGGTTGAGGAGTAGCTTCTGCTATCATCTTCTGGCGTCAGTAGTCAGCATCCTACCAGGCCAGTAGTCAACATCCAAAGTGAGAAGCAGAACAGAGAAGATGCTCACTCTTCCCAGGGGTCTTTCCAATGAGGCTGTGGATGCAGTGAGCACCTCCTCTGCAGTATAGAAGGAGGAGTTTGAGCTGGGCCTGCCCTCCAGGGGGCTCCAGCCCAGTTAGGGAGAGATGTGCCTGGGGAAAGATAAGTGACTGTGGGAATTATTGTCAATGACACAGAAATAGGACAATGTGTGTGAACAAGGTTCCCAAGGAGAGAAAACATTTCAGAACTGTGCTTTTCTTTGTGCTTCCATGGCCTCTGGGGAGAGAGTTTCTGAGTGTCAGGAACCGTGCTGGCTCTTTGGCTTTGTTACAATCCTCACAAATGACTTCAGAATGCAATACAGGCCTTGTCCTCCCCATCTGATAGATGCTGTGGATCATTCAGACGGTGAACAGCCAAGCTGGACCTGAACCTCCATCTGCTCTGTCTTCAGTGTTTGTGTGCATGCAGCCTCACACACACACACACACACACACACACAACACACCTTATCTGCTGTCTACAGAGGCAATTTCTTGGGGAAAAAGCAACATAGAACACATTGATAGATACATTCAGAGTAGCCAAATCTTCCATAATCCTTCCTAGGTATTTTAATGTTTGCAAAAGAAAATGGATTTTTGTGGTTTTCTATCGTTGTGTTTTGTTACAATGAGAAGGCTGTTTACAGAGTAAAGCAAACAAGTTGTAAAACCTGAGATTTATTCTTTACCTGGCGAGCAAGCTTCCTGTGGAAACAGGGCTGCACAGAAAGAGTGACTGGGTCCTCAGCACTGGCCTCTGCCCCAGGGAGCCCACTCTGTTTGGCATTGGGCTGGGGCACCTGGGGGACAGCAGGTTTACTAAATGCCAATCCACCAGGAACTCCCCATCTGGCCACCAAATGCCTCAGGTTCAAGTCTTCATTCATGTAATAGATGCATCCAACACCTATAGGGCAGCAGGTGCTGGAGAGGATAAAACAGCTCTGCTGTCAAGATGCTCAGTCTGATGAAGGAGACTGAATGGAAGTTATTTAGTAGAATACAACATAAGAAGTGCTAAGTGGCTTCAGTCATGTCAGACTCTTTGTGACTCCATGGACCATAGCCCACCAGGCTCCTGAGTCCATGAGATTCTCCAGGCAAGAATATTGGAGTGGGTTGCCATGCTCTCCTCCAGGGGATCTTCCCCACCCAGGGATCAAACTCGCATCTCCTGCATTGGCACACAGGTTCTTTACCACTAGTGCCACCTGGGAAGCCCCAGAATATAATGTAAGAAGTGCTAAACCACAGTCTGTGGGAGCACTCGGTGTGGGGAGCAACTAATTCTGCAAGACCGGAGCAGGCAAAAGAAAGTGCGAAGAAAACCATGACAAAATCAGAGATAGAAAACTGAGACCTTGAAGGTTAAGGGGAATAGATAAAGCAAAGGAGAGAATTCCTAACAGAGGGCACAAAAAGAGAATAATCAAGAACAAATACCCAAAGCAATCTATAGATTCAATGCAATCCCTATCAATTACCAACAGTATTTTACAGAAAACTAGAACAAATAATTTCACAATCTGTATGGAAATACAAAAAAACCTCGAATAGCCAAAGCAATCTTGAGAAAGAAGAATGGAACTGGAGGAATCAACCTGCTTGACTTCAGACTATACTACAAAGCCACAGTCATCAAGACAGTATGGTACTGGCACAAAGATAGAAATGTAGATCAATGGAACAAAATAGAAAGCCCAGAGATAAACCCACGCACCTATGGACACCTTATCTTTGACAGAGGCAAGAATAGACAATGGAGAAAAGACAATCTCTTTAACAAGTGGTGCTGAGAAAACTGGTCAACCACTTGTAAAAAAATGAAAATAGAACACTTTCTAATACCATACACAAAAATAAACTCAAAATGGATTAAAGATCTCAACATAAGACAAGAAACTATAAAACTCCTAGAGGAGAACATAGGCAAAACACTCTCTGACATAAATCACAGCAGGATCCTCTATGATCCACCACCCAGAATACTGGAAATAAAAGCAAAAATAAACAAATGTGATCTAATTAAAATTAAAAGCTTCTGCACAACAAAGGAAACTATAAGCAAGGTGAAAAGACAGCCTTCTGAATGGGAGAAAATAATAGCAAATGAAGCAACTGACAAAAAACTAATCTCAAAAATATACAAGCAGAAAAATAAATGACCCAATTTTTCAATTCCAGAAAAATAAATGACCCAATCAAAAAATGGGCCAAAGAACTACATAGACATTTCTCCAAAGAAGACATAGGGATGGCTAACAAACACATGAAAAGATGCTCAACATCACTCATTATCAGAGAAATGCAAATCAAAACCACAATGAGGTACCATTTCACACCAGTCAGAATGGCTGCGATCCAAAAGTCAACAAGCAATAAATGCTGGAGAGGGTGTGGAGAAAAGGGAACCCTCTTACACTGTTGGTGGGAATGCAAATTAGTACAGCCACTATGGAGAACAGTGTGGAGATTCCTTAAAAAATTGCAAATAGAACTGCCTTATGATCCAGCGATCCCACTGCTGGGCATACACACCAAGGAAACCAGAATTGAAAGAGACACGTGTACCCCAATGTTCATTGCGGCACTGTTTATAATAGCCAGGACATGGAAGCAACCTAGATGTCCATCAGCAGATGAATGGATAAGAAAGCTGTGGTACATATACACAATGGAGTATTACTCAGCTATTAAAAAGAATACATTTGAATCAGTTCTAATGAGGTGGATGACGCTGGAGCCGATTATACAGAGTGAAGTAAGCCAGAAAGAAAAACACCAATACAGTATACTTACACATATATATGGAATTTAGAATGATGGTAATGATAAACCTGTACGCAAGACAGCAAAAGAGACACAGATGTATAGAACGGCCTTTTGGACTCTGTGGGAGAGGGAGAGGGTGGGATGGGTTGGCAGAGTGGCAGTGTAACATGTGTGATATCATAAGTGAAACGAATCGCCAGTCCAGGTTTGATGCAGGATGCAGGATGCTTGGGACTGATGCACGGGGATAATCCAGAGAGAGGGTGTGGGGCGGGAGGGGGGAGGTGAGGGTCGGGATTGGGAGTTCATGTACACTCGTGGCTGATTCACGTCAATGTATAGCAAAATGTATACAGTGTTGTAAAGCAAAACAAAAAATAAATAAATACAAAATTAAAAAATTAAAAATAAATAAATAAACAACAGCAGGATCCTCTATGATCCACCTCCCAGAGTAATGGAAAGAGAAGCAAAAATAAACAAATGGGACCTAATTAAACTTAAAAGCTTTTGCACAATGAAGGAAACTATAAGCAAGGTGTAAATACAGCCTGCAGAATGGGAGAAAACAACAGCAAACAAAACAACTGACAAAGCATTAATCTCAAATATATACAAGCAACTTGTGCAGCTCAATCCCAGAAAAATAAATGACTCAATCAGAAAATGGGCCAAAGAACTAAACAGACATTTCTCCAAAGAAGACATACAGATGGCTAACAAAGACATGAAAAGATGCTCAACATCACTCATTATCAGAGAAATGCAAATCAAACCACAATGAGGTACCATCTCACACCAGTCAGAATGACTGCTATCAAAATGTCTACAAACAATAAATTCTGGAGAGGGTGCAGAGAAAAGGGAACCCTCTTACACTGTTGGTGGGAATGCAAACTAATACAGCCACTATGGAGACCAGTGTGAAGATTCCTTAAAAAACTGGAAATAGAACTGCTTTATGATGCAGCAATCCCACTGCTGGGCATACACACCAAGGAAATCGGAATCGAAAGAGACACGTGTACCCCAATGTTCATTGCGGCACTGTTTATAATAGCCAGGACATGGAAGCAACCTAGATGTCCATCAGCAGATGAATGGATAAGAAAGCTGTGGTACATATACACAATGGAGTATTACTCAGCCATTAAAAAGAATGCATTTGAATCAGTTCTAATGAGGTGGATGAAACTAGAGCCTATTATACAGAGTGAAGTAAGTCAGAAAGGAAATCACCAATACAGTATACTAATGCATATATATGCAATTTAGAAAGATGTTAACAATGATCCTATGTGCAAGACAGCAAAAGAGACCCAGAGATAAAGAACAGACTTTTGGACTCTGTGGGAGAGGATGAGGGTGGGATGCTTTGAGGAATAGCATTGAAACATGTATATTACCATATGTGAACTAGATCGCTGGCCCAGGTTCGATGCATGAGACGGGGACTCAGGGCTGGTGCACTGGGATGACCCTGAGGGATGGGATGGGGCAGGAGGTGGGAGGAAGGTTCAGGATGGGGAACACATGCACACTCATGGCTGATTCATGTCAATGTACGACAAAAACTACTACATTATTGTACAGTAATTAGCCTCCAATTAAAATAAATTAATTAGTTAATTTAAAAAAGAACAGATGGCGGGACGTCTCTGGCTATTCAGTGGTTAAGACTCTGCACTTCCAGTGCAGGAGTCATAGGTTCAATCCCTGGTTGGGGAACAAAGATCCCACATGCTGTACCATGCAGCCATATATAATAATAATAAATAAATAGATAAATAAAGTTGGCATCCTGCAACCATTTAAAAATTAAAAAAAAAATTTTTTTTTTAAGAATAGGTCAATGGGCACTATGAAGGTGGAACACACTTGTTAGGGAGGGGCGGTGTGCTGTGGATCAGATCTGGGGATTAGTCCTAGATGGACAAGTGCCATTTTTTAATTTTTTAATTCCTGTTCAAGCACAGACTGATTTATTTCAGACCCTGACTTAATTGATATTTTAATTATATGCTGACACCTGCTACAATTTCAAATGAGAGCAGGTACCTGCAATGAGATAATGTGTGTGAAAGCACTTAGAGAACTGTGAAGTGTTATACAAACTGCTGCTTACATTGTTTTACATTTTCTAAGACTCCTGAGGCAAAATATCAATTTATGCCTGTACCTATTCACAGAGTCCCTGTCAGGGCACAGCACACAGCGGGACCAGGAGCTGGGAGGGCTGGAGGAAGGAGGGCATAAGATGCTTCCCCAAACTCCTGTTCCCCCGGCCAGACTGCTCACCAATCATCAGATGGACATCAGTCCTCCTTAGACCAACAAGGAGATGGTGAGCCCAAAAACCCTTGCACGGCAGGCCCCTCACCAAGCCACAACCCTGGCTCAACAGCGCTGTGTGGCTGAAAGGTAACTGACAATTTCTCACCCTAGCTCTCCAGGGACTGTGGCCTTGGGGCCCCACAGTCCTCCAGACTTCAGTGTCCTCCTTTGGAACATTCAGAGATCATGGTGATATCTGCATGGTTTTATCAGTTTTCTGATTTAAAAAAATCAGTTTTTATCAGTTTTCTCAGTTTCCTGGGGCCTCTAAACAGAATTCAGAATCAAAAGCTCTCTTTTCACAGCTAACTCATGTGGTTGTACTGGCCACACCAGGACAAGATGACAGAAACAAGTAGGAGAGTGAAGGAGAGGGAGGTGAGCCTCCAGGAGTCTACATTCTAACACGGACTCTGCCCACGACCTTGGATGGCACACTGAGCAGCACTTGATTGACTTGGTTTCCTCTCCTAACAACAACAAAAAAAGACTGTCAGGAAAACCCTAAACCTCAACTTATCCAATAGTCAACCCACATGCTATATCAGTTCATTGACTAAATTCATATTGAGTATCTATTTGCTGGCAATGTGCCATGCACTAGTCTGCAAAGATTTTTTGCAGCCTCTCAGAATTCATGCAGAATTCTAGCCAAGATAAAAATATGAATATTTCCACAATGTTAACATTTAGCAGTATTTCCTGTATGATGTGTATTAATGTATGTAACCTATGTTTCCTATGTTTTATATTTCATTGTTTCCTGATGTTTTCGTTCCATAAATAACACTGTAATAACCAACTTTGTCCATAAGTCTCTTCATTTTATTTCTATTTAATATGCTCCTAAGATGCAGCAAGATTACATAAAGTGGTATGAAAGTTTTAATATTTTTGATGAAAACAACAAAAAGGTGAATATTTCCTATTTAAAGTCAGTGATTTTCCTGGAGTCTTTTGAAGTAGACAATTACAAAACAGTGATACAAGTGCTATGTTAAGATTTTAGAGCAAGTTCCTAGAACAAGACGAGGCAAATGTGTTAAGTCGCTTTAGACTCTGCGACCCCCATGGACTGTAGCCCGCCATGCTTCTCTGTCTATGGAATTCTCCAGGCAAGAATACTGGAGTGGGCTGCATGCCCTCTGCTAGGGGATCTTCCTGACCCAGGGATCGAATCCACATCTTTTATGTCTCCTGCGTTTGCAGGTGGGTTCTTTACCACTAGTGCCACTTGGGAAGCCCCGGGCTAGGGACATAGCTGGTGCTGAATAAACACTTATTGAACTAACAGATCTTAAGAACAGGGCATTGTGAAAGCACCTAGGAGAGGTCCCAGCCCATGGGTGGGGTTGAGAAAAGCGTCCTGAAGGAAGAACTGCTGATGCCTGTTATTGCATCACTGCCACATTGGAAAGCCGGGCTGGGGGCTGGCAGGAGACTTACCCTCTAGGGAGTGTAGGCAGGAGAGCCACGGACCCGTCCCCACCCTCTTGCAACATACAAAGGTAGACTGTAGTGCTACGATGTCAATACTGCATTTGCCAAAAGATGCCCAGGAAGCTGTAAGGTGTTTTCAGGCCTGGGAGCAGTCGGGGGCTGGGGAGAGACCTGGTTATGGGAGCAGAGACATCCCCGCTCAAGGGGAAGTGTTGACAAGCACCACCACTGGGTCCACATCTACCTGCTGAGGGCACCCGTTGCTTGCAGCCCGATTTTCACTGAATCACTGACTGTCTTGTTCAATAGAAGCATAGCAGCATCTGGCCTAAATTACTTGCTGTAGCTCCTTCCCACAATTTCCTAATGGAATCATCTTATCAATCAGGCATTTGTCTTCAGAAAAAGAGCTCTCCCAAGACCAGCTCCAACCACTCAATCTAAGCCATGCAGAATTCTGGTCACCCCGAAAACAAGGATGACTTCACTTTCTACCTGGTGGGAGTACGAGCTTGAAGAGGCTTTGGGAAGCTGGTTGGTAATGCGTGTGGAGTCACGGCAGAGGGCAGAGCACTAGCTGTGACGGTAACTGAAGCTGCACTTGACTCGGGGCTCCAGCACTCACTAGCTTTGAGGCCCTAGGCAAGTCACAAGGCATCTCTGAGCTTCAGTTTCCTCTTGCAGTAGAGCACTTGGAGGGGGAACGTGACCCCCAGTGGAGAGGACATGCCATGGAACACTCAGGAGCTGAGGGTCGAATTCTAAGGTAGCAGCATAGCAGACACACTGGCCACCTCACTGGAAGTGCACCCTGCTGGATGCTCTGGTTGGGACATCTCCAAAGATCTCACAGTAGCAGAATAGGTGCCACTCAAATTAGATAATTTTAGGAGAGTTGAATAGCATGTGTATGAAGAGCAACTAATTAGAAAAGACCTTGATGCTGGGAAAGATTGAGGCCAGGAGGAGAAGGGGGCCTCGGAGGATGGGATGGGTGGATGGCATCACCGACTCAATAGACATGAGTTTGAGCAAGCTCCGGGAGACAGTGAAGGACAGGGGACTGTGGCGTGCTCTATAGTCCATGGAGTCGCAAAGAGTCCAGACACAACTGAGCAACTGAACCACAAAAACAAGAAGGTGTGGGCAGGGTAGAGGGAGACATTGGGAAACAGTGTAGTGCTGCCCTGGAGCTAATTACAGTTTGGTACCCGTACCATCCTACAGGGGCAAGGGCTTCACTAGAGCCCAGATGCGGAGAGCCATATATGGAAAGAACTTCCCAGCAGGAGCTGTGACCTTCAGCAGAGGGATGCAGGAAGACAGTGCAGCATAACAGGAAGCGGATCAGAGGAGCAAAGGCCCCCACCTCTCTCTCCTGCCTCTCCCTCCTCTCCTCCCGCTGCTCCTCATTGGCCAAACTCAAGCAGTTGACAAAAGGTGAAGAAGCCCTCTGCTACTGTCTATACCGGTCAACCATCTGGGGCGAAAGCAGGTCGAAGGGAGAAGCGGATCAGAGGAGCAAAGGCCCCCACCTCTCTCTCCTGCCTCTCCCTCCTCTCCTCCCGCTGCTCCTCATTGGCCAAACTCAAGCAGCTGACAAAAGGTGAAGAAGCCCTCTGCTACTGTCTATACCGGTCAACCATCTGGGGCGAAAGCAGGTCGAAGGGAGCAAGAGATTAGATTTGGAGGGAGAAACAGAAGCTCTTTCACACACCTCATAAAAGCAACCCACGAGAGAGAGTCAACTTGGAACATGTACCAAAGCAACTAGTTTACAGCGGTCTCACTCAAGTAAGATCTCTCCAGCTTCTGACCTCTCTCCTCCTCTCCTGTCCACCCCAGAGGGGTCAGAAACCACAGAGGGTCAGCAGAGCTGAGGGTAGGAAAGGAGGTACAAGGAGGTACAAAGCAGGGATGGAGAGCTGACTGTGACCCTTTCTTACTGCAAGCTTTTAACCTAATGGGGACACAAGTGGAGAATGTATTTGTTAGAGGAGGTTGGGCTGCAGTAACAAACAGACACAAACATTTAGTTACTCAACATAATGAGTATTATTTCTTGCTCATAAAACAGTGCAGGAAAGTTCCAGGTTAGGGTAGTGAGAAAGGCAGGAGGCTTTGCTGCACACAGTTCAGTTCAGTTCGGTTCAGTTGTTCAGTCGTGTCTGACTCTTTGTGACCCCATGGACTGCAGCACACCAGGCTTCCCTGTCCATCACCAATGCCCAGAACTTGCTTAAACTCATGTCCATTGAGTCAGTGATGCCATCCAACCATCTCATCCTCTGTCATCCCCTTCTCCTCCTGCCCTCACTCTTTCCCAGCATGAGGGTCTTTTCAAACGAGTCAGTTCTTTGCATCAGGTAGCCAAAGTATTGGAGCTTCAGGACTGATTTCCTTTAGGATTGACTGGTTGGACTTCCTTGCAGTCCAAGGGACTCTCAAGAGTCTTCTCCAAAGCCACAGTTCAAAAGCATCAATTTTTCGATGCTCAGCCTTCTTTATGGTTCAACTCTCACATCCATTCATGACTACTGAAAAAACCATACCTTTGACTAGACGTACATTTGTCAGCAAGGTAATGTCTCTGCTTTTTAATATGCTGTCTATGTTTGTTATAGTTTTTCTTCCAAGAAACAAACGTCTTTTAATTTCATGGCCACAGTAATCATCTGCAGTGATTTTGGAGTCCAAGAAAATAAAGTCTGTCATTGTTTCCATTGTTTCCCCATCTATCTGCCATGAAGTCATGGGACCAGATGCCATGATCTAAGTTTTTTGAATATTGAGTTTTAAGCCAGCTTTTTCACTCTCCTCTTTCACTTTCACCAAGAGGATCTTTAATTCCTCTTCGCTTTCTGCCATAATGGTTGTGTCTCCACTTTCTGCCATAAGGGCCATGTCAACTGTATATCTGAGGTTATTGATATTTCTCCCATCAATCTTGATTCCAACTCATGCTTCATCCAGCCTGGCTTTTTGAATGATATACCCTGTATATAAGTTAAATAAACAAGGTGACAGTATACAGCCTTAACATATTCCTTTCCCAATTTGGAACAAGTCTGTTGTTCCATGTCCGCTTCCAACTGTTGCTTCTTGACCTGCATACCGATTTCTCATGAGGCAGGTAAGGTAGTCTAGTATTCCCATCTCTGGAAGAATTTTCCACAGTTTGTTGTGATCCACACAGTCAAAGGCTTCAGCATAGTCAATGAAGCAGAAGTAGTTTTTTTTTTTTAATTCTCTAGCTTTTTCTATGATCCAGCAGATATTAGTAACTTGATCTGGTTCCTCTGTCTTTTCTAAATCAAGGTTGAACATCTGGAAGTTCTTGGTTCACGTACTGTTGAAGCCCAGCTTGGAGAATTTTGAGCATTACTTTGCTAACATGTGAAGTGAGTGCACTTGTGTGGTAGTTTGACATTCTTTGGCATTGCCTTTCTTTGGGATTGGAATGAAAACTGACCTTTTCCAGTCTTGTGGCCACTGGTGAGTTTTCCAAATTTGCTGGCATATTGAGGGCAGCACTTTCACAGCATCATCTTTTAGGATTTGAATAGCTCAGCTGGAGTTCCATTATCTCCACCAGCTTTGTTCATAGTGATACTTCCTAGGGCACACTTGGCTTTGCACTCCAGGATGTCTGGCTCTAGATGAGTGACCACACCATTGTGATTATCTGGGTCATGAAGATCTTTTTTGTACAGTTCTTCTGTGTGTTCTTGCCACCTCTTCTTAATATCTTCTGCTTCTGTTAGGTCCATACCATTTCTGTCCTATATTGAGCCCATATTTGCATGAAATGTTCCCTTGGTATCTCTAATTTTCTTGAAGAGATCTCTAATCTTTCCCATTCTATTGTTTTCCTCTATTTCTTTGCATTGATCACTGAGGAAGGCTTTCTTATCTCTCCTTGCTATTCTTTGGAACTCTGCATTCAGATGGTTGCATGCGGAGTTTTGCATTGTTTCTGCACAATTATTCGGAAATCCTGGCCGATAATCATTAATGCACAGCTTCCATCTCAGTCAACTGGAATTAGGAAACAGTATTAACCAGCTTCCCTGGTGGCTCAGTGGTAAAGAATCTGCCGGCCAATGCAGGAGATCCGGGTTCAGTCCCTGGGTGGAGAATATCCCCTGGAGAAGGAAATGGTAACCCACTCCAGTATTCTTGCCTGAGAAATGCCATGGACAGAAGAGCCTGGTGGGCTATAGTCCATAGGGTCATAAAGAGTCAGACATGACTGAGTGACTAAATACTTCACACAGACTAACATAGACCCATCTGCTTTAAGCAATATATTCACCCCAATACTCACTTGATGACTTAGTTTGAACTGTTATGACAAATAACCATAGACTGGACAGCTTAAACAGTGTCTATCTCTCACAGTCTGGAGGCTGGAAGTAAGATCAAGGTGCCTCCATGGTCAGTCTCTGCTGGGAGCCCTCTTCTGGGCTCCAGATTGCCAACTTCTCACCGTGTCCTCACAAGGCAGAAAGAGGGCAAGAGAGTGCTCCAGGGTCCATTTTATAAGCACTCCACACTCATGACCTAACCACTTCCCAAATGCCACCTCCTAATACCATCATATTAGGGGTTAGGATTTCAAAACAAGAATTTGGTAGGAACAAAACCATTCAGTCCACAACAATGACCAAGAACTTGTTATGTACTAGGAAGGTGGTTAGAGCAACCAGGAGAGGGCGCTGAGGGCCACAGAATACAGAATACAGGCTAAATCAAGGGGCATCAAGGTGTAGCCATCACAGGCAGGATCTGCCTGGAAACAAATCATTTCAGTGACACATTAATATCTTCTGCTTCTGTTAGGTCCATACCATTTCTGTCCTATATTGAGCCCATATTTGCATGAAATGTTCCCTTGGTATCTCTAATTTTCTTGAAGAGATCTCTAATCTTTCCCATTCTATTGTTTTCCTCTATTTCTTTGCATTGATCACTGAGGAAGGCTTTCTTATCTCTCCTTGCTATTCTTTGGAACTCTGCATTCAGATGGTTGCATGCGGAGTTTTGCATTGTTTCTGCACAATTATTCGGAAATCCTGGCCGATAATCATTAATGCACAGCTTCCATCTCAGTCAACTGGAATTAGGAAACAGTATTAACCAGCTTCCCTGGTGGCTCAGTGGTAAAGAATCTGCCGGCCAATGCAGGAGATCCGGGTTCAGTCCCTGGGTGGAGAATATCCCCTGGAGAAGGAAATGGTAACCCACTCCAGTATTCTTGCCTGAGAAATGCCATGGACAGAAGAGCCTGGTGGGCTATAGTCCATAGGGTCATAAAGAGTCAGACATGACTGAGTGACTAAATACTTCACACAGACTAACATAGACCCATCTGCTTTAAGCAATATATTCACCCCAATACTCACTTGATGACTTAGTTTGAACTGTTATGACAAATAACCATAGACTGGACAGCTTAAACAGTGTCTATCTCTCACAGTCTGGAGGCTGGAAGTAAGATCAAGGTGCCTCCATGGTCAGTCTCTGCTGGGAGCCCTCTTCTGGGCTCCAGATTGCCAACTTCTCACCGTGTCCTCACAAGGCAGAAAGAGGGCAAGAGAGTGCTCCAGGGTCCATTTTATAAGCACTCCACACTCATGACCTAACCACTTCCCAAATGCCCACCTCCTAATACCATCATATTAGGGGTTAGGATTTCAAAACAAGAATTTGGTAGGAACAAAACCATTCAGTCCACAACAATGACCAAGAACTTGTTATGTACTAGGAAGGTGGTTAGAGCAACCAGGAGAGGGCGCTGAGGGCCACAGAATACAGAATACAGGCTAAATCAAGGGGCATAAGGTGTAGCCATCACAGGCAGGATCTGCCTGGAAACAAATCATTTCAGTGACACATTATAGGGGAGCTCTGGGTCAAGATCCAGGAAAAACTAGTAAAGATTTTGCCAGCATTCGAGGGCTCCCAGATGTCCTGCTGAGACCAAGCCCAGGGGACAGCACTTTAGACTGGGTATGGCTTCATCCAACTTAGGTCCTAAGTAAACCTCCCCATCATTTATTACATTCTCTTCCAACCCCACCTTCACTGTTACCATCATCTGTGTTCGATGTCCAAGCTATAAATGGTGGATCCAGGGTTTGACTCCCAGCACTCACCCCAAGGCTGCAACCACTCCACCATGAAAATATTGCTCCCATTGCCTAATGATAAGAGAACACATGGAAAGTGCTTACCTTAACTTAGGGTTGCCATCAAAAGATACATCATAGAGGGTGGCTTACACAACAGAAATTTGCTTTTTCACAGATCTGGAAGCTGGAAATCTAAGATCGAGGTATCTACAGGGTTGGTTTCTTCTGAGAACTGTGAGCAAAGGATTTGTGCAGGCTCTCTGTGGGGCTTGTCGGTGGCTATCTTCTCCCTGGGTCTCCATATCATCTTCCCCCTGTGTGTATTCAAACCTCCTCTTCCTATAAGGACACCAGTCATATTGTATTAGGGCCCATTCTAAAGAGTTCATTTTCCCTTAAATACCTATGTAAAGATTTTATCTCCAAGTGTGGTCACAGTCTGAACTATTGAGGGGTTAGGACTTAGACATATGAACTTGGGGAGGGGGAACATACAATTCAGCCCACAACACAAGCTAAATGGTTGTAGCTATTACTGTGATTCCACTCCCACATTCTCAACTTCAGACTTACCTTTCCATCATCTTTATGTCCCCTACTCCCATAACAATCAAACTCTTGCAGTCAGTGTTAACCAAGACACCTTGAACTTACCCTCCACCAAGCATTTTTGTACCATAATCTACCTAGTGGCTCAGATGGTAAAGAATCCGCCTGCAATGCAGGAGACAGGGTTAGATCCCTGGGTTGGGAAAATCCCTTGGAGAAGGGAATGGCTACCCACTGCAGTATTCTTGCCTGGAAAATCCCATGGACAGAGGAGCCTAGCAGGCTATGGTCCATGGGATTGCAAAGGGTTGGACATGACCAAGCAACTAACACTTTTTTCCAACAATCTACTTTTGACAACACAGCCACCAAATCTTCCTTACTGGAGTCTCAGCTCAAGTCTCACCAACCTGTGGCCATTCTTGCCACTCCAGCCACTGGAAAGTAAGAAAGTTAATGCATGTGAAGCACTCATCATATATTTTTACCAGCACCCTATCATTCTATTCTTACATCTTCCTATACACCCCCCAACAGGTTAGGAAATTGAAGCTCAAAGTGATTAAGTCCTGTGTCCAAGGTCACTCAGCAGATGAAGGTAGGAATGTGATTCTAACTCCATCTGTCCAATTCCATGGTCTCCAAGTCCTGAATTCCTGTAGTGATTCCAGCCAGAAGCATTCAGCTGGTTGTTAAGCCTACAGTGCCCTGATGTTAGGTCTTCATTACCACCTGAGCTTTTTCTTTGAGCTTTATTATGTCTTTATTATCAATTTTCTATTCACATGTCTTTCTCTCCAACTATCCTTTCAGCATCTTAAGAGACAAGAATGGATTTTTCACTTGTGCAGAGCCTTTCATGGCTGCTGGCAAGGTTCAGTGGAGATGACTGATATTGTTTTAGGACCAGCTTGGTGGCAATATGCTCCCTGAATAACCAAAAGACACACCCACACTCTTCCAGGAAACTGCAGACACTCCCCAGAGAGTTGGGCTCCAGCCAGCAGGACAGACGGACCTCTTTCTCTTTCTCCAAATACAGTGGCTTCATGATCTATTTAATTCCAGAGATGGATGTTGAGCAATCCCCCTCCGGCCCCAGCCTCTCTCAGACCTCACGTGTGGGGAGGGCACCCCCCAGAGCTCGGATGTTAGCAAGAGGGCTAGGCATGCGCGCTGACACCCACCTGCCCTTTCTGCTTCCCCCATCCTTTCCTGTCTCCAGTCTCCTCTCTCTCCTCTTTCAAGGACCTCAAGGTTGCCTGAAGCTAACCTCTATTATTCAGTGGTTAATGCATGGCCGTTATTCTAAGCACTTTATAGCTGTAACCACTACATTGAACGAGCAGGACTCAGGAAACAGTGCCATAAAGGTATTTTTGCTTTGAGACCCACAGTTCATTTTTACCTCCTCAGTGGAAGTGGTCCTTCTTGGATGAAACCTTAAATAATCAACATGGTTCTTCTGGTCACTCGTAGGTAATAAGGACTTCTATAGTCACTTTCAAATGCAGGCAGTCCCAATTCAGCAATTAACAATGGTCAGATTGCACTCAATAATCAAAACCTGACCTTGGAGTTAGAACGGTCTTCTCTGCAGCATGTGGACTCTGCAGGGAGTATGACTGTTGGGGAGCAAAAAAAAAGAGGGTGGCTGGGGCCTTTGGTGGCCGTGAAGGTGACTGCTTCTTTTTCCTTCAGGGGAAGCTGCTGTGGGGAGCGGAGTTGACTGACAGCCCAGTCCACCCTGGGGACCCACCACCACACTGGCACCAAGGCCGTACTTCCCAGGGCTGCTCCAAACTGAAGGCCAAGCACAACCAGAACCAGCCCATTCCTGCCTGCAAGGGGACCCTTCTGATGGCAGCCTCTGCTAGGGTACTGTTGTTGTTCAATTGCTAAGTCATGTCCAACTCTTTACGACTCCATGAACTGCAACACGCCTGGCTTCCCTGTCCCTCACTGTCTCCCGGAGTTTATTCTAACTCATGTCCATTGAGTCAGTGCTGGGGACAAGTGGAAGGCTAGCGAGCCACTCTTAGACTCACTCAGCATTGCACAAGGGCTGGGATTCTTCCTACTCACTCAGTACTGCATGCGGGCTGGGATTCTTCCTACTCACTCAGTACTGCATGCGGGCTAGGATTCTTCCTACTCACTCAGCATTGCACGTGGGCTAGGATTCTTCCTACCCAATTCCGCCTCCTTTTCTCTTCAACAGCATGCCCAAAGTGTCTCCTCTGCATAATCTTGCTTTCTTCCCCTTTATTCTTCATGGGTATTTTGATTCTCAGAGATCTGAACTGAGGCTTGGCAGTTTCCTTGCCGCATGGCAGTTTCCTTGCTGCATGGCAATTTCTATTCCTCCCTAGCGAATGGGGCAAATGGCAACCCGGAGGCAACTGTAGTCAGCTTCTCCTGCCTCTCCCACAGCCCCCAACTTCCTTGACTGCTTCATTGCCCCCCAGCCCCAGCCTCAGCTCCCGCAGAAGCACAAGAGGGAGTAACTAAGGAGGCAGGAAGGTAACCACTTGACTGGCTCTCATTTAAGATGGCCTTTCACTATCTGGACCTGGCAGGGCTTAAAAGCTGAGTTTTTCTCACGTGGCACTTTCTTGGGTTCCACAATGTGGGCAATGCCTCTTCTGCTAGCCTTCCCTATCCTGCCCTTCAACTTCAGTGTTTACCTCCAGAGAAGCAGAACCAGTAAGATATATATGGATGGATAGATACATGATGATAGCAGATAGATGGATAGCTAGATGGCAGAGACAATAGATATGCAGGTATACGGACACAGAGAGAGATAATGATAGACAGATGTAGTACAAGGAATTGGTCCACATGATTATGGAGACTGAGGGGTTCTAAGAGCTGCAGTTGGCTAGCTGGGGGAGCCCAAGAGTGCCAAGGTTGTGGTTCCAATCTGGGTCTTAGGGCCTGAGAACAAGGAGAGCCTGTGGTATAAGTTCCGGTCCAGAAGCTCAAGAACCACAAAGACCTGATGTTTCAATTCAAGTTTGAAGGCAGATTTTGTTGCAGTTCAAAGCAGCCAAAAGGGGTTCCCCCTTAGCCTTTTTGTTCTCTAATTGACTGGACGAGGCCCACCCGCATGAGGGAAAGCAATCTGCTTTAACCACTTATGATTCAAATGCTATTCTCAAAGCATTTGAAAACTATGAGAATAGCATTCAAATGCTGAGAGAAATACGCATGATGGACACACTCAAATAATGTTTGACCAAAGTCTGGACATCCTGTGATGTAGTTGGATTGACACATAAAATTAGCCATCACATCCATCCCTGTCTGGGGAAACTTCCCTTTGCAGGGTCCCTTCCAGGCCTGTCCTAACACAAGTCCCATATCTGGGCCAGGAGGCGTGTCCGGCTGAAGGAGAGTGTGGCTGCTTCCAGATGCCACTCTCCATCCGCAGCCACAGGTGTGAGCCCTGATCATTCCCTGTGCATCCCCACAGCAGGGGGTCTTTTCTGGATCTCTGAAGTGGTCCTCCCCTTGCCACCACTCCCTGTGGGATGGGGAACATTGCATGTGGTTCCCAGCCCACCAACAACTCTCTCAGAAAGGGTTCTCAATCTCTCTCACTTTTGTACCCTGAATTTGAAGAAAATAGGGAAAACCACTAGACTTTTCAGGTATGACCTAAATCAAAACCCTTATGATTATACAGTAGAAGTGACAAATAGATTCAAGGGATTAGATCTGGTAGAAAGAGTGCCTGAAGAACACTCTCAGGTTTGCAACACTGTACAGGAGGAGGTGATCAAAACCATCCACAAGAAAAAGAAATGCAAAAAGGCAAAATAGTTGTCTGAGGAGGCCTTACAAAGAGGTGAGAAAAGAAGGGAAGCTAAAGGCAAAGGAGAAAAGGAAAGATATAGCCATCTGAATGCAGAGTTCCAAGGAATAACAAGGAGAGATAAGAAGCCTTCCTACCTGAACAATGCAAAGAAATAGAGGGAAACAATAGAATGGGAAAGATTAGAGATCTCTTCAAGAAAATTAGAGATACCAAGGGAACATTTCATGCAAATATGGGCACAATAAATGACAGAAATGGTATGGACCTAACAGAAGCAGAAGATATTAAGAAGAAGTGGCAAGAATACACAGAAGAACTTATAGAAGATCTTAATGACCCAGATAACCACAATGTTGTGATCACTCATCTAGAGCCAGACATCCTGGAGTGCAAGGTCAAGTGGGCCTTAGGAAGCATCACTATGAACAAAACTAGTGGAGGTGATGAATTCCACCTGAGCTATTTCAAATTCTAAAAGATGATGCTGTGAAAGGGCTGCACTCAATATGCCACAAAATTTGGAAAACTCAGCAGTGGCCACAGGACAGGAAAAGGTCAATATTCATTCCAATCCCAAAGAGAGGCAATGTTAAAGAATGTTCAAACTACCGCACAATTGCACTCACTTCACATGCTAGCAAAGTAATGCTCAAAATTCTCCAAGCTAAGTTTCAATAGTACTTGAACCAAGAACTTCCAGATGTTCAACCTTGATTTAGAAAAGGCAGAGGAAACAGAGATCAAATTACCAACATCTGCTGGATCATAGAAAAAGCACGAGAATTCCGGAAAAAAACATCTACTTCTGCTTTATTGATTATGCCAAAGCCTTTGACTGTGTGGATCACAACAAACTGTGGAAAATTCTTCAAGAGATGGGAATACCAAACCACCTTACCTGCCTCCTGAGAAATCTACATGCAGGTCAAGAAGCAGTAGTTGGAACTAGACATGAAACAACAGACTGGTTCCAAACTGGGAAAGGAGTATGAGGAGGCTGTATTGTCACCCTGCTTATTTAATGTATATAGAGAGTACATCATCCAAAAAGCTAGACTGGATGAAGCACAACGTGGAACTAAGATTTCAGGGAGAAATATCAATAACCTCAAATATGCAAATGACACCACCATTATGGCAGAAAGTGAAGAGGAATTAAAGAGCCTCTTGATAAAGGTGAGAGGAGAGTGAAAAAGCCTGCTTGAAACTCAACATTGAAAAAACTTAGATCATGGCATCTGGTCCCATCACTTCATGGCAAATAGATGGGGAAACAATGGAAACAGTGACAGATTTTATTTTGGGGGGCTCCAAAATCACTGCAGATGGTGACTGGAGCCATGAAATTAAAAGATGCTTGCTCCTTGGAAGAGAAGCTATGACAAAACTAGACAACATATTAAGAAGCAGAGACCTTAGTTTGGCAATAAATGTCCTTATAGTCAAAGCTATGGTTTTTCCAGTGGTATGTATGGATGTGAGAGTTGGACCATAAAGAAGGCTGAGCATTGAAGATTGGATGCTTTTGAACTGTGGTGTTGGAGAAGACTCTTGAGAGTCCCTTGGACTGCAAGGAGATCAAGCCAGTCAATCTTAAAGGAAATCAATGCTGAATATTCATTGGAAGGACTGATGCTGAAGCTGAAGCTCCAATATTTTGGCCACCTGATACAAAGAGTTCAGTTCAGTTCAGTTCAGTTCAGTCGCTCAGTCATGTCCAACTCTTTGCGACCCCATGAATCGCAGCACGCCAGGCCTCCCTGTCCATCACCAATTCCTGGAGTTCACTCAGACTCACGTCCATTGAGTCCGTGATGCCATCCAGCCATCTCATCCTCTGTCGTCCCCTTCTCCTCCTGCTCCCAATCCCTCCCAGCATCAGAGTCTTTTCCAATGAGTCAACTCTTCGCATGAGGTGGCCAAAGCAAGGATTTGGTTCATTAGAAAAGACCCTGATGGGAAAAATTGAAGGCAGGAGGAAAAGGGGATGACTGAGGATGAGATGGTTGGACGGCATCATAGTCTCATGGACATGAGTTTGAGCAAGCTCTGGGAGATGGTGAAGGACAGGGAAACATGGCGTGCTGCAGTCCATGGAGTCACAGGGTCAGACAGGACTGAGCAACTGAACAACAGCAACACACAGATATGATGTGGTGGGGCTGAGATTCGACCCCAAATACCTGGTCTTTACCCTGCACTGTATGAGCAACTGTGCTGCCAGGAGGAAGGGGGATGGCGGCTGTGCAGAAATACTTTCTCTCTCAGGAGAGCATTTGACTGAGTGAAGACAGTGGCTTCCCAGGTGGCTCAGTGGTGAAGTATCTGCCTGCAACACAGGAGACACGGGTTCAATCCCTGGGTCAGGAAGAGTCCCCTGGAGAAGGAAATGGCAATCCACTCCAGTATTCTTGCCTGCGAAATCCTACGGACAGTGCAGCCTGGCAGGAGACAGCCCTTGGGGTTGAAAAGAGCCGAGTACAACTGAGAACTGAGCGCTCACACATGAGTGAAGACAGAGCTCAGCATCCTTCCTGTATTCAGGCAGCAAATTTCCTCTAGGTGCTGTGTGTCCCACCCACTTAGGCCTCAGTTTCACAGGTTCTTGACTTGGGTTTTTGTTTTTCTTTTTTCTCCAACTTTCTGCTTTATTTCTCCTCTCCCCTTGGAGCCTCAGTGTCTTAATTTTGGATATGGGGATAATATCAGCCCTGCCTCACATAGCGATCCTGAGAATTAACCATCACCCATCCAGTTATCCTGCCCATGGCTTTGCTGGCCGGGAGCTCTGATGATGCAAACACCAGCAGCCAGCTCCTCAGAGAGGCAAAACCCAGCCCCTTGGGGGTCAAATCAGTGGCTGAGCCTGTTGCACAGGTGGAAGATATTTAATCCTTCATTCTCAGAGAGCTAGCTTCATTCTCAGCCCAACTCAGATGGGTGTGAGAAAACTCATTATGAGCTTGGTTAACTCCTTTGGGGGACATATGCTAACTGAGTCATCACCAGCAGCATTTAGTTTGTAAGAGATTTTTTTCTTTTTTTTTTTTTTTTTTGAGAGCAGGTCTTACATTTCAGATAGCCACCAACGCCTGCACTGCTTCCTGCTCCAGAGGCGTGACTGGTGACTCTGGGAGCCAAGTGGGAGTCTGAGCTGTGGGTGGATGTCTTCTCCTGGGGCATTAACCAGGGTGCAGAGCAGCGAAGCCCCAGGCGGTCTAACCAGACAGGTGACAGCTCACCTTGCCAGGACCCGCTGAGGGAGAAGCAGAGCGTCACAGGCTTCTCCTGTGGAGACTACAACCTCCACAGTGTGACTCCCACAAGCCTGCTGGGGCCTCAGGCTCCCAACCGGCCAGCTTCTGCCCTCCAGGCCTCTGCAAAGGGCCCAGCATCTTGTCTCCATCTGCACCCCCGCTGCCCCCAGCCTTGGTCAGAGCTGCCCCATGGCTCAGCTGGTCCATGGCCAGGAGCTCCCACCGGAGGCCCCACCTCCACCCTCATTCCTGCCCCACCCCCACCAGCTCCTCCCTGACACCCAGGTCCCAGGGACTCTCAGATCTAATCATGAGAGCAGGTCTTACATTTCAGATAGCCACCAACGCCTGCACTGCTTCCTGCTCCAGAGGCGTGACTGGTGACTCTGGGAGCCAAGTGGGAGTCTGAGCTGTGGGTGGATGTCTTCTCCTGGGGCATTAACCAGGGTGCAGAGCAGCGAAGCCCCAGGCGGTCTAACCAGACAGGTGACAGCTCACCTTGCCAGGACCCGCTGAGGGAGAAGCAGAGCGTCACAGGCTTCTCCTGTGGAGACTACAACCTCCACAGTGTGACTCCCACAAGCCTGCTGGGGCCTCAGGCTCCCAACCGGCCAGCTTCTGCCCTCCAGGCCTCTGCAAAGGGCCCAGCATCTTGTCTCCATCTGCACCCCCGCTGCCCCCAGCCTTGGTCAGAGCTGCCCCATGGCTCAGCTGGTCCATGGCCAGGAGCTCCCACCG
The DNA here is from genome assembly GCA_006408695.1 of Aepyceros melampus. Lineage (NCBI taxonomy): Eukaryota > Metazoa > Chordata > Mammalia > Artiodactyla > Bovidae > Aepyceros > Aepyceros melampus. The sequence continues at coordinate 167,705 of SJXQ01004671.1, forward strand.
GAGGCCCCACCTCCACCCTCATTCCTGCCCCACCCCCACCAGCTCCTCCCTGACACCCAGGTCCCAGGGACTCTCAGATCTAATCAGGTCACTGCCCCGCTCCTCAGAAATCTCCCAGCTCCCCACTGCTTGCCAGGCGGGCAGAATGGTGGCCTCAGGCCAGTTACAGTATCCAGACAGGTTTTGTTTGATCTCTACAGTTGTTCATATGTTTTTGAACCAATGCTTTAAAATCAGGAGTTACACATAAAAATTCAGACTTCTGACTTGTCTCAAACACCAGGAGATCTGGCAAGCCCAAAATGATGATTAATTTTATGTGCAAAGGGATGCCCAGATAGCTGATTAAACATTATTTCTAAGTGTGTCTGTGAGGGTGTCTCCAGAAGAGATGAGCATTTTAGTGGGTGAACTAAGTGAAGATCTTTCTCCCTAGTGCAGGTGGGCATCATCCAATCCACTGAGGGCCTGCATGGAATAAGAAGGAAGAGGAAGGGGGAGTTCGTTCTCCCTGCATGAGCTGAGACATCCGTCTCCTCCTGCCCTCAGACAATCCACTTTCCTGGTTTATGGGGATCTTCACCATCATCACTCCCTCCTCGGCTGCCTCCCTGGTTCTCAGCATTTCAGGCTCAGTCTGACCTAAACCACCAGTTCATCTGGTTTTCCAGTTTATAGACTGTGAATCATGGGACTTCCTGGTCCCCAAAACCACATGAACCAATTCCTACAATAAATCTTCTCTTATGTATATATCTTTACAGATCTTACTGTTTCTGTCTCTCTGGAGAACCACGATTGATGACCTGGGTCTTTACTTACATGGCGGCCGTCAGCTGGAGCTGGGTGGTCACAGACGCCTTTTGAATATTCATTCACTCACCCCTGACTCTTTGACCTTCTTTCCTTAGTCCCCTAAGCTTTCCTTACAGCTTCACTCTCACTACTGATGCAATGATCTTCCACATCAGGTCACTTTTGAAAGTAAAAAGCAGCACTAAAAATAAGTAGCAGGTGTTCATTGACCCACAACAGGCATTATGGGACGCTTTCTGGCAAACCTGGGTGTATGGTTGCCAGAGTATTGATCCCAGCTTGGGCATCACACACCCCAGTCTCCAGGCAACACACATCAGGCGTGTTTCCTTAGTGTGGCATGTTGGCACTCCTGCCCCTGTTTTCTCAGCTCATGGGACTATCCTCCCTTGTTGTCTCAACCTAAGATTCAGTCACCCATTCAAAGCCTAGACCAGGGACTTCCCCGGTGGTCCAGTGGTTAAGACATCACCTTCCAGGGCAGGGGGTGTGGGTTCAATCCTTGGTCAGGGAACTAAGATCCCACATGCCTGATGGCCAAAAAAACAAAAAACAGAAGCACTACTGTAACAAATCCAGTACTTTTTAAAAAATAGTCCACATCAAAAACATCTTACAAAAGAAAAAAAAAAAAGCCCAGGTCAAATGTAACCACTTCCTCACATTTCCTGGCTGGAACTCCTCTCCCCAACTCTGAATTTCCAGAGGGCCTTGTCAATCTGCTATTACCCTTCTCTGTGTCTCGAGTTAAAAACCACATCATTCATTCAGTCAACAAACATTTATGGAGTGCTGGGTATATAGGCATGAACAAAACAGCCAAAGTGCATCCCTTCACTGAGTTTATTCTTGACTACAGAGCAGTCTCACTTGTGAGCTTATAAACTTCTCAAAGGTAAGATTTACAGACGGAAGTTTTAGCACTCTGAACACAACAGATGATCAAGAACATTTGTAGATTAAGTTGTAAAAAATCTCTCTGTGCCTTACTCGACTCCTCTGCTTACGTGGAATAATACTCACCCTTCTTCCCTTATAACTCTTGATGACTAATGAAATCCCAAGTGACAATATTTGTAAGGTTAAAAAATATTAGCCATGTCGAGTTCTAAAAATAGGAACTACTGAGCAATGCCAGCTATGATCAGTACATCCTTACATCACTTCCTTTTAAACCCTTAACGCTGGAGAGAAGTGTTACCATTTCTTTCAACAGAGGGGAAAACTGAGGCTCAGAGAAGTTAGGTGATTGGCTGGAGGGAGGGTCCGGCTGGACCCAGATGTGTCTGGCTCCAGGCCCTGTGCCTTCCACCACACCCCGATGAAAAGGAACTGGATTCCAGGGCGACACAGTGTCTCCCCTTTGGAGCAAGACCCGGAGTGTATTGAGAGAAATCTAACTTTAGCAACCCTGCTAAGTAAGAGGTGTGCTTTAGCAGGGGCAGCAGAAGATGAGATGGTGAGATAGCATCACCGACTCAACAGACAAGAATCTGAGCAGACTCCAGGAAGTAGTGAAGGGCAGAGAGCCTGGCGTACTGTAGTCCATGGGGTAGCAAAGAGTTGGACACAGCCAAGGAACTGAATGACAACGACAGTGGGAAAGACAAAGCAGAGACAGGCGCAGAGGGGCTGAGATGCGGAACCGCGTGCAGAGGGGCTGAGGCGCAACCGCGTGCGGAGGGGCTGAGATGTGGAACCGCGTGCAGGGAGGCTGAAATGCGGAACCGCGTGCAGAGGGGCTGAGATGCGGAACCGCGTGGCCAGCCCCACCCCTACTCTGCCAGTGTCCCCAGGGACACTGTCCCTCTCTGGGCAACAGGGACCTTCAGATGTGGCTATTAAAGGTGACTGATCTCCCGGGGTAGGAGGGTAACACCAGCTGAGACCCCCTCATACACACACACAGGCCTCCAGGCTCCGTTCAGCACAGGGGAGGAGGCAGGGCGGGGGTGGGGCGCGGCACAGGGCTCCTGATTGCTGCCCTGAAGCTGCGTCTCTCTCACCTGGGGGTGCTTCTCAGACCTGAGCTGAGGGCCTGGCTCTCTTGCAGGGTCTCTGCTCACTCCCAGGAAGGAGCACCGATTGGGTGACAAAGGGGCATGATTCCAAAGCCCCGATCTGTGAGGCTGTGCGTCCCACGTCAATAAACAGCCAACTCACTCTAAACATCTGCTGGCTGCTGTAATTACTCAAGGAAAATGCCATGTTTGCCACTGTGCCATTAGAGCAGCGCGCAGGCTAAGACGCAAACAACTCTGCACCAGTATCAATATTTTTAATGGCGTCATTCCAGCTCTCTGGTGCACGTGCTTCCGGATGATCACACAAGAGAAAGTCAAAGAGAGGGATCCTCTGTTAGGAAACACAGCCAACAGGAGCTGCGGCTGAAGACAGACAGCTCCGGTCTGCTGTGAAATCTGGTCTGATCCTTGCATTTGAAGCTATCTTTATTCTCTCTTGCTTAAGACTTTCTCACTCTCTGATTTAATTGCAACATGAAAAGCTGGATGTTGAAGCAGTTTTCATGGAAACCCTTAGCAAAGACATCAGAGGGCCTGAAAAAAGAAAGCCGCAGACTGACTTAGGAAAAGTCACTGAACCTCCCCGGGTTTCAGATGCCTCATCTGTAAAATGGGGGTAAGACAGTGACTGTCCAAAGTGAAGATGACTTTTTTGTACTTCCTTCAAGCTCTGAAAACCATGACAAATTGAAGGCCTTGATTTCATATCAAAGTAAAATGCACACACATGCAAACGTGCCCGATGGTTCTTGCTGACTCTAGAGGATGTGGTCAGGCCTGCCCCTGACATTTGCAGGGCCCAAGGCAAGTGGCCACAGAAAGGCTATAAATGGAGGCCCACATAGTGTATGTATAGTATTTAAAAGTTGGAATTCAAGGTAATAAACTTAATTTAAATAAAATGTGTTTTGATCTCCTACCTTGACAAATACACCTTTAAAACCACCTGCAAGGCCAGGTTGGACTTAGAATTCTTGTCCTTTTCAAAGCCCCACACCACACATCACAGTGCGGGTGTGCATGCATGTGAGCTGAGTCACTTCAGTCGTGTCTGACTCTTTGCAACCATATAGACTGTAGCCTGCCAAGCTCCTCTGTCCATGGGATTCCCAGGCAAGAATACTGGAGTGGGTTGCCGTGCGCTCCTCCAGGGGATCTTCCAGACCCAGGGATGGAACCCACGTCTCCTGCATTGGCAGGCGGCTTCTTTACCACTGTCACCACTTGGGAAGCCCTACACGTGTCAGTGGGAGGGACTAACCCAGCCGCCCTTTTCTTCCCACTTCTGGCTCCATCTCATTCACAGGGGGCCTTGCACTCATGCTGACAGCAGCCCAGCCTGCAGGTCCACACGCCACACACACACACACACACACACACACACGCCAGTGGGTCCAAGGGCGTGCATAGCAGCAGCACAGCCCATTCTCTACAGGATGGACCCGAGAAAGAAGCCTGGTAAAGGGTTTGGTGTTGCTTGAGCAGGAAACCCCCAGGATCCTGTGTACCCATGGAATGATCTAGAAGAGTGAGCACACTCTTAGGGTTACAGACTCCTCACCCATGGGGTAATGAATGTCCACAGGAGGCCAGAGTGGAGCCAGGACAAAGATTCCTTCTGTGGGGGTCTAAAGGCAGTCCTATCGCTGGTGAAAATGATGCGCCACCGACAGTGTGCTAGTTCCCTTAATATATAAAGAGCTGTTACAAACCAAAGAGAAAAAAATTAACCCCTCAATTAAAAGACAGACAGTTCATTTAAAAGTCTATGCGTGAGTGTTTGCTAAGTCACTTCCATCGTTTCTGACTCTTTATGATCCTATGGACTGTAGCCCGCCAGGCTCCTCTGTTCATGGGCTTCTCCAAACAAGAATACTGGAGTGGGTTGCTGTGCCCTCCTCCAGGGGATCTTCCCAACCCAGGGATCAAATCCATGTCTCTTTCATCTCCTGCATTGGCAGGCAGGTTCTTTACCACTAGCACCACCTGGGAAGCCCTAAAAGATGGAAAAGCTCCTGAAGATGAAAAGATGCTCAATCTCAAAGATCAAGAGTTTAATGGCTCAGTTTTGTTGGCTGGTAGAAGTGAAAGTGGTAAAAGCTCTGTGAAGCATGATTTGGCAACAACTGTAAAGTCACAGATGCTTATGCTCTGTGTCCCAGCAATTACACAACTCATTATTTAACTCAAGAAATACTTTAACAAGAAATGGTATTTATTGCATCCATTTTTGGTAATAGCAAAATATTGGCATCAATGTGAAAGTGGAGCAATGCAGAGTAGGTTAACTCGGCAATGTCTTGGCACAGAACAGAATGGTATGGGGCAGAGCTGCAGGAACAAACTGCAGGACACATTGCTAAGTTAAAAAAGAAAGCTTTCTGGGCCAGTGGTTGTGTGCTGCTCATTCCTATGAAAAGAAACCACATTTACCCTTATGCTCCATGTGCAAAGATTTTCTGGAAAGATGCATGAGGGACTAAACAGTGGCTACATCCAGGTGGGGAATCTGTATGCCCAGAGACAACTGTGGGAAGGAGAGTTACTCTTTGGTGTATTTCTTTCTGTGCCTTTTGAATTTGCACCATGTGTATGATTTACTTGTTACAAAATATTCAAATGATATAAAAGAAAAGCTTAGTTCAGCATTTCATATGTACCTCTTTCTTAAAGAATATATACTTTTCTATCTTGTGTCATCTTTATTTAGGCATGAGTTTTGCAAATCTTAATATTTTACAGTTTGAGAAGCCAGAATCCATGTCAAATAATAACAAATATTCTTGTGCACTTAGCTGCAAAGTCCCATTCTCAATGACTTATGCATCATCTCACTTATCTCTCTTCATTTACTAATGACCTTGGATGATATAAGTACTGTTATTGTCATCTTGCACCTGAGGAACATAAGGGTCCAGCAAGAGCTTTACAGCTTTCCTAAGGCTACTGGTACAAGCTGGGTTTAGAAAAGGCAGAGGAATCAGAGATCAAATTGCCAACATTTGTTGGGTCATGGAGAAAGCAAGAGAATTCCAGAAGAAAATCTGCTTCTCTTACATTGACTATGCTAAGGCCTTTAACTGTGTGGATAACAACAAACTGGGGAAAATTCTTAAACAGGTGAAAGTACCAAACCACCTAATCAGTCTCCTGGAAAGCTGTTATGTGAGTCAAGAAGCAACAGTTGGAACCAGGTATGAAACAATGGGCTGGTTCACAATTGGGAAAGGAATATAAGAAAGCTGTACACTGTCACCTTGTTTAAGGTGCACTTAACTGATATGCAGTGTACATCAGGCAAAACACCAGGCTGGATGAGTCACAAACTGGAATCAAGATTGCCTGGAGAAATATTAACAACTTCAGCAATGCAGATGACACCACTGCAATGTCAGAAAATGAAGAGGAACTAAAAAGCCTCTTGATGAAGGTGAAAGAGGAGAGTGAAAAGGCTGACTTGAAATTCAACATTAAAAAAACTAAGATGATGGCATCTGGTCCCATCACTTCATGGCAAATAGATAGGGAAAAAAAGGAAATTGACAGATTTTCTTTTCTTAGACTCCAGAATCACTGATAAAGTGACTGTAGCCCTGAAATTAAAAGAAGCTTGCTCCTTGGAAGAAAAACTATGACAAAACTAGACAACGTATTATAAAGCAGAGATATCACTTTACTGACAAAAGTCTGTATAGTCGAAACTATGCTTTTGCCAATAGTCACGTACAGATGTGAGAGTTGGACCATAAAGAAGGCTGAGTGCCAAAGAACTGATATGGTGCTGGAGAAGACTCTTGAGGGTCTCTTGCACTGCAAGGAGATCAAACCAGTCAATCCTAAAGGAAATCAACCCTGAATATTCATTGGAAGGACTGATACTGAAGCTGAAGCTCCAATACTTTGGCCATCTGAGGCAAACAGCCGATTGATCAGAAAAGACCCTAATGCTAGGAATGATTGAAGCAAAAGGAAAAGGGGGTGGCAGAGGAGGAGATGTTTAGATAGCATCACCAACTCAATGGATATGAACTTGAGCAAACTCCAGGAGATCCTGGAGGACAGAGGAGCCTGGCATGCTGCAGTCCATAGTCACAAAGAGTCAGACACAACTTAGCGACTGGACAATAGCAAATGCGGGCTGGCTCCATGCAGGGGATGCTCTATGATTTTAAGACGTTCTGCTCCAGTCCTGACTTGAAGAGAGCCATAACTACTACACATAGTACCTCATTCTTCCTATTCCCTGGAATTGTGGAAGAGCTCTGTGAATTCTTGTTGAATGGATGAAAGAATGAGTTGTTGAATGAATGAATGATGTTCCGGCCACATTCACAGCATCCTGCACACTGTATTTCTAGGTCACATGTATCCTGTTCTTCACTCTGGGGAGGGGCAGAGAAGAGCAGGTCTCCTTATGTATAGTCATGAGTTTCCTTTGCCCACTGCTGCCTGGAAGGAAATATGGGGAAGGAATTGACCAACAAAGGAAGATGAAGAGGTGGGTAGTTTCACACCAGAGGATAATATTTTAGCAAATGTACTGGGGCTTAGACAAGAGCCGAAGGGCCTATTCTGTCAATTCTGCATGAAGCATAGCTCACTTTTCCAAATGCAGAAATGTCACAGTGCTGGGTCCATGGTCCCTGGCCAAAAGGGGACAAGGGGCCTCCTTCCAACAGCAGCTCAACCTGCATGCATGTCACCCCACCACCTGCGGGCAGAGCTGCTGTGAATCCCGCAGGGGGGTACACTGTTCTAGCAAGGAAATAAATGTTGCTAGGATACCCCACTCCCCACCAAAATAGTTGACATCTTGGTATTCTGTTTTGGTTCTTAAAACAAAGCCCTCTTTGAGCTTTCATAAGGCAGTTTGAACCTGGCCCATGATCCTTACCCACTCTTCCGTCTCTTCATCTTGCATGATTTATATGGGGGTTAAATAATAAATTGCACGGATGCTGTAGAATTTATAGTGCTCCAAGTAGGTCATTAAATAAATCACTGTATAATTTATATAAATGAACCTAAATCATGCAGTAGGAAGATTTCATGAGAAAATCAATCCCGTGAGTGGATAAACAGAAAGGGTTGGCAGGAGCAGGCCTGTAGTTGAAAAGCCCCTGTGTCCGTGGCGGAACACGTGTGACCCTCGGGGCCAGAGGGCAGCGCACCCCACCTTCCAAGTGGCCTGCGGCCCGGGAAAGCCCCCTCTCTAGAGGAAAGAAAGACCCACCTCCCCATCCTCAATCCAGGCACTTCCAAAGGGGAGTCAGTCCAGCCTAAAGCCAGCTGGGGCCCTCCCGTCTCCGCATGATACAAAGAAAGGCTGGATTCCTTCTCAGTGCAGGAACCCACAGGTGCGCCGACCAAGCACACGCTGGCCCGAGCTTGAACACGGCCCGGAAGCCCAGCCCTGGCGTCTGGCTGGCAGGAGCGTTCACCTTGCCGCGGGCAGATATCCTGCTGGATGCTGCTGCCTGCAAGCTGACGCTTCCTCCAGCCTCGGTTCTGGATCCATCCCTGCCTCCATCAGACGCCCCTCCTCCAGGGCACATAAAGGATGGACTGACCCAGGAGGTAAGTCCAAATGGGGCAGCTTAACTCCTACAGGCCCCTCCAAACCCGGTCTAGGCGCCCCCAACCCCAGGACAGGAGTGTGAAGGGGCAGGAGCGCCCGCAGACTTCTTCCCAGCGCAGAGAGCAACGTTGTTGCCAGCAGCCTGCAGCAGCGCTAGGGCAGGGTCCCGGAGGCTGGCTCTATTGATGGCGGAGATGTTTCAGGAGAAGGAAATTTCAAGCGAGAGGAGGTGGTCCTTTATTTTTAAAACCACTGCTTGACAAAGACCAGTGAGATGAGGTTAAGCAAGATGGGAGATGAACAAAACGCTCTGACAAGCTCTCCAGGAGTCATGACAGGGAGGATATGACAGGCCTCCCCAGAACCCTCTGGGGAACCCGGCCACATGGGAAGCTGCGAGAGTCAGGAGGTGACGGGCCCCAGGGTAACCAGTGCTATCTAGTCATCCTAAGGGTGTGCCTTCAAAGACTCTGAACCCCCAATACCTGAGCACCATGATCCCTTGGCGTGCACACCCCGAGGTGCAGCGAAGGCAGGAATCAAGCCTGACACTTTGCTTCTGAGAGGGGTGGCAGTCGGAGGAGGAACCACAAAGACCATAGGCTTGCCTGGCGCAGAGCTTGGCGGCAGGGTCCAGGCCCTCCTGTCCTCTGCGCCTGTGAGTCACCATTCCCCAAATACCCACAGGTGACACTGTCCACTGTCCATCAGCCTTCACTGAGATGCTTTGACTTCAACGCCTGGGAAATGAGAATAAGCCACTGACAGCAGGGACATCCTTTGAGTCCCCCAGAACCTGTTCAACCTCCCAGTCTTAATAATCTGAGGCCAGGAGCTATAAGGAAAAACAAAACAAATCTCTCACCTGGACAGCCCACCTCGCACCAAATTTCCACACTGAACTATCAAGGCCACCAAGGGTGCGTGACGGAGGGCCCCGGCTGCCTCTGTGCTCCCAGGAGCTCCTCAGGGCCACAGCTGAAACGAGAGAGGGCGGGAGGGTGGCCCAGTCCCTCTGGGCTGCCATGACGAGAATACCACAGATGGGGCGGCTCAAACGAGAGAACTTTCTTTCCGACAGTCCTCACAATCCTGGAAGCTGGGAGTCCAAGATCAAAGCACCCATAGATCCAGCGTCTGGTGAGAGGGTGAAAGCCCTCCTCCCGGTTCATAGATGGCATCTTCTCACCGTGTCCTCACATGAAAAACGAAAGGAGGGAGGTGGAGAGAGAGGCTTCTCCTGAGTCCAGAGTCCACTGGTCCCTGAAGCCACTACCCTGTTTTTTCCTTCTTGCCTTCATTGTCCAATTCATTTACTTGAAAATGGGCTTCATTTTCTGCCTCAGCTGCCTCTTGTTTCTAAACTCCTCACCACTGGGCATCCACGCCCACTGCCCCCTGAGAAGGGGCTGGTACCCTCCTCCCAGCCGCTTACATTTGGGCATCACCCAAGCACCTGCCCAGCTGAACCCCCTCCTCCCAGCTGCACCTTCTCCTATGGCTCTTCTCTGTGTATCTCCCAGGCATCTTTGCCTTCCTTCCTCTTTTTTTCCCTCATCATCAACGTCTCCACTGGCTCCAAACATCTCTCCTCTGAAAATGCCTCTCAGATCTCCATTTCTAACTCTGCCGCGTGGCTTTCAACATGCAACCCTCCACGGGGTCGTCAGGTTTCTCACACTGGATACCCCACCACCTGAAGCTGAGCTCTTTCTCTCTGCAGACGGGCCTTCTTTCCTGCTGTCATTGCCACCACGAGGAAAGCCACCATCCTCCAGCTTCTGCATCCCTGGAATCTTCTTTATGCTCCACAACCAGGTCTTCATCAGCATCTGGCAGTTGTTCCTATGATGCCTTCCTCATACCCACTTCACTTTCCCGGCCCTCACCCCAAACCAGGCACTCCTCATCCCATCCACAGGCAAGAGAAACACACTTTTCAAGCTGGGAGGAATCAGTTAACCCAGCCCTTCATGTAACAGATGAGGAAACAGAGGCTCAGAGAGGAGGGACATATGCCCAAGACCTCAAGCTGTGTAGAGTCAGGTCTGGAATTTGGGTCTCCTGGCCTTTCCACTGCCCTGCAGACAAGCCACACAGCAACCCAGCCCCTCACACTGCCCTTACAGCCACTTGTGACACTGGAATGTTTGCCCATCTCGGCCCCAGGGTGGACCAGCAGTCACACTTTGGTTTCTGTTGCTCGCAATCAGAGTCTTAAGTAATTCGCCATCCACCTCAACCAAACACACACACATTCACACACAAACCTATTAAAGGTGGATCTTACTTTATCTCAGGTCCCTGTACAGGTTTGCCTCTGCCAAAGGTGTACATGAATGGTCTGTTCGCCTCTCAGGAGATTTGCAGCTAAAGAATGCTCAAACTACCATACAATTGCACTCATCTCACATGCTAGTAAAGTAATGCTCAAAATTCTCCAAGCCAGACTTCAGCAATACGTGAACCATGAACTTCCAGATGTTCTAGCTGGTTTTAGAAAAGACAGAGGAACCAGAGATCAAATTGCCAACATCCTCTGGATCATGGAAAAAGCAAGAGAGTTCCAGAAAAACATCTATTTCTGCTTTATTGACTATGCCAAAGCCTTTGACTGTGTGGATCACAATAAACTGTGGAAAATTGTGAGAGAGAGGGGAATACCAGACCACTTGACCTGCCTCTGAGGAATCTGTATGCAGGTCAGGAAGCAACAGTTAGAACTGGACATGGAACAACAAACTGGTTCCAAATAGGAAAAGAAGTACGTCAAGGCTGTATATTGTCACCCTGCTTATTTAACTTCTATGCAGAGTACATCATGAGAAACACTGGACTGAAAGAAACACAAGCTAGAATCAAGATTGCCAGGAGAAATATCAATAACCTCAGATATGCAGAAGGAAATGGAAACCCACTCCAGTGTTCTTACCTGGAGAATCCCAGGGACAGGGGAGCCTGGTGGGCTGCTGTCTATGGGGTTGCACAGAGTCGGACACGATTGAAGCAACTTACCAACAGCAGCACCAGGTATGCAGATGACACCACTCTTATGGCAGAAAGTGAAGAGGAACTCAAAAGCGTCTTGATGAAAGTGAAAGAGGAGAGTGAAAAAGTTGGCTTAAAGCTCAACATTCAGAAAACAAAGATCATGGCATCTGGTCCCATCACGTCATGGGAAATAGATGGGGAAACAGTGGAAACAGTGTCAGACTTTATCTTGGGGGGCTCCAAAATCACTGCAGATGGTGACTGCAGCCATGAAATTAAAAGACGCTTGCTCCTTGGAAGAAAAGTTATGAGCAACCTAGATAGCATATTCAAAAGCAGAGACATTACTTTGCCAACTAAGGTCCATCTAGTCAAGGCTATGGTTTTTCCTGTGGTCATGTATGGATGTGAGAGTTGGTCTGTGAAGAAGGCTGAGCGCCAAAGAATTGATGCTTTTGAACTGTGGTGTTGGAGAAGACTCTTGAGAGTCCCTTGGACTGCAAGGAGATCCAATCAGTCCATTCTGAAGGAGATCAGCCCTGGGATTTCTTCGGAAGGAATGATGCTGAAGCTGAAACTCCAGTACTTTGGCCACCTCATGTGAAGAGTTGACTCAGTGGAAAAGACTCTGATGCTGGGAGGGTTTGAGGGCAGGAGGAGAAGGGGACAACAGAGGATGAGATGGCTGGATGGCATCATGGACGCAATGGACGTGAGTCTGAGTGAACTCCGGGAGTTGGTGATGGACAGGGAGGCCTGGCGTGCTACATTTCACGGGGTCGCAAAGAGTCGGACACAACTGAGTGACTGAACTGAACTGAACCCTTCCCTCCAGTCTTCTCCACAGTTACCTCACAGACAGTGTGTCACTCCCACAAAAATGACCTGTTCCAGATACATCAATGGGCTTATCATTTTATAACATTTATTCATTTATTTAGCTGTGTCAGTTTGCGGTTGTGGCCCATGGGTTCTTTCACTGTAGCACACAGGCTTCTCTCTAGCTGTGGCCTGGGAGCTCTAGAGCACGTGTTCAGTGGTTGTGGCATGCAGGCTTAGTTGCCCCGTGGCATATGGGATCTTTGTTCCCCTACTAGGGATCGAACCCCTGTCCCCTGCATTAAAAGCTGAATTCTTAACCACTGGACCACCAGGGAATTCTCTGGGCTTATCAACTCTTGTCCAGATCCTGCTTCTGCTGCTGCTGCTGCTAAGTTGCTTCAGTCGTGTCCAACTCTGTGCTACCCCATAGACGGCAGCCCACCAGGCTCCCCCGTCCCTGGGATTCTCTAGGCAAGAACACTGGAGTGGGTTGCCATTTCCTTCTCCAATGCATGAAAGTGAAAAGTGAAAGTGAATTCGCTCAGTCGCGTCTGACTCTTCGCGACCCCATGGACTGCAGCCTACCAGGCTTCTCCATCCATGGGATTTTCCAGGCAAGAGTACTGGAGTGGGATGCCATTGCCTTCTCCTAGATCCTGCTTCTACACTTTTGCAAATACCTTTTTCCCTTCTGCAGTACCCTCGCCTTCTCCTTTCCAGCATTCTGTGTCCGTAGGTGGCTCCAAACCCTGCTCAAGTTAATTTTCCATGAAAAGTCTTTCCTGGTGAGCTTCATCCAGATCTAAACTGCACCTCCAGCCCCATCCGCAACTCAGCTCACCACCTCCCCCCCTGCAGAGACCTAGCTGGTAAAAATGCACTCAGTGTGGGAATTCTCTGTAATATATTTTCTGCCATGTGCACTAACTTCCTGATCATCTGCAAGCTCTTCTACAAGGGAGACAGGGCACGTGTTCTATTCCCCATATCCTCGCTCCAGCATCTGGTGCGGCACTTTCCACGTCATAAGCACTGCCTAACTGAAACAGGAAAGCCGTAGGTTTGTGTCCAGACCTGCTCCCCACAGGCCTCTAACTGCCTCCGCAGAGTGGCAGGCCTCAGAGCTCTGGGCCCTCACTCACTTCCAATCCCAAATTAAGATCTGCTGCTACATAAATAACTCCAGCACCTCTAGAAAGATCTGAGCTGAAGGCTGCAGGGCAGGATCTTGGAAAATGAGACCCATCGGGGGACTCAAGTGTGAATGCACACGACCAAATCCCCAACTCAGGATGGGAGCCACCTTCCCTTTGACCCCCAGAGCACACGTGGGACTGGGGACTGGCCCCAAAACCTTTCCCCACAGCCTTTGTCTTTCAAAGCCCGCTGCTAGCATCAGTAATAGGTTCATTCAGGGCTTTTCCCCATTTCATACCCTCCATCCCATCCATCACTCTTAACTATTCTTTGCAGATAGAGCCATGAGAAAAACCTAAGTGGCTTTTTCATATAATCCATTGACAAGTATCTCCGTTAACCGAGTTCTTACTGTATGACAGGCACTGTAGATCTCTTATCTTATTCAGTCCATTTAGCTTGTTGCCGCTGTTCAGTCACTCGGTCAAGTCTAACTCTTTGTGACCCCATGGACTGCAGCACGCCAGGCTCCCCCGTCCCTGGGATTCTCTAGGCAAGAACACTGGAGTGGGTTGCCATCTCCTTCACCATCTCCCAGAGTTTGCTCAAACTCATGTCCATTGAATCAGTGATGCCATCCAACCATCTCATCCTCTGTCACCCGCTTCTCCTCCTGCCCTCAATCTTTCCCAGCATCAGGGTCATTTCCAGTGAGTCAGCTCTTTTGCATCAGGTGGCCAAAGTATTGGAGCTTCAGCATCAGTCCTTCCAAGAATAGCCAGGGTTGATTTTCTTTAGGATTGACTGATTTGACCTCCTTGATCTCTCTTTGGTAAATTACCATTATTCCTATCTTACAGAAGGAAAAACTGAGCCTTGAAGAGATTAAGTGTTTTGCTTCATCTGTGCCTAAAGCCAGATAAGTCAGGAAGTGGCAGGGCTGGGATTTCAATCCACCTGTGCTTTGTGTTGAACTTGAGTATTTCCCCTTTATGTTGTCATCTCCTGAGATCAGATAGCCAGACCCCCTATTAAAGGAGAGACTTAGCCAGACTCCCTGTTAAAGGAGGGACTTAGCCAAACCGTAAATTGGGCCCTCCCTAGTCAACAGTGAGTCAGGAAGGTCAGCAGGGAGAAGCATGTCACATTTAGGGAGAGGGCAGTCTTAGCGACCATTACAAGACCCTGTGTCCCACCCAAAGAGAACATTAATGGAGAACAGTGGGTTAGATAACAAGGCTTCAGAAATTGGCTTTAAAAGTGACCATCTGTTTCCTGCAGGAAAGCGGGGAGGATCCAGCAAATCTCTTCTCCTTTCGCGCTTCTACTGATCAATGTATTTGTTTTATCATCATTACCATTATTAGTTAACATTCGTCAAGGGCTTCTTTTATGCCACCTTTGTTCTTGTTGTTCAGTCCCTAAGTCGTATCTGACTCTTTATGACCCCATGAACTGCAGCACGCCAGGCTTCCCTGTCTTTATCTGCCAGAGTTTGCGCAAACTCATGTCCACTGAGTCGATGATGCTATTTAACCATCTCATCCTCTGCCGCCCCCTTCTCCTCCTGTCCTCAATCTTTCCCAGCATCAGTCTTTTCCAATAAGTTGGCTCTTTGCATCAGGTGGCCAAAGTATTGGCGCTTCAGCATCAGCTGAATGCCAACTACTTGATTGCATTACCTTATTTAACCATCAAAACACAAAGAAATGGGTGTAATCTCTCCCTCATCAACAGGGGAAGCACAGAGAGCTATAGCACTTTATCCAAGCTGCACAGCAAGCCAGCAGAAGACCAGAAGAAACCCAGGACTGTTTCTAGAACCTGAGTCCAGAGTCAGACCACAGCAGGGGCTTTGCTAGCCATTACCCTGGGAGGTATTGTGTTCGGCTCTGAGGTCCCAATACAGGCTCAGAATGTTGAGATGTAGGATACAGAGTGGAGCAGGGTGGCCATCCCTAAGGCAGCGAGGAGAATGAAGCCCGTGTGAATAGGAGAACCTGGGGAAGCCCAGGGGGAGCAGAGCTGGAGGGGAAAAAGCAGCCACCCAGGCACTCACCTCTACATGAAGCATCTGAAGAACAGGCCGAGAGGGAGACACAGGGTATCATATCTGCAGTATCCTAGTTTCATGATGCTTAAAAGCTGCTTGTTCCACCTTCCAATGGGAAGACTCTCCTTGAACAATTGCTGCCATGTGTGAACAGAACCTTCTCAAAACTAGGCTATCTCAGGGCCAAAATGAAGCCTGGTTTGGATTCCATCCTGATACTATATAAAATACTTCATCTCAACTGTCTTTTGTTTTGGGGGTTACATGGTGGGGAATCTGAAAACATACAAAGAGAAAGATGTAAGCTTTACATCTCTTTTTTATCCTTTAAGAATGCTATTTTGGTTTTTAAAAAGAGAGGGGAGCAGCTTTGCAGCAGCATTGATTGTAATGCTGGGGGCGGCAGTGTTTGATGGCTAAGCTAATGCAGTCCTTTTGCATTAGAAGGCAAGCCTGTTAGGCAGAGTAAGTGCTGATGACTGCATAGAAATTACAGAACACAATTTCAGTCTAGCAAATTGAGATTGCAATTGATCTCCATTTTCATATTCCGTTGGATATTGGTGTAATGTAATTATCATGAAAAACTCCACACATACATATGGATCCTTTATGTGTCAAATAATGGTGCTAGTGTCTTAAAAACAAGCCAAGGGTTGTGGTACGAGGTTAAGTCACTGAGGCCTTGCAGGGAGGCAGCATGGTGAAAAGGAACGCGTACAGATTTGGGATCTGAAAAACCAAGGTTTGGGGTCAGCTCAGCATTTCCTGGTGTCAACCTTGGGAATTCCTGTCTCTGCTCCTTACTCTGAACATTTCTGTGTTCCAGAAAATGGATCACTGTACAGAACCTCCTTCCCCACACAACTCAAAACGTGGAGTTGTTTTATCCTGTTCATCTATGACAACTCCAGATACAGACCTTCCAAATTCCCGTTTTCTGCCTCTCTGCAAAATGGGGGTGGTTATCACAGCCTGCACCATGATCATGAGATAACAGACTTGGCATCGAAAGAGGCTTAAAAACGTGTTTCCTTCTCAGCCAGGAGCCCTGTGCTCCTAAAAACAGTGATAGTTAAGAAAAGCCCCCCACTTTTGGTGTTCCAGAAAACTGGTCACTGTACAGAACCTCCTTCCCCACACAACCCAGAACGTGGGGCTGTTGTGTCCTGTTCATCTATGACAACTCCAGACGCAGACCTTCCAAATTCCCGTTCTCTACCTCATCAATGGTTAGTCATACTGTTTAGTGCCTGATCATTCAATCAGAACAATCGGAGTTCTGGTTAAAAAATGCTTTTAACCAGACAGTGAAGCTGCTCCCCTTCCCCTAGGGAGCTGTGGTTGGTAAATAAACCATTGTCTGACCTACTCTTCTGATGGGTTGTTTGCTCATTCGGTTCTGTCTGCTCTTACTACTCTCTTTGCAAAAGAAAAACCCCATTTGCCCAGACTTTGAGGCCCTTGCAGAGGCTACAGTGGGAGCTTCTCCCTTTTACAACAGACTCTTTCCCTCTCAGCCCCTAGAATAATCCTTTCAAATAAAGTCCTTCTTACCAAGTCCAGATTTGTTTTTTATCTGATAGTTACAAGCAAAGGTGACCAGTGCTGATTATGGGGAGAGTCTGAGCTCTGAGACCCAACAATTGTCTTCTAAAAGCCAATTTCCAGTCTTAGAAAGTGTCTAAGAACCAAGCAGCTGAGAACACATAATAAATTCATATTTCAGCCATGCCTTCCACCAGGACCCCGCTGCTCCGCCAGGGCACCGTGGCTGCTGGCACACCTGCGTGCATGATGAATGGATGGATTCTGGTCTTCCCTTCGCTGACTTAAAAGAATCCACAACATGAGAGTTGTGAATTGAGTTTCATTTGGGGGAAAATGAGGACTATAGCCTGGGAGACCGCATTTCAAATATCTGAGGAATTGTTCCTCAGAGCAATGTGATTGTGGTGAAAGGGGAGTGCAGGCAACCAAGCACACATTTTTGCAGAAGGTTTCTGCTAGTCACAAGGAGCACACATCCTCATGAAGGAATTTAGTGCTTTTCTAGATAGGAGGAGACGAAAGAGTTGGGCTCATAAAATCAGCTCCTTAAAATATCTTAACTCTCTGAAGACCTGTTCTGCCAGCTTACAGGAGCACAGAGCACCTCACTCCTTGAATCCACTCTGAACTCCCTGCAGCAGGTGTTGAAGGTTGGTGGCTGCCGCAGCACATGATTTAAGCCTTGTAGAGGTCGACGGCAAGTGCCCATGGCAAGTGCCAGTTTGTAGTTGACCCCTTCTTTCACCTTGACTGTCATCCTTGAGGCTTTGGCACCAGATACAAAGGTAGCTTGGGTCGGAGCATCTGCCTGGCCAGCCTGAGCCGCATGCTGATGCCCTCTGGCCAGGGCTAATGAGGGAAAAGCTCCAGGGATGGGTTCTGAGGGGAGAAGCAGGGCCCTGCACTCCGCCAACAATGGGCAAGAGAGCTACCATTAGGCAGGTGGGAAAAAAATGATAAATAGCTCCTCTTTCTTTCCAGATTCCAGATTTTTGTTTTGTTCTGTTTTGGGAGGATTTGGAGTTTATTGATGCTGATGAATAAAGTTCTAAAACTTGTTCTATCTATCAGTAAGGTTGGGATAAAACCCCCAGGTGAAGATGTCTACCTCAGGCAGGGCGGCACAGAGTGGGTCTGGATTCGAGGACGACACACGACTCGCAATGCCACCCTTCCCTGCCCACACCTTCAGCTTTGATGAATCAGCCCAGATGTCGAGGTGAGGAGAGTGCTTGCTGGTTTCCACGGTCTGCAGCCCCAACGCTCTTCTCCGCAGCCTGCGCCACTTATCGCTAAAGAGGAGCCTGAGCCCCACAGGAGAGAAAGAAAGGAAGGTGTCAGCATTTACCTGCTACCTCTTCTGCCAGGGCCTCTGCCAAATGCCAGCGGAGAGCTGCCATCAATTGTCACACAACATGCCAACAGAACAGCTGGTGCCCAGTCACCAGGGTAACCCGCCTAGCACAGGAATTTCAAGAACCCCTCCACACACACAGAAAATCAGACTTCCTGCAAAACCAGGTGTTCCAGTCTAATTGCATGAACCAGTTTGAAATGTTAACCTGCTCCCTGGAACTACATTTTGCATGTGAGAAGTTTGGGAGAGAGATTCCCAGCCAAGCTTCAGCTGCTGCTGCTGCTAAGTCACTTCAGTCGTGTCCAACTCTGTGCGACCCTATAGACAGCAGCCCACCAGGCTCCTCTGTCCCTGGGATTCTGCAGGCAAGAACACTGGAGTGGGTTGCCATTTACTTCTCCAATGCATGAAAGTGAAAAGTGAAAGTGAAGTCGCTCAGTCGTGCCCAAGCTTCAGAGGGAAGAGCAAATATTTTTGTTCATTTATTCATTCATTTGAGGCTGGCTTCAAGTCTTTGAGCAATAGAGGTGTAGAGCGATGTGGCTGGAACTGACCTTGAGGGCATTGGCTCCTTGTTCTGCATAGCGGAGCCCAGCTGTGCCAGCTTGGCCCCGGGCAAAGCTAGCCCACCCTTCCTCCCAGCCTGCCTGATCCTGCCTGTTGGATGACACAGCAGCGGACCAGCCCCCAGCTTACCCAGGGAACCCCACTGTTGCAGCTGGAGCCAAGTGCACCTGTTCCAGGAGGCAGTAAATCCTAGTCATTAAGAACCTCAGAGGCAGACAATCTTCACTTCAAGCCTCTGCTCTGCCTTGGCGGGCTGTGTGTCCTCGGACAAGTTTCTTAACCTCTCTGAGTTTCTCAGAGCCTCTATTTCCTCCTCTCTAGAAATAGAGATGGCAGCTACCTCACAAAGGAGGCAAAATTAGCTCAGCTGATGTATGTACAGCATTTTGTAAAATCTATGGCTCATGGTGAGGCCTCCATAAAATAACTGTTATTACTAATTCATTAGTTGAGATAATTTTATTCATCTTCAAGAAATCTGAAAAATCAAAGCATCTTCATCTTAGCTCATGTTTAAAGACAGCACAGCATTCCCATTCATCGATTTCTCAGTCCTTTTCCCTCCAGTCTCTCTGATGTTCAGGGCCTGGTACCATCTGGCCTTTGCTGCTTCTTCAAGTTGACCTGCCAACCTTTCCAGCCCTCCCCCTTTCCCCCACCTGCACAACATGCCCCATCCTGTCTCTCAAGCCCTGGAAAGCTCTTTCTGCCTTCTCTACCTTCCTAGACCCAAGGCTTCTACAGAGTTCGAACCCTACCTTCTCCATAGAACCTCTCAGGCTGTTCCAGGCTATTCATTTAGCAGCAACTGCTGACCAAGCAGCAAAGCGAGGCTGGGCCCTGGGCCTCCCAGAGGCCAGAAGGACTGTGGATGCACAGACTGCTCCCTACCTCCCCCACACTGCAGTCAGCCCTCCCATCACCCCTTCCCTGAACCACAGCTGTGCTTCACAGCATCTCACCACCCATGTGATGGCTGTCATATGTCATGCTTGACCTTTGATGGTAACTTCTTAAGAGAAACAGTGCAATGCAACGCTGTGGAAGAAAGAACACAGGCTGTGACATCCAACAGGCCTGGGTTTGAATCCCAGCTCTGCCTTTTTCTTAATATTTACTTTTTTGTTTATTAAGTAAATAATACATGTATTTATTATGTAACTAACCCCTGTGCTAGGTCTTAGTTACAACATGCAGGATCTTTAGTTCAGTTCAGTTCAGTCGCTCAGTCGTGTCCAACTCTGCAACCCCATGAATCGCAGCAAGCCAGGTCTCCCTGTCCATCACCAACTCCCGGAGTTTACCCAAACTCATGTCCATCGAGTTGGTGATGCCATCCAGCCATCTCATCCTCTGTTGTCCCCTTCTCCTCCTGCCCCAATCCCTCCCAACCTCAAGGTCTTTTCCAATGAGTCAACGCTTCGCATGAGCTGGCCAAAGTATTGGAGTTTCAGCTTTAGCATCAGTCTTTCCAATAAACACCCAGAACTGATCTCCTTCAGAATGGACTGGTTGGATCTCCTTGCAGTCCAAGGGACTCTCAAGAGTCTGCTTTAGTTACAACATGTGAGCTCTTAGTTATGGCATATGGAATCTGGTTCACCAACCAGGGATCAAACCTGGGGCTCCTGCGTTGGGAGTCCAGAGTGTTGGCCGCTGGACCACTAGGGAAGTCCCCCCAGCTCTGCCTCTTGCTGGCCATGGGACCCTGGGCACTATGAGAAGATGGGGTACCAGGCAGAACCAAGGCTCTGCTGCTGTAAGAGGACTGCTGGCTTCTGCAGGATGAGCTGCTGACATCTTAGGATCGCTGTCCCTCAGCTTCCACCAGGGTGGAATCTAAGCAATGTCCCAGGTAGGGGCCGGACCTCCAGTCTCTAGACTGGACCCCAGCAACAACTCCTACTCTCTCCCCATAGTGTGTGCCCAATATACAGGAAGTAATATCAAGGTCCTCTTGTTCTAATCAGCTCATGAAATGATTGAGCCAACTTTTTTATTTTTCAGAGTTCTTTTTCTCCCCACTCTGCAAAGTTGTTGATGAATGCATTTTTGAATTGTTCTGGGAAACATATCTATCTTGCTATTCCCGAGTTAGGCTACCATAACTCTGACTTCTGCCAGAGGGGAAGAATCTAGGAGGGGGTGAAATAGACTCTACATGCCTCTTCCAAAAAACGCTGCACAATATTCTCTAACCATCCTCAGAGCAGTGAGGAGGTGACAGCATGCAATAAACCTTCCTGGGTCACGGGTGTGCTCCCATGGAGTCCGCATCTACCCCGGGTAAAAGGTAAGGAGGAAGAGCACTCCCACTCTTTTTGTCACCGCCTCTTTATCCCAAGTTCTCAGTCTCTTTGTGGCTTCGAGGGTGCTTTGGGATGATAGCATAGAGTGTAGATTATATTGATTTGCCTTTGGTCACAGAAACTTTGTTCTAACTACCTCAGTCCTAAATCTAACAGAAAAGCACTTGAGTCCATTAAAAGGCAGTAGAAAAGAAGAGAACACTTCAAAAGTCAGCCAAAATAACAGTTTAAAAAGTACAAAGGGAATCAAGTCATCAAAATGCTCAAAGCAGAAGATAGGGTAGGAAAGGACCAAAGAGGTCACAAGGTGAATTTAATCATATCGACGCAAACAGCAGTGACAAGAGGGCGGCAGAGACCCTGCCTCACCATCCCCACCCAAAAGTTAGCAGCTAGAGCGCCAGGGTGAAGGAGGAGCCGCCAGGAAGGACAGACTGAAGTGGGCTCCTCAAGGGTTGGGCTCCCCAGCATTTTGCCCCCGGGCTGAATCTGAAAAATCAGAAGAAATTGGAAGTTCTTTCTGGAAATGGGTAGCATTTCACAGTGGAATTGGCATCCCAAAGTAAGGTCATCCCAATCTTGCCTATAGCTCCCCACTCACACACTTAAAATGAAGTTTGGTTCAGTTCAGTCACTCAGTTGTGTCCAACTCTTTGCAACCCCATGGACTGCAACATGCCAGGTTTCCCTGTCCATCACCAACTCCTGGAGTTTACTCAAACTCCTGTCCATTGAGTCGGTGATGCCATCCAACCAACTGCACCTAAAATGAAGCCTGTGTGTAAATTGGTGCAACAATCAGCCTTCTCTTTCAGGTGAAGGGCAATAGCCGAGAAACCTATGAGGGGAGTCTGGTCCACCCCTGATAAATGTGCACAGACAGTCAAGAGTCAGCAGACCCTCAAAGAGACAGGAAAAAAAGAAACAGCTCAAAGACATGGACTCAAGGAAATGTTGAGGATGTTGTTGAGTTGCTATGAGTCCAGCTCTTTTGCGACCCTACAGACTGTAGCCCGCCAAGCCCCTCTGTCCACAGGATTTCCCAAGCAAGAATACTGGAGTAGGTGGCCATTTCCTTCTCCAGGGGCTCTTTCCAAACCAGGGATCGAACTACATCTCCTGCATTGGCAGGTGGATTCCCTACCACTGAGCCACTGGGGAAGCCTGCTAAGGAAGTGAGTAGAACTCAAAGAACTCAATTTAGTAACCCCAAAGAGATTTGAGAAGAAACTGTATTCATAAAGAATATGCCATGAAAATGTAATTGTTGAAACAGAAATTTAAGAAAGGACTCCAATGTGGAAAACAAAAATATAAACAGCTTTAACATGAGAGAAAAATTAAAAGATATAAAAGATTAATCAGAGCCAATATCCATTTCACAGAAGTCCAGGGAGAGAGAACCAAAAAAGAAGAAATGGAGAAAAGAGTCAAATAAATACTTTTGAGGTCTGTATTGCTAAAAGGCCCACCAAATCCTGAGCACAATGATTCTAAAAAGGTAATTCCTAGATCTCGCCTCAAGTACTTTCAGAACGTGGATTAAGGGAAGATTCTAAAGCCACTAGGGGAAACATTTTATCTACAAAGGATTGATAATCCTCTCAGTCGCAACTCTAGATAATAGAAGACAGTGGGGCAATTCCTCTAAAATGTTGAGTAAAGTGATTTTGAACCCAGAAGTCTGCCAAGGGAGAGGACAGAATAAAGATATTTCACACCTGCTAAGACCCAGACATCTTACTTGAGAAAAATTACTTGAGGATATACTCCAGAAAAGCAAACAAGCAAAAATGAACCTGTGGAAATAAATAAACACCAACCAAATAAGGACAAGCACAGGTTATTTATTCAGAGCTTGCAAGGGAGTCAACCCCATCACTTGTGTCTGGCAGAGACTCAAGTGGGGCAGAAGAACAAGAAAGCTCTATATTGGAAAAAGTAAAGGCTTCAGATGTGCGCTGACTAGAAGCTGTGGGCGTGGGGAAGTCATGGGTGGGCTAACTTCCTGTGTGATTGGTTACGGGTGGACACCGGCTGTTCCTGGTTTGTCCTAAATTGGAATCACGAACAAAAATGAGGGAAACTTTCAGAATTAATCCAGTCCTGCCCCTATTGGTCCTGTTGTTTCAGGGTTATTATTTGGCTTCATGGGCTGGTTTGCTATGATAGTGGTCAACTCTTCTACAAGTCTGACTTATAGATAACGTAATGGCTTCCTGGATGAGTTACTGTGAATAATGGGTTGGTGTCCTGGGTTGGTTGCTGCAGATTTTATTTTTTCATATCATCTGGACATTGTCCATTTGCCCATCTCAAATCTAAGAGACTGTATGAGATCCAGTAAACAGTGGAGCTAAGTCAGGAATGCACTGAAAAACCTTAGGACCCAGTTAGAAAGAAAGCTATTTGAAACTGGCCATTTCATACTTATAGAGTAGAATGATTAAGAAGCTGGACATTCTTAGTAATATGTGAAGAAAGCCTTTGTTACTTCAATCAATAATAAAAGGGAGAATTGCAATTAGTAATTCCAAGATGAGAGTCAGTGTATGCTCCAGATATGAAATGGAGCATACAAAAATCAGTGGGTTGTGGGTTTTTTTTTTTTTTTGGAAGAACTGATAGAGTACAGCAGTGATCCACTTGACCTTGATGCGTGGAACAGCCTCCCTTGAGCAGCCCAGATTTGATGACTAGGATTACATTTCCTCTATAGCACCTGTATGCAGGTCAAGAATAGTTAGAACCTTCTATGGAACAACTGGTTCAAAATTGAGAAAGGAGTATGACAAGGCTGTTAATTGTTACCCTGTTTATTTAACTTATATGCAGAGCACATCATGTGAAATGCCAGGTTGGATGAGTTACAAGCTGGAATCAAGATTGCTGGGAGAAATATCAACAACTTCAGATATGCAGATGATACCACTTTAATGGCAGAAAGGGAAGAGGAACTAGATAGCCTCTTAATGAGGATGAAAGAGGAGAGTGAAAAAGCTGGCTTAAAACTCAGTATTAAAAAAACTAAGATCATCATTTCATGGCAAATAGAAGGGGAAAAAGTCACAGCAGTGACAGGTTTCCTCTTCTTGGGCTCTAAAATCACTGCAGATGGTAACTGCAGCCATGAAATTAGAAGACATTTGCTTCTTGCAGAAAAGTTATGACAAACCTAGACAGTGTATTAAAAAGCAAAGACATCACTTTGCCAACAAAGGTCTGTATAGTTAAGGCTATGGTCTTTCCAGTAGTCATGTACAGATGTGAGAGTTGGACCATAAATAGGCAAAGAATTGATGCTTTCAAACTGTGGTGCTGGAGAAGACTCTTGAGAGTCCCTTGGACTGCAAGGAGATCAAACCAATCAATCCTAAAGGAAATCAACCCTGAATATTCATTGGAAGAGCTGATGCTAAAGCTGAGACTCCAATACTTTGGCCACCTCATGTGAAGAGTTGACTCACTGGAAAAGACTCTGATGCTGGGAGGGATTGGGGGCAGGAGGAAAAGGGGACGACCGAGGATGAGATGGTTGGATGGCATCACTGACTCAATGGACATGAACTTAGGCACACTTCAGGAGATGATGAGGGACAAGGAGGCCCGGTGTGCTGCAGTCCACAGGGTTGCAAAGAGTCAAACACGACTGAACAACAACACAGATCCAACTACTGTACTGATTCCACAGTGAATAATATTTACAAAATCACAATACCTGTTAAAGCTACATGCTGATTTTCAATTTTCAGCATCAACAGGAATATAAACAAAACATGAAGACTAACTATATAGTTCAGTATGAAGTATACATGTTCTAAACTTTGATAACATAAAGTTAGCACTTACTGAGATGGGAAGGAAGAGGAAGGAGGCAATGTGGAGTCATGTTCTCATGCTACAAGGTGGAGAAGCAAGAGCTACTAAGTTAATGAATCAAAGAATGAAGGTTTAAGCACCTCATTCTAAACCAGAGAGGAAATAAGTAGAAGAATAAAAATGTAACAAAAATTGGCAGAAAGAAGCCAGGAAAAGATACCTGCCTCATCTGTCATTCTGCTGCTGCTGCTGCTAGGTCGCTTCAGTCGTGTCCGACTCTGTGCGACCCCATAGACGGCAGCCCACCAGGCTCCCTCATCCCTGGGATTCTCCAGGCAAGAACACTGGAGTGGGTTGCATTTCCTTCTCCAATGCATGAAAGTGAAAAGTGACAGTGAAGTCGCTCAGTCGTGTCCAACTCTTAGCCACGCCATGGACTGCAGCCCACCAGGCTCCTCTGTCCATGGGATTTTCCAGGCAGGAGTGCATAGGAGGGAGTTAATAGCTACTGCTTCAAAGTGATGAGTCAAGAAATAGAAATGCAAGCATATTATTTGAGTTATGGACAAAAACAACCATCATGACCACATGTCAAGTGAAAAGCAGGACCAGCCATGGAGGCGTAGGGGAAGACTTCCCTTTCATGTCAGACCCGTCTATTTTCATTGTTATTTCCTCTGGGCATGTGTGGTTAATATTGCTTTTTTTCTTTTAAGCTTAAAAGAAGTCAGGATTCAGAGGCAACCCTGGGACATTCCCACAGGGCTAAATTCTTTTTCTCTGTCCCCAGAACAACCCCAGCCTCATTATTTGACTTGGCCTCGCCAAGACTCTGACTTTAGCTGCACTTTCTCAAACTAACCTCCTTAGGGACCCAGAAGAGACATTTTCATTGCATATTTATTACCCAGGTGAGAAGATAGTGATTTCCTTCCTTTAAGAAATATTTACAGAGCACCTACTATGTGCAAGGCTCTGGGATTTTGGAGTGAACAAAATAAAGTCCACACCCTCGGGGTAAGTATTTGTGGGTAAGCAGACACCAAACAAGAAAAACCTGCCCTTCCTTTACCTGAAAGAAAAGAACAGGGGCTTCAGAGTCAGACCAACTGAAATCTATATCTTTATCAGTTATGAGACTTTGTGTTCAGCCGCTCAGTCATGTCTGAATCTTTGCAAACCCCATGGGCTGTAGCCCACCAGGATCCTCTGTCTATGGAATATTCTAGCCAAGAACATGGGAGTGGGTTACCATTTCCTACTCCACATGAAACTTTGAGCCAACAACTAAACCTCTCTGAGCCTCAGTGTCTCCACCTATAAAATACGGGTGCTGTCTCTCAGGGCTGTTGGAAAAGTAAGAATGTTTCCAATCTCCCAAGGGAGTTTACACAGATACAAAAGTTTGTATATATATAAACTAGAAAGGAAATGCAAAGTCAATCAAAAATCATTTAGGAAGAGTTTTTAACAATATTAATGTTAAATTATTTCTCTTTAGTACAAGACCAAAAAAAGTGAAGAAAAATCCAGATTAAAAGATACTTGGGGATAAAAAGATACTTGAGAAATATTTGGGGCTTCCCTGGTGGCTCAGAGGGTAAAGTATCTGCTTGCAATGCGGGAGACCCAGGTTCGATCCCTGGGTTGGGAAGATCTCCTGAAGAAGGAAATGGCAACCCACTCCAGTATTCTTGCCTGGAGAATCCCATGGACAGAGGAACCTGGTAGGCTACAGTCCACGGGGTCACAAAGAGTTGGACATGACTGAGCGATTTCTCTCTTTCTTTTCTTTCTGAGAGATAGTTAGACTTCGAGTATTTTGGTGTTGATGACTTAAAAAGTCAGCAGAATGAATCTTCATTCAAGAAAGACTTCATTTCCTAAAATGTGTTTGACAAAACACTTGCAGCAGGGGGCCTGTAGCCAAACAAACAGTAGGAACACAGCTCATCACAGCCCTCTCTTAGAAAGTCACAACGCATGATAGTGTAAATAGTGTAACAAATACCATGAGAAATCTTCTACAGGCAGACCTGTTCAACCCTCCATTTCCCAACTCTCTTCATTATGGAATTTTCTACCCACTCTTGACCTTAACCGACCTGAACATCCCCTGTCCCTTTCCTAATTTTGAGCTACTGCTCAGCAAAACACACTTTAGAAAATGCAAACTAGAGAACCTATGGATTCTGTTTAGTTCAAGCTCTAGTTAATAGTCTTCATGGCTCCCTTGCACTAAAAATGTTCACCAGACTTGAGCAAAGCTGTGTGGCCAATTGCAGAATTCACCGTGAACAACCAGATTCTCTCCTAAAAGCCCTCAACATTCTGCACATGGCACACGAGCAGTAGCAGAACCCACCTGAACCCAGAGCTGATGTGCGCAGCCTGGGAGCCCTCTGAGGAGGCAGCAGAAACGAACAGGCTCCTCTGGCCTCCTGCCGTCATGTCGGGTTCAACACTGATAATATGAGCCAGCACTCCCTTCGATTTAACCACCCCAAGAACACCTTATCCTCAAATAGCCAGCTGATTGATGCTGCCAGCATTTCTAGAGCCTGTCACACAGGGAAAGACCCCAATGCTGGAAAAGGAGGAGAAAGGGACAACAGAGGATGGGATGGTTGGATGGCATCACCCACACAATGGACATGAGTTCGAGCAAGCTCCAAGATATGGTGAAGGACAGGGAAGCCTAGAGTGCTGCAGTCCATGGGGTTGCAAAGAGTCAGACATAACTGAGCGACTGAACAACAACAATCACACAGGAAGGTGCATGGCAGGGGTGCATGGATACACTCAGTCCCACACGCCTTCAGCCTCCTGCCCCTTTGCCCCGCCTGACATCGCACATGCCAGTCACACACAGAGCTACCTCTTGGGCTTGCAGCGCATGCAAATACAGCTGTCCTTGGGACAAACTAGATTGCCAGAAAAGAGTTCTGGAGACAAAACTGCTGCTTCTGAGAAAAACAAGCAAATCAAAGGGCATGACTGGCGTTCCCTTCTGTCTCCATGACATCTTCATTTTGAGTGGAGAGTGGAGTTTGGATAACACTGACAGCTGTTGATGCTCCAGCAGGAGGCCTGAAGCCTACAGTCCCTCCAAATGGCAAGTCCTTCCGCTTGCTCCTCCCTTCGGCCTCAGGCCAGCTGCCACCTGAAGCCTTTCCTGGCTTTGTTCCCTCCACGTTCACTCGCTGGCAGCAAGGCCTGTGCTCTGCCTGACATTCATACCCGACTCTGCTCAAACCACATCAAGGCGCTGCAAAGTGATCCACCGAGGAAGATGGAGGAACAGGCAGCTGTGGGTGGCTGGGACATGAAAGTCCTCTTCCCTCCAGAACATTCTCTCCTACTGGCTGTAAATGCCTCCAGTATTATAGTAAGGCTTTCATTTCTTGGGCTGGAAGCGGGGACACAAGAAGGAATTACATGGCAGGTATATGCATTGGTGACAGGCATCCTACACAACCCAGGAACTTGTTTTTGCTGAATCCTGACCCTGCACCCAGTTCCTTCTCAACCCAGGTAGCCCTGTGAAACTTCCCATGAGGTTTTATCCATGAAACATAACTTCCTTTTCCATATTTGAATATGAAATGAAAAAAGTTGAAATAATGTAAAGTAACCCAGAAAAAAAAAAAAGTAGGCTGAGGGGAGACAGATGACAGATGGAAACAAAAGTGGCAGATGGCAAATAAACGTTTAGAAGATAGACAGGTGTGGGTTTATTACACTTTTCTCTCTACTTTTGTATTTGAAACTTCTACACTAAAAATTTTAATTAAAATATGTTTGTATGAAATCAACATCCATTTATAACCAAAAGAAAAAAAAAAACATCCCATGAAATGACTGTACGGGGAACACCAGTTCAGTTCAGTTCAGTCGCTCAGTCGTGTCCAAACTCTTTGTGACCCCATGAACCGCAGCACGTCAGGCCCCATGTCCATCACCCTTTCCCGGAGTTCACTCAAACTCACGTCCATCGTGTCAGTGATGCCATCCAGCCATCTCATCCTCGGTCGTCCCCTTCTCCTCCTGCCCCCAATCCCTCCCAGCATCAGAGTCTTTTCCAGTGAGTCAGCTCTTCGCATGAGGTGGCCAAAGTACTAGAGTTTCAGGCTTAGCATCATTCCTTCCAAAGAACACCCAGGACCAATCTCCTTTAGAATGGACTGGTTGGATCTCCTTGCAGTCCAGGGACTCTCAAGAGTCTTCTCCAACATCACAGTTCAAAAGCATCAATTCTTCAGCTCTCAGCTTTCTTCACAGTACAAAAATAAATTTTAATGGATTAAAGATTTAAATTTAAGACTGCATAATATAAGACCCCTAGAAGAAAACATAGGCAGATTATTCTTTGACATAAATCATAGCAATATTTTTGGATCTGTTTCCCAAAGCAAAAGAAATAAAAACAAAAATAAAGAAATGGGACTTAAGAACTTTTGCACAGCAAAGGAAATCATCAACAAAGTGAGAAGACAACCTACTTATTTGGGAGAAAATATTTGCAAATGATATGACCAATAAAGGGCAAATATCCAACATATATCAATAGCTTATAGAACTCAACAACAACAAAAAAACCCAAACAATTCAACTTAAAAATGGCAGAAGAATAGACATTTTTCCAAAGAGGAAATGCAGAGGGCCAACAAACACATTAAAAGATGTTCAATAATGCTAATTATCAAGGAAATGTAAGTCAAAATCACAACGAGATATTATCTGATACCTGTTAAAATGGCTATCATCAAAAAAAAAAAACACAACAAATGTTGACTAGGATGTGGAGAAAAGAGAACCCTCATACACTGTTGGTGGGAATGTAAATTTGTTCAGCCACTGCATAAAAGAATACAGAGGTTTCTCAAAATACTAAGAATAGAACTACCATAAAATGCAGCAACTCTACTCTTGGGTATATATCCAAAAGAACAAAAACACACTAAATTGAAAAGGTATATGTTCCCTAATGTCCATAGCAGCATTATTTACAGTAGCTAGGAAATTTAAGCAAACCAAGTGCCCATCACCAGATGAATGGATAAAGATGTGATATGTAATATAATGGAATACTATCCAGCCATTAAAAAAGAAGGAAATTTTGACATTCACAACAACATGGATGGACACTGTGATTGACATTCCCATGGATTGAATGTCACGTGATGACAATCATGTGTCATGAATGTCACATTGATTGACATTCACAACAACATGGACGGACACAACAACTTGCAGGACATTATGTTAAATGAAATAAGTTAGAGAAAAACAAATACTGTATGTATAAATAGATTCTATTATATGTAGAATCTAAAAAACATAAGAAACTAGTGAATAGAACAAAAAAGAGGTAGGCACAGATTTAGAGAACAGACTAGTGATTACCATAGTGGGAGGGTGGAATATTGGGGTAGGGGATTAAAAGGTATAGACTACTAATATTAGGTTAAAATAAGCTACAAGGATAGGGCTTCTCAGGTGGTGCTGGCAGTAAAGAATCTGCCTGCCAACACAGGAGACACAGGTTTGATCCCTGGACAAGGAAGATCTCCTGGAGGAGGAAATGGTAACCCACTCCATATTCTTGCCTGGAAAATTCCACAGACAGAGGAGCCTGGCAACCTACAGTCAGTCCTTGGGGTCACAAAGATTCGGGCATAACTGAGCACACATACACAAGCCACAAGGATATACTGTATAACACAGCATAGGGAGTCAATTTTATAACAACTATCAATAGAGTAAAAGCTTTAAAAATTGTGAATCACAATATTGTACACCTGAGATGTATGTTATACATCAACTATACTTCAAACTTTTTTAAAGAGGAAAATTAATAAATAAATATGTGTGTGCATATACCCACACAAGCACTCAAACATAAGTTTCTAGTTTCCCTCCCTGTTGTTGTTTAGTCACTCAGTCATGTCTGACTCTTTTGCAACCCCAAGGATTGTAGCCTGCCAGGCTCCCCCGTCCCTGGGATTCTCCAGGCAAGAATACTGGAGTGGTTTGCCATTTCCTTCTCCAATGCACGAAAGTGAAAAGAGAAAGTGAAGTCGCTCAGTCATGTCCGACCCTCAGCGACCCCATGGACTGCAGCCTACCAGGCTCCTCCATCCATGGGATTTTCCAGGCAAGAGTACTGGAGTGGGGTGCCATTGCCTTCTCTGGCCTACCTGATATCATTTAAACAGCTATTGGCAATTTGAATTGTAATGTGAACAAGTTTTAAGTTTCTTCATCTTTTTTGAGAGCAGGTTTTCATAGCAAAAGAATAGAAATAAAGCTGAATTCTCAGAAGGCAGAAGGCCATCAGTTGGGGGAGGGAGGAGGCAAATACATTTGGGAGGCCAGAGTCCCTAAAAACATTTGGAAGGATGCTTCTTTACATGGTATTTCAGAACAATCACATTAGGATTGGGAGGTTTGGTGGAAGAATTGAACTGACATTTATTCTTGGCCTTGTGACCTCTGAAGTGTTCATCTTTGTTGTTACCCAAAACGGGTAGTTACCCAAAGTGCTTTTTGTGTCGACCAGTTTGACTATTACGAGGCCAAGCTTTTGCTTTGAGTAAAAGAAAAAAGTGAAAATCACTCAATCATGTCTGACTCTTTGAGACGCTATGGACTGTGGCCTGCTAGGCTCCTCTGTCCATGGAATTTTTCAAGCAAGAATACTGGAGTGGGTAGCCATTCCCTTCTCCAGGGGATCTTCCCGATCCAAGTATCGAACCCAGGCCTCTGCATTGCAGGCAGATTCTTTATTGTTTGAGCCACCAGGGGAAAACTTTGCTTTGAGGTGTAAGCTTTAAAAGTTTGTGGGCCAGCCCACCTACAGTTTCAAGTTAATGACACTATTCATTTCTCTGATCCCAAGGACACCTGTGGATCTGGTCTCAACCTCCAGCAGATTTAGATTTCACTTCTTGTCCATATTTTATTGAACCATTCTATTCAAGCTTCTCTAAAAGGTCACCCTTCAAGATAGTATGAAATGGAGGAAGTTGGTCTCCTCACCCACCATCCCCATGTCTCTCTCTTGCCATTACATCCCCTTCCCAACTCAGGCTGTTCTCCTGTTCAAAAACTAATCAGTGAAAAAGAATTATTCGATAGGAACATCAATGCTTAAAGCCTTCAGCAATAGGGGTCTGCCTAAATAAATTGGAGTTATCCACACAATGGAATATTTACACAACTGTTAAAAAGGAAACATTAGATCAATAGAGACTGACATGAAAAATCTCAAGATACACTATTTAGAGAGTGGTGAAAGTCCTGTTGCCCTGCGGGCTTGAAGGGAAGAATTCATTCTCCACATAGAGAGGAAGAGTCTTACCTGTTAATCACTAGAAGTGATCACTGACAAAGCCCGTGGCTCAGGGGAAAGTCAGATCTAAATGGTTGAGCACGGTAGGATGGCAGAGTTTTAAAATGGCCCTGTGCCTTTTTCCAGGAAAAAGCAAAGCTAATCTCCTCTACACAGAGTCTGACAGCAGCTGAAAGGATCAAAGTCAGGCAAAACTTTTGTATACTCATGCCAGGCTTTTGGGGATGGAAAGCTGTTACCTTAAGATCCAAACCCATAAGTTATAAGTTTCTTAGCATCCAGCATTCTCTTTGTTTATTTTCTGCTTTTCACATCTGGTCCTAAAGAAAGATCTTTGAAAATACCAAGGGATCTGTTTCATGATGGGGACAAAGAAGGAAAGAAAGTGTGCTTCCTGGCTGTACATTTCAAAGGAGTAATTCCATGCCCTCTAGCAGGGTGACTACACAGCAGGAGAGGAAGTGAACGTCAAGGGGTCAAGCTCTTTCTGCTCTTGCTCCAATCTGGATATTTTCTTTTTTAAAATTGTATTTATTATTTATTCATTTTTGGCTGTACTGGGTCTTCTTTGCTGTGCTCAGACTTTCTGCAGTTGTGGTGAGTGGGCGCTACTCTCTGTTAATAGTTCTGGAGTGTGGGCTTCTCATTGCAGTGGCTTCTCTGGCTGCAGAGCACAGGCTCTGGGGCATGCGGGCTTCAGTGGTTGTGACAAGTGGGCTCAGAAGTTGCGGCACGTGGGCTCGAGAGTGCAAACTCAGTAGTTGTGGCGCATGGGCTTAGTTGCCCCATGCCTTGTGGGATTTTCCTGGACCAGGGATCGAGCCCTGCATTGGCGGGTAGATTCTTAATGATTGGACCACCAGGGAAGTCCCAATCTG
Organism: Aepyceros melampus; assembly: GCA_006408695.1. Taxonomy (NCBI): domain Eukaryota; kingdom Metazoa; phylum Chordata; class Mammalia; order Artiodactyla; family Bovidae; genus Aepyceros; species Aepyceros melampus. Next base: position 200,961 of record SJXQ01004671.1, read on the forward strand.
GATATTGACATGGATATCCTCTGATCTTTTGCTGGGTAAATGGCTGTGTGGGACAAAAACTACATTTCCCAAACTTGCCAGTTCCAGTCAATTGACTAAGTCCTGGCCAAAGAAAAGTAAGAAGACACAGTAAGTGTAATGGTAAGCGCAATTTCTGAACAGAGTTCTTAAAGACAGAGAGCCTGGCTTCTCCTGCTTTCTTTTTCCAGCTGGTTGAAACATATGGCTGGAGCTTGAGCAGCCTTTGGACCTGAGAATAAAGTCTAGAACAGAACTGAATATAAGATTACCAAGGAGACTGTAGAGATGGCTCTTGTGCCTCCTCCTCTACTTTCATTAAAACAAAACAGAACAACAACTCATTCCTTCAGGTGTCCTAGAAATGCTATTCCCTTGTCCTCCAGCCCGCCCTGGGGCCACCAGCCAGGATGCAGAATCTATGGGCAGTAGGTAAGAAGGAGGTTCTGTCCTCTTTATTTCAGAACACCTCCAATCAATTCCTTTAACAATTGAAGTGACAAGGTCAGGATGGCCCAATTATAGTTACCAGTGTTTCCACGAGTCTTTCAGAAAGAACCCCAATTATGACATGGGGCTCCTTATTCCCTTTCCTCCTATAACCCAGATTTAACCCAGATTAAGACAAATTTTAACAACATTTAATCAGAATTGGCCCTTCCTTTCAGATTCACTTATCTCAGGTAGAACTACTTCCAAGAAGCAGATTTTTTTTTTTAAGTCCTAACAGGAAAGGCCAGTACTCTCAAGGCTGAACCTATGGATAAAATTTAAAATGTGAAAGCAAAGATACTTCCCAATCAGCAGGGACTGGTTTTGTTGGAAAATCAACCAGAAGATGGATACACCAGCAACATGTGGTTACAACATTAAAAAAAGGAACCCTTTGGTTGTTAAGACTTTATGGTGGTGTTAGGAAAGAGAAGTCGTCCTATATACTACCAAGTAGAAGAAGCTTAAGAGAGAGAAGGTGGAACTGATTTCTCTGAAATACTCTAAGGCTGATGACATTGGCAACGCTGGCGCCCTCCCTGAGGCTTTCTGGTAGCATCTTCACAGCAAGCTGTCTTGACATACATGATTAGGCAAGTGTTGTCTAATCCTTGCTTCAGGGACTTCTCTGGTGGTCCAGTGGTTAAGACTCCGCACTTCCAATGCAGGATTCAATCCCTGGTTGGGAACTAAGATCCTAAATGCCATGTGTTATAGTCAAAAAAAAAAAGACTCTTTGCTTCAACAGTAAACATGTGTGTTAATACAAAACCAGAATGACCTTAAACATTGAATTTTATTCCAATGTTTTAAAATGAAGACCTTACTTTCAAAAAGACAAAACTATAGTGGTAGAGAACAGTGATTGCTAGAGGTTATGAGTGGGGAGAGGATGTGATTACTAAGGGGCAGCAAAATGGAGCTTTTCTGGGTGATGGGAAGTTCTGTATCCTGATCTGTGCTGGTGGTGGTCCCACAAATGTATGTATGTGTTAAAACTTACATAGAATTATACATCAAAAATTTTCAAGGTTATTGAATGATAGCCTTTTAATTCGGAGAAGGCAATGGCACCCCACTCCAGTACTCTTGCCTGGAAAATCCCATGGATGGAGGAGCCTGGTAGGCTGCAGTCCATGGGGTTGCTAAGAGTTGGATAGGACTGAGAAACTTCCCTTTCACTTTTCACTTTTGTGCATTGGAGAAGGAAATGGCAACCCACTCCAGTGTTCTTGCCTGGAGAATCCCAGCGATGGGGGAGCCTGGTGGGCTGCTGTCTATGGGGCCTCACAGCGTCGGACACGACTGAAGCGACTTAGCAGCAGCAGCAGCCTTTTAATTAGTTAAATTAAAACAAATTAAATTTTAGAAGGTCTTTCCTAAGCAGTCAAAAAATAAGCAGACCCATAGGCTAGTTCATGAAGAAACTATCATTGGAGATGTCTAAACAGCCAGCATCCAGGTGCCAGTCTTGTGACGTTATTCACATACAGAGGCCACAAAGTCACTTGCAGATGGTCACAGAGATGGGGAAAATGGAGCAGTAACGAAACTAGTTACACAAAAACGAGTACATCTTTTTACAGAGAAGCATTTTCCATGCACAGGGACTCACAGGAGACCTCCAAAGTGTGCAAAATAAAGCAGCTTGCAAATATGAAAAAGAAAACGAGCTCTACCTAACTAGGTAATCAGAAAAGTCATCACCAGAAACAAAACCACCCTATATACCCTACACACCCTAAACATCGAGAGCCATCCTCCACAGATACCAGCACCAGCACAAAGCTTGCTGCCTGAGGAGCAGCCAATGACTCACAGAAACCCAGAACCAACATGCAGCTGGGAAAGAGGCTGGCACATGGGAAGGAAAGTCCCAAAATGAGATAAAATTTTCCATCAGTACAATATGATGGGAGCACAGAATCAAACTTAGGTTAATTTATGGCCATGGATAGTGGTAAAGAACCCGCCTGCCAGTGCAGAAGACGTAAGAAACTTGGGTATGATCCTTGGGTCAGGAAGTAGGAAATGGCAACCCTCTCCAATATGCTTGCCTGGAAAATTCCATGGGTAGAGGAGCCTGGCCCTGGGGTCACAAAGAGTCGGACACGAATGAGCATGCACACAGTATCACTGGTCCTGCTCACAGTGCCGATAGTCTCGCTGTTCATGCTGTCCGCACTGTTTGCGGAACTAACCCAGGGTAGGCAAGGCACAGGCTAAGAGGCTGCAAGAAGACTTGAGGAGCCATAGGAACTATAGACACGTTTATTCTCTCCTGGCTTGCATGGCAGCTGTAACATAGCCTCTCTCCCGGCTCATGCAGCCGCCGTAGCAACAGCCATAACATAACCATAACGTAGCCAAAACATAACCTCATATAACATAACCATGATGTCACTCCAATACAGCAGCAGCAGTGGCCAGGGCTTTCATGCTGAAGCTCATACAGGCGTACTGCACAAAGTAACCCGTGAGCAAGCGAGGACCTCATGGTGTGCCTGCACAGTGCTAGAAGTGATCTCAGCTGTTACACAGTTACTATTTACAAAATGTGGGGCAGGAGCGAGGCGAGAGAGCATGACCACACCATCTTGGCTGACTTGCTCTTTCCCTACACACATGCACAAAGAATTTGAGATTTCCCACCCACCTGAGACTGGTGCCTGCCATGCCAGTGAAACTCACAGGCTGGTCACCGTTGTTGACTAAGTGGTGTTTCTTCTCCTCCTCCCACTCCCTGCCCACAGGACAGACAGGGCTGCTGTCTATGCCCTGCACAGTGACTTCAGCTGCAGCTGAGACTGCTGGTCCCCATGCATGGTCCAAGGAACCAACTCAAGCACCCTCCGGGTTCTGCTTGTCTGCCCTAGGGCTTTCTTCCTCCAGATCCCAGTTATTAAGAGCAGTCTCAAGATATTAACACCTGCAAGGGCAAACCCTCAACTGATGACATTGCAAGTCAGTCCATAAAACCACCAGCCTCCCCCTGCAGAGGGATGACTCTGACAGGTCCTCATCAGAACTGAGCCCAGTTGCCCATGTGGCACCAGCTCACTATGACTCTTCCCCCTTGTCCATCTCCCTCACCCCTCTCCCTTGGATCTTTGCTGCTGCTGCTGCTGCTTCAGTCGTGTCCGTCTCTGTGCGACCCCACAGATGAGCCTACCAGGCTCCCCCATCCCTGGGATTCTCCAGGCAAGAACACTAGAGTGGGCTTGCCATTTCCTTCTCCAATGCATGAAAGTGAAAAGTGAAAGTGAAGTCGCTCAGTCATGTCCGACTCAGCGACCCCATGGACCACAGCCTACTGCTCCCCAATTCTTTTTTCAGGCTCCTCAGTTTGGGGAAACCCACACTGAAGACAAACGGCTAGACTATTACTCTCTACTCCATCGCACTCATTCTGTGAGGTCCTAGAGCCAGCGCCTGAAACAGAACTGCACATTTCCACCTAATGCCAATGGCTGGAAAAACATAAATCTCTTAGTGTCAGTAAACCGGCTAAGATGTTTTAGCCGTTTCTAGGGAGGACTCTGGAGCCTCCTCCCCATTATCTCACTTGTATGTAACCATTTTAGGAAGCTGTTCATGCTTCTCACTCCCAGCCTGGGTTCCCTGTGGCCCGCTGGCCGTAAGCAGAAGATCCTGGCTGTTTTGGTTTTCTGCCCCTATCTGTATAATGAGCCCCAGGAGGTTGGCGCTCTAAGCATTTCAGTGCCCACTATTACTCTCTACTCCATCGCACTCATTCTGTGAGGTCCTAGAGCCAGCGCCTGAAACAGAACTGCACATTTCCACCTAATGCCAATGGCTGGAAAAACATAAATCTCTTAGTGTCAGTAAACCGGCTAAGATGTTTTAGCCGTTTCTAGGGAGGACTCTGGAGCCTCCTCCCCATTATCTCACTTGTATGTAACCATTTTAGGAAGCTGTTCATGCTTCTCACTCCCAGCCTGGGTTCCCTGTGGCCCGCTGGCCGTAAGCAGAAGATCCTGGCTGTTTTGGTTTTCTGCCCCTATCTGTATAATGAGCCCCAGGAGGTTGGCGCTCTAAGCATTTCAGTGCCCACTGGAGGGCTTGTGATTTCTTCCCTAATCAGGGAGGTGAAAGGGCAGTTCAGGGAAGACTCTTCCCCTGCATCTGACATTAGCATCGCACCAGACGGCCCACCTTCCCCCTCTCTCATCAATCTGCTCAAGCCCGTCACCCTCCAGCCACAACTGCTCAGGTTAAGATGCACCAAGACTGAAAGTTGCCACTTGATTAAGATAAAAATAAATTAATCAAAATATGTAACACATCCCTCCTTTGAACAGATGGCTGGGGAGCTTGCCTCATAACGTTGAACATCAAAAATGAATCAGAGGCTCATCTCCCTGCATAATCAAGAATTCGCTCACTGTTTCTACTGCAGCCAGGCAGGAGCTGGAGATGCCATAGGCAAAGGCTGAGAACCCACTGATCCCTATCTCAAGCCTCTCCTTAGCCTTGTTCTCTGTCAGACAACACTCCTCTGCATCAGACACCATGTCAGTGTGGGCATGGGGATGAGGAGACAGGAGAATATAAAATAAATGAAAGATGTGTCAGTCTATCCCTTCCAAAGTGCTCGTTACCCTTTATCAGACTGCACCTGTTGACACTTTTTCCAAAGAAAAAGTGTTCCAGTCACCTCTTGTTTTTTTTTTTGTTTTTTTTTTTTTTTTATCTCTTGGAGACATCCCAGTCCAGATACTTGTCACTTCACTCTGGTTACAACTCTTGGGCACATTGCATTATGATTTATTTGTTTACTTGTCTTAGCTCCCTTGAGCTCTTTGAAGACAAGGATAATTTCTTATGTGACTTGCTATCACAGAACCCAGCAAAGACTTAAATAAATGTTTGATGTATGAATAAAAATAAATGGAAAATTGAAAGAGCCTCTCAGTTGGTCTCCCTCCATTCCCCTTGTTCTATTCCACACGGATGCCAGTATAAGTCTTTGCAAAACTTTCAATCAGACAAATCTATTGTTGCTATGAAATTATCTCCAAGATTTAGGATGAGGCAAAAAAAAGGAAGACCCAGAACAATGTATGTATAACACATGTATAATTGATTTAAATGGAAGCAAGGGACATGTATATATATGGATGTGTGCATATATATAATTCTAAGATTTCACTCTACCTGCCTCCCCATCCACTTCTTGCCCACTCCACACTAGCAGTAACTCAAGGAGGGTCTGATTCTGCCAGATTCTCAAACAGCTGGCTCCACAGTTTGCAGGGCCCAAGGGTTAGGGAAAATATGAGATCTTTTTTGAAAGGCATTAAGACTCAAGATAGTAGCAGCAGAGCATGACACCAAGCACAGGTCCTTCTGAGCCTGTTACCTGTGTAACCACACAAATCACATGCCCATGAAATGGTCCCTCATCTCAGACCTCTTCCGAAGGGGAAAAACAGCTTCTCAGAGAGAGTGTCAGAGAGAAATGAGCCATCTCCCACCCCAGCTTCTCCATCCAGGCAGACTCTGACATCCTAAGCTCCTTCCTAGATATTCGCTCAATATTTTGATTAAAAACCATGATAAACTTGTGGATTCAACAAAAGGAGAAATTGATGTTTTAATACAACTCATTAGAGTACCTTTATTAACTCCAGAAATAAAAAAAAGAGATATAAAATAGAAAGATTAGTTTAAAATCAACACTGCACTGGTGAGGGCAGCTGCAATTCCAGAAACATTAATTGCTGGGTCGTCTCATTACTGATTAAATAAGAAATCTCAAATACCATTAGACAATTGTGATTAATTGTATGTCATTCTAATTGAATGTGTGGTTTATTGCCTTCCCTGGATCAGCAGGTCACCTTCCTGTTGCGTATATTTATTTGCAAAGGGCACGTCTATACATTGATGGCACGTGAGCCATTATTTCTCAGACAGCCCTACAACCCTCAGAGTTGCATCCTAAAAAATGACTGCATTTGCAGGTGGGGAAGGAGTGTGTGGTGCAGTAAGAAACCTAAGATAATGAAAATAAATTCCACTTAATGTCATGGCTGGGCACTTTTCCCTCTCATATTATTACCAGGCTCTAGGTCTTCGGACATCAGAGTTGCTGACCGTCCCTCTGGCTTTGGAGTCACTTGTGGACTCAAGAGGGTGGGGCATCTTTTGGGCTTAAGGAAGCATCCTGAATCTTTGAAACTTGATCTAACTAGGACTATGCAGAAATGAAAAACCTTGGAGCTAATTGCTCCCTCACTCATGCTAAGAAGCCAGGCAGAAGAGTCTCCTAAGGCCCATTCATTTTCATTTCCCAAGGACAAAGGTACAAAATCAATTTTGCTTTCACTCTGACTGGTTGTTGCTACCCCCTTATCCCATGGGACGGGGACTATACTCTCCCTTCCCTAGTCTTACTTCGCTTGGATTGGAACCATGGTGAAGCGGGAAGAGCATCAGGCCACCCGCTTGTGAGATCCAATCCCCACCAGGCACATCATCCAAAAAGGGAACAGGGCGGCATCGGCCCGCGCTGCCCTGGAGGGATTATGTGGTCAGACATTCTTGGGAGCTTGTTGTTGCACACACGCTACACACACACACACACACACGCACTGCTTGAGTCTACTGTTTGGAACTCAGGGGAGGGTCAAACAGGAAGCAGAGACATGGGGAAGCTTGTACTCAGGAAGGCCTTGCAGGTTCCTGCTCGGTTTCAGTCCCCTCCTTTTCCTGCTCCTCAATCCCAAGGGGAGCAGGGACGGACAAGAAAGGGAATAAAGTTCTGGGTAGAGAGGTTAATCACAGACTCAGCAGGGGAACTCAGTTTTAGGGCTCAGTTTCACCTTCTTCCCATTGGTATCCATGTCTTCTCTCTTTTGCTTTCTCCATCTAGGTATTCCTTTCGCCCCTCCCACACTCACAAAGAGCATGATTTTAAAAATGGCTAAAAGGAAAGACTTGTGGTACTGCTACTGATAGCAAGTCAGGCCCTCTGGGGCTCCTGGACACAAAAGCCTTTCTGTGACCCCCATTTCTTGATTACAGGAGACAGGCTTCATTCAGCCTCCATCACCTTCCCTGAGTTCCAATGGGCAGGTTCCAACAGTTGCTATTAAGGAAGAGAAGAGAGGTGAAACAAGGGAGGAGCAGAACATAAATACTTAAACATATCTTTGAGCTATTTTGCAGATTCTGAAACCCCTACCATGTGGGAGAAATTAACTATATGCTGCCCACAAGCAAGTAGACCCAAGACCGGTTAGAACCAGAAGGTTAATAATGCTCCCACTTAGCTCACACCAACCAATCAGAAGAATGTCCACAAGCTGGTCACGCCCTCCTCTTTGAACCATTACTATTAAACTCCACACTACCCCTACCCCTCCAGGTTGGGACACACAGTTTTGAGGGCATTAGTCCCCGTGGGCACCTTTGCCTGGCAAGGCAATAAAGCTGTTCTTTCCTCCTTTATTCAAAACTCTGTCTCCGAGAATTAATTCGATGTTAGGTACAGACGCCAGATTCGGCTTCGTTGTGTCGGTAGATCACAGACAGAAAAGGGCTCTACCAAAATAGCCCTGTTGCTGCTTTCAGCCGGCTTCCTGGCCCGCACTTCTGTGGGCAGAGAAGGCCTGCGTTCCAAAGAGCAGACTCAAACAGTGTGTGTGTCTATGTGTGTATCTGCGCTACCTGAAATAAACGATGAAGGAAGTAAAATCACCAGGCTGACAGCGGCTACGAGACGCATGGACAGGAAGGCTTGCTTTCTGTTCCATCAATTCTTCTTTGGTACAAAGCAAAAATCAATAACAGCTCACTTCCAATTTACAACTTTCCCAATTTGGAGGTTCAACTTTTAAGCCTCCTTTAAACACGTTGTCCTAACTTGGGCCTCAGTTCCTGAGCACAGACTCTCTGCACATAGTCCGTAAACACGGCCAAGAGAGGGTCCTTGGGAAGCCAGGGCCTCAGCCATCTCTGAGAAGGGTGTCTCTATATCCGAATTTGTAGTCAAAGACCCCGGCCTGCTCTGGTTCTGGAATCTCATTTCATTTCTGCCGTGGACTTCGCAGGCTGGTAGGTGTGACAAATTGTCTTATCTTTGTCTAACCTTTGTTGGACCCATGCTGGCTTCAGGTTTCACTTTAATATATGACTTCAGTTTAATAGCAAAGTGGTTCTCTTAAACATGTCAGATTGTAAAATGCTGAGTCATTCACCAAGAAAATACTGGTCCTGAGTAGAAATTAGAATCACTGGGGCACACAGAATAAGACCACATATCTTCGGTCTAAATAGAGGGAGATGGAGCTTAAGTTTAGATTAAATTTAGAAAGTAGTTCTGAGCTCCAAAGACACTGTGTGCTCTGAGACAAGAATGAATCAGCTAGAAGGAGGAAGCATCCTTAAAATAGTGTTATACCTAAAAGCAAACACAGTGAAACCAGAGCAGATGTGACATTCAACCTTTTATTTACTTAACCACTGACTACACTGTACTAAATGGGACACAACTATGAAGACAGCCTAGCAAACAGATTAGAAGTGTAAGAAGGGATACAATCCTGCCCACAGGCATATAAGATTCTTTTATTTTTGCTTTATAAGTATCTTGGCTTTGCATTTATAAGTGAATTAAACTACCCAGTAATAATACATGAATGACTGAATCCTAAAATCAGTAGGCAAATCATAAGAAACAGGATATGTATACAGTGTCTCCTCGCCAAACACTTATTACAAAAGTAAAAGCAGTTAGTGTACAGGGGAGACAGCTGGGGCAAGCGCCACCTTAAATAAGAGCTCAAAGTCAACACCGCAGGTACCAGGACAAAGAGAGGCCACGCACCTCCTGATATGATGCTCTGAGAAGGACACACATCACTTCTGGGGTGCTCTTGCCAAAAATGAATAGCCTGGATGTAAGTCACAATGAGACATCACATAAACCTAAATTAAAAACACCAAAGCAGATAACTGGCCAGTTCAGTTCAGTAGCTCGGTCGTGTCCAATTCTTTGCGACTGCGTGGACTGCAGCACGCCAGGCTTCCCTGTCCATCACCAACTCCTGGAGCTTGCTCAAACTCATGTCCATTGAGTCAGTGATGCAATCCTACCATCTCATTCTCTGTCATCCCCTTCTCCGCCTGCCTTCAGTCTTTCCCAGCATCAGGGTCTTTTCCAATGAGTCAGTTCTTCACATCAGGTGGCCAAAGTCTTAGAGCTTCAACTTCAGCATCAGTCCTTCCAATGAATATTTAGGACTGATCTCCTTTATAATTGACTGGTTTGATCTCCTTGCTGTCCAAGGGACCCTCAAGAGTCTTCTCCAACACCACAATTCAAAAGCATCAATTCTTAGGTGCTCAGCTTTCTTGATGGTCCAACTCTCAGATCCATACATAACTACTGGAAAAACTGTAGCTTTGACTAGATGGACCTTTGTTGGAAAAGTAATGTCTCTGCTTTTTAATATACTGTCTATGTTTGTCATAGCTTTTCTTCCAAGGAACAAGCGTCTTTTAATTTCATGTCTGCAGTCACCATCAGCAGTGATTTTGGAGCCCAAGAAAATAAAGTCTGTCACTCTTCCCATTGTTTCCCCATCTATTTGCCATGAAGTGATGGGACCAGGTGCCATGATCGTAGTTTTCTTAATGTTGAGCTTTAAGGCAGCATTTTCACTCTCCTCTTTCACCTTCATCAAGAGACTCTTTAATTCCTCTTCACTTTCTGCCATTAGGATGGTGTCATCTGCATATTTGAGGTTATTGATATTTCTCCCAGCAATCTTGATTCCAGCTTGTGCTTAATCCAGCCTGGCATTTTGCATGATGTACTCTGCATATAAGTTAAATAAGCAGGGTGACAATATACAGCCTTGACATACTCCTTTCCCAATTTGGAACCAGTCCATTGTTCCATGTCTGGTTCTAATTGTTGCTTCTTGACCTGCATACACATATCTCAGGAGGCAGGTAAGGTGGTCTGGTATTCCCATCTCTTTAAGAATTTTCCACAGCTTGTTGTGATCCACACAGTATCCACTACATTTGACATAGTCAGTAAAACACATGTTTTTCCGGAACTCTCTTGCTTTTTCTATGATCCAACAGATGTTGGCAATTTGATCTCTGGTTCCTCTACTTTTTCTAAACCCAGCTTGAACATCTGGAAGTTATCAGTTCTCACAATGTTAAAGCCTAGCTTGGAGAATTTTGATCATTACTTGGCTAGCATGTGAGATGAGTACAATTGTACAGTAGTTTGAACATTCCTTGGCATTGCCTTTCTTTGGGATTGGAGTGAAAACTGACCTTTTCCAGTCCTGTGGCCACTGCTGAGTTTTCCAAATTTACTGGTATACTGAATGCAGCACTTTCACAGCATCATCTTTCAGGATTGGAAATTTCTCAACTGGAATTCCATCACCTTGACTAACTGTGTTCATAGTGATGCTTCCTAAGGCCCACTTGACTTCACATTCCAGGATGTCTGGCTCTAGTTGAATAATCACACCATCATGGTTATCTGGGTCTTTAAGATCTTTTTTCTATAGTTCTACTGTATATTCTTGCCACCTCTTCTAAACATCTTCTTCTGTTAGGGCCATTACTAGGGAAGGGAATGACAAACAACTTCAGTATTCTTGCCTTCAGAACCCCATTAACAGGATGTAGAGGCAAAAAGATAGCTGGCCAGCACTCTTCAAACATGAAAGGGTCATCAGAGACATTTTAAAACCAAAGAACCGTTTCAGATGAAAGGACACTAAGCAGGCAGGACCATCATAGGTAAAGTGTGATCCTGGATGGGATCCTCGAAATGAGCAAGGGCCTAGTGGAAAAACTGGCAAAATCTGAGTTAAGTTCACAGACTAGATAATAGTATGTATCAGTGCTAATAATTCTGATTATCGTCCTCTAGGTTATATAAGATGTTGACATTTGGGGGAGTCTAGGTGAGGGGAATTTCTCATCCAGTTTTTGCAACTTTTTTCTGAAGTCTGAGATGAATTCAAAATGAAAAAAAATAAAATGTTAAGTGAATTAAAAGATCTCAATCTAGCAATTGAAGGAGAGAAAGTTTTGATAACTTGAAAATATAATAGTATAATCAAAACTATATGAAACCAGGTATATAAATAATGAAGCAACCATATGGAGTTTCTTTTTTCCTATAATTATGTAAAATCTGCACATTTTTCATCAAGATGGACAACATGAGCTTTGAGGCTAGAGGACCAGGTGTGAAGTGAGGCAGAGGCTCTGTTCCCTGGGAGAAGCAACCACCGCCACCTGGAGGCCTGGGCACTTTCCCTGAGTTTCTCTTAGCTCCATCTCCTTCTCCACTGAACAATCCATCTTGGTGGCCTTGCTAAGAGGTATTAAAGGACAGTGCAAACCGAGGGTCCCTGTCCCCCTTCAGAGCAGGGCAAGGCCGTGTTGCTGGGCAAGCAGTCGAGCCACCCAGGCTTGCCTGGTCTGAGGGCACAGCGGCCTTCACTCTGGGACCACTGAATGTACAGTCCCCGGCCTTTGTTTCTGTGTCTCCAAGACTAGGAATGGGCAAGGGTCCTCTGCAGAGGGACAGGACCAGCCCCCCCCCTACTTACCACCCCTGTCATGCCATTTGGGATCTAAGCTGCAGCTCCCCACAGCCTCCTGAGTCCTCTGCTGCTCTCTCTCTCTCTCTCTCTCTCATCAGCACACTCCTGCTGCCAGGCTGCCATGCAGAGATGCAGTTTACACTTTACATCAACAACCTGCTGCCACCTGTGGCAAAGGCAGAGACGCCCGGAGGCAAGCAGTCGAGCCACCCAGGCTTGCCTGGTCTGAGGGCACAGCGGCCTTCACTCTGGGACCACTGAATGTGCAGTCCCCGGCCTCTGTCTCTATGTCTCCAAGACTAGGAATGGGCAAGGGTCCTCTGCAGAGGGACAGGACCAGCCCCCCCCACTTACCACCCCTGTCATGCCATTTGGGATCTGAGCTGCAGCTCCCCACAGCCTCCTGAGTCCTCTGCTGCTCACTCTCTCTCTCTCTCTCTCTCTCATCAGCACACTCCTGCTGCCAGGCTGCCATGCAGAGATGCAGTTTACACTTTACATCAACAATCTGCTGCCACCTGTGACAAAGGCAGAGATGCCCGGCAGGCAGGCGCCTGGGTCCAGCAGGAGACAAGAGACTGGTGGGCTTGGGCCCCATCAAGCTCTTCTTCACAGAGACTGGGGTGGGAGCCTGTAGGGGTGCCCCATCCCGCCCCAGACATAGGGAGGTCTCATTCATTCCTCATCCACAGTACTCACAGCTGCTGCTGTCAGCTCATTCTCAACCCTCTAGAGGGTGTGCGTGCGTACACACACACACACACACACACACCTGTTCTTGAGAAGAGTATAGAAACCTATGGTTCCTCCAGACCCTCACTGCCTGGTTCACAGGGCCAGGGGCCAGGCAGGCTGTGTTTATTAGTATCTGCCCAGAAAAGTCACTTTCTGACCCTTACCCCTGTTCCTGCCCACCTGCCCATTCTCTGATGGCAACTAGAGAGCAGGAAAGCTATTTCCCAGCCTCTGGGTACTGGTCTCCTCTGCCCAAACGGCTAAGTCAACAAGAGTCTATGGAACCCTCCTGTCTGTCAAATAAGCCACAGCTGTCAAGAGACCTGCAGAAGCCTTCAAAGTCAGACAGACGGGGATGCAAGTTTGGCCCTAGAGCTTGCTGGCTGTGCATCCTTGTCTAGGTCACGACCTTTCGGATTTCGATGACCTCAGCTGTACAAAAGAGGAAGTAAGTATGATACCTTGCAAGGTTGTTCTGAGGCTCAAACGAGATAATGTCTACTAATCATCTGGCGCAGGGTATGGCACACCCCAGACAGTCAGTAAATGTTTAGTTTCAACCCCCTTAATAATACAGTTATTGCTAATGGAGCATGCCAGTCCCTGGGGTGGGCACTTTACCTAAATCATCTCATGTAACCTCACCGGAAACCTACAAGGCAATGATCTTCATCCTTTAACAGAACTCAAGCAACTTGCGCAAGGTCATCCAGGCAGGAAGTGGGAGAGCTGGGCTCTCCTTCTGATCCCAAACACAAGTCTTTCTGGTCTTCACCGCCTGGGCTCACCTAGCTTTGTCACACATCAGGACTGGGCTGACATCAAAAAAAGGGGCAACTGGGAGACTCCAGGTTCTGGAACCAGAAGCAGCGGCAGGAAGGAAGTCCAGTCCAAGATCCATAGCAGCAACCCCAGGGGTGGAAGGAAGGGAAGGAGCACCTCAGCTTGAAGAAATACCACACAAACAGATGGAGTCACACACCAGCTTGGCTGGAGGAGTAGGGTGGGCAGCGAGTCTGCCTGGCCGCCTGAGCACAGCGGGGGAACCTGGGTTGAAGGACACTCAGTGCCACGTGGGAGGTATGCTGGTCAGATTACCTTGCTCTTCAAAGTGTGGTTTCAGGACCAGCAGCATCTCCTGGAAGACTGTTAGAAATACAGAACCCCAGGCCCTCTCAGACCACCTGAATCAGAATCCACACTGAACAATATTCACAGGTGTTTCTTATGTACATTTGAGTTTGAGAGCCACTGCCTCAGATGGTGGCTGGACCCTAGTCACTAAACTAGGGAAAACATAGAGCAGTGGTTCTCAAGCTAGGCTGGATACTGAATCACCTGGAGAACTTTAAAAAATCTCAACGCCCAGAGCCAACCCCAGATCACTTATATCAGAATTGGGTATCAGTGTTTTAAAACTCCCCGATGAGTAGTTAGTGATTGCTAAGAGGAAAACTTCTGGAATGAGATTCAAATTGACTCTATTTACTGATGATGTCACCTTGGGCATGTCAGCTCATACCCAGAATCCTCATCTGGATAATGACATTATCCAGGCCACAAGGTTGTAAGCATTTGTGACCCAGGAACCCAAAGCACCCTTGCAAACTCATGCCAGAAAAGCTGCACCTACTCTTTTTGCGTCTCACATCACAGCAGCTCAAAACCAAAGGAAGTGAGACCTTATTCCTTTGGATTTTATCATTTTATTTCACCCTAATCCACCTACCCTATCTCACCCCACCCCACACACACATGTCCCGAGAAGGTACAAGAGAGGGAAACCATCCTCTGGATTTGCCTCACTTGAACTTGAGTTTCCTGGCTTCCCAGGTGGCTCAGTGGTAAAGAATCCGCCTGCCAATACAGGAGATGCAGGCGACTCGGGTTTGATCCCTGGGTCAGGAAGATCCCCTGAGCCAGAAAAGCAGCACCTAATCTTTTTGAGTCTCACATCACAGCAGCTCAAAACCAAAGGAAGTGAGACCTTATTCCTTTGGATTTTATCATTTTATTTCACCCTAATCCACCTACCCTATCTCACCCTACCCCACACACACACTGTCCCGAGAAGGTACAAGAGAGGGAAACCATCCTCTGGATTTGCCTCACTTGAACTTGAGTTTCCTGGCTTCCCAGGGGGCTCAGTGGTAAAGAATCCGCCTGCCAATACAGGAGATGCAGGCGACTCGGGTTTGATCCCTGGGTCAGGAAGATCCCCTGGAGAAGGAAATGGCAACCACTCCAGTATTCTGGCCTGGGCAATCTCATGGACAGAGGAGCCTGGCAGGCCTACAGTCCATGAGATCACAAGAGAGTCAGACGCAACGTAGCAACGAAACAACAACAACAACTCCCGAGTTTCCCACCTACCCCCGTCCTTCTCATCTCCGGCTCAACACCCTGCGGGCACATGATACACTGAAGGAATGGGAGAAAGAACAGCCACGCCTGAGCTCCCAGGCCTTAGGGTATGACAACCCAGTCAGCACCGTTAGCTCCGGAGTCTTGTCTAGGATGATGCACGTGAGTACTTGTCACGTGGACAGGGGCTCAAGCATATGACTTCAGTCTCAACACAGCCTCTGTCTTTTGGTCAGATCAGAACGGGTCAACTGCAGACTGAGACAGGAGGTCTGGCCAGGAGAAGCAGGTGCCTGGGGAAGACCTGGGCTCACCTGCGAGCCTTCAGGTGGGGGGTGTTCAGAATTTCATGCTTCATCCAGCTTTCCCTCTGATGTACCTATGACACTGGATGAACTGTCTCACCACACTCAGTTCCCACCTGTCCGCCTGGTGTTGCACAAATCTCTATCAGTCACTGCAATACTGTCGGAATGTTATGAATAGTCCTCCTGATGCAATTAACAAAGAATGGCTTACATTTACAGACATTTGATTCTACTTAAAGCCCATGATAGATGGTAAACAAAATATCATTATCTCCACTTTATAAATGTAAAAACTGGAATTTGGGTCCACCGATAAATCCGCTCAAACTGTTGAAGTTTTATGTTGAAGGCTAATGTGGAGAATAAAACCCAGGACTTTTGATGTCCATGCCAGTGCTCTGGCAGACTGCTAGCTCCAGCTGCATTCCACTAAATGGATCCATGAGAAACATATTCCATTTCTACCTCCATAGAGAAAAGCATTGGTGCAGGGGTGCCCTGTCCAGTTGCGAGTGGTCCTGCTTGAGAAGTGAAGGGAGAGGTTAATTCCCAAATAAAGTCACTGCTAGAAAGTTGCAAAATGTGGGTTTCATACTAAAGAGTGTCTCTGATTGGATGGATGCAGGAACAATGCCAAGGAAAGTGTAATGGGAGACAGCTGGAGACACAGGTGTGCAGACTTACAAATTAACTCCGAAACTCTTCACAAGGGCTCCCCCCAAAACCCTCAGCTCAAAGGGAAGACTGGTGCTCTCATCCACCCAAGTAACCTAGGCCTGAGAGGAAGGTCATGGTCAGGAACCCCTGTTCCCCTCAGGATAGGACCTAATGGGCTTTCTTCTCAAAGCCAACAGTGATACTCGCCATCAGGCAGCCTGACCAGGGCACAGTGAGCCTCTCCCTGAGAACTGCCCCCCACCCCAGCCCTGAGTTGGAGCCAGCAGTTATGCTAATAGCTAGTTCTTAGGGAAATTAAAATAGAGGAAGTCTTGTTCAGGCTTCAAAAGCAGGAGAGCAGGCCTCTGACGTGCTCCTGACCTGCCTGGACGCTGCCTGAATTCCATGCCTGCCCACAAGCACAGATAGTCAGGTGGCACTTTAGATGAGAAAGGGAGTGGGTCTTGGTATTTTTGAGCCCCTGAGGGTCTGGCCAACCACTTGGGTTCTAACAAAATCCTATGACTCACAAGGTGAAATAAACAGTGTTGTAAAATGTTGAAGTAAAATCAAATCTGCATTGCTGCCCATAAACCAATGATGATATCAGCTTGTGGCCCAGGATTATAAGCGGGAACCCCCAAAACTGCAGATTGAAGTCTTACCCATGGGGTGAGACTGTGTGGACTTTGGAGACTGTGGATCCACACAGACTTTGACTGTGTGGATCACAACAAACTGTGGGAAATTCTTAAAAAGATGGGAATAACAGAGCACCTTACCTGTCTCCTGAGAAAGAAGTATGCAGGTCAAGAAGCAACAGTTAGAATCAGACATGGAACAACTCATTGGTATGAAAATTGAGAAAGGAGTACAAGAAGGCTGTATATTGTAACCCTGCTTATTTCACGTCTATGCAGAGAACATAATGCAAAATACCAGGCTGGATGAATCACAAGCTGGAATTAAGACTGCCAGGAAAAATATCAACAACCTTAGATATATAGATGATACCACTTTAATGGCAGAAAGTAAAGAGGAACTAAAGAGCCTCTTGATGAGGGTGAAAGAGGAGACTGAAAGAGCTGGCTTAAAACAATATTAAAAAAACAAAGATCATGGCATCTGGTCATATCACTTCATGGAAAATAGAAGGGGAAAAAGTGAAAGCAGTGACAGATTTTCTTTTGGGGGGCTCCAAAATCACTGCAGATGGTGACCTCAGCCATGAAATTAAAAGGCACTTGCTCTTTGGAAGGAAAACTATGACAAAGCTAGATAGAGTACTAAAAAGCAAAGACATCACTTTGCCAGCAAAGGTGCATATAGTCAAATCTATGGTTTTTTTCAGTAGTCACACATAGATGTGAGAGTTGGACCATAAAATAGGCTGAGCACTGAAGAATTGATGCTTTCAAACTGTGGTGCTGGAGAACACTCTTGAGAGTCCCTTGGACTGCAAGGAGATCAAACTAGTCAATCCTAAAGGAAACCAACCCTGAATTTTCATTGGAAGGACTGTTGCTAAAGCTCTAACAATTAAGCCACCTGATGGGAAGAGTGGACTCGTTGGAAAGACCTTGATGCTGGGAAAGACTGAAGGCAAAAGGAGGAGGAGGTGGTGAAGGATGAGATGAACTCTGGGAAATAGTGGAGGACAGAGGAGCCTGGCAGGCTACAGTCTGTGGTCCACACAGTCGCAAAGACTTGAATACAACTAAGTGACCGAATAACAACAACCAAGAAGAGCCATCAGTCAGCCTGAAATCTATTACTTGAATGGAGAAAATGCAGGAGCTCTCAGGCATACATTTTGCTTGCATATGAGAAGCAGACAGAGTCACATTACATTCTGAACAGGCCTTTGTTTACAATTAAAGTTTCTTTCAGAGGAAAGCACGGAAGAGTCAATGGAGGGTCTGTAATCCTAACAGTTTGGAGCTTCTAGTCCCAACTGTCCTTGGATTCCTGAGGTACTCCAGCATCCCAATATACTTTTTTTTTTCTTTTCTTTCTCTTTCTCCACCTTCCTCTACTCACTGCCTCCACTAGCTATAATTGGTTTCTATTCTCAACAATCAAAAATATATTGAATAAGACCCTAGGTCAGAGAAATTACCCTCTATTTGATGACTTTTACATCAGAGGGTAAAGCGTCAGCCTGCAACGGGGGAGACTCGGGTTCAATCCCTGGATCAGGAAGATCCCCTGGAGAAGGAAATGGCAACCCACTCCAGTACTCTTGCCTGGAAAATCCCATGAGAAACCTGGTAGGCTACCGTCCATGGGGTGGCAAAGAGTCAGACATGATTGAGTGACTTCACTTTCTTTTTTTCACCTGCTACCAAAAGAAGTCACACCCCTACTTCCTTCAAAGGCCCATGCAATGAAATTTAGAGAAGCATCTGAAGACAACTTTGGACCCAGTACATGCTTCATAAACTGATTTAGGGTAAATAGAACATGATGAATAAGTAAACTGAACTAATTCCTAGACCTTTTTTTTTAATAAAATAAAATCTGGTTCTCTTAGGGTTTAAATACCACCTAGCTTGATACATCCAATAAAGTGCCTCTAAACTTCTCTCTAAATTACTTCAAAACAGAAGAGATAAATATTCTCAACAACTTCAAAACTGAAGAAGAGGACTTCTCTGGTGAAAAAGTGAAAGTTGCTCTGTCGTGTCCAGCTCTTTGCAACCCCATGGACTACACAGTCCATGGAATCCTCCAGGCCAGAATACTGGAGTGCGTAGCCTTTCCCTTCTCCAGGGGATCTTCCCAACCCAGGGATCAATCCCAAGTCTCCTGCATTGCAGGCAGATTCTTTACCAGCTGAGCCACCAGGGAAAGACTTCTCTGGTGGTCCAGTGCTTAAGAATCCCCTTATCAATACAGGGGACACAGGTTTAATCCCTGGTCCAGTAAGATCCCACATGACGTGGGACAACTAAGCCTGGGTACCACAGCTACTGAGGCCCACATGCTTCCACAAAAGGAGCCACCACATTGAGAAACCCACACACAGCAACGAAGAGAAGCCCCAACTGGCTTCAACTAGGGAAATCCCTAGTGCAGCAGTGAGGACCCAGCACAGCCAAAAAGTAAATATATAATTAATTTTTTTAAAAATGAAGATGACTCACCAAGCTGTTACCAGAATCTGAAAAGAATTTCTGTTACCTAAATAAAGCTAATGAAGCTAAGCTGCATTGAAACAAACAATCCATGTTTCACCTTGTAAAACAGAGTAGACCTACCCTCCTGAAAAGTGATAGGAACACTTTACCTTTCTCCTACTTTCTACCCCTAGCTCAGAGATCCAGAACCAAACCAACACCTGGCTCTCTACTATGGGTACTACTCTTTGGATGGCCCAGAGAACTGTTTTATCTCCCCCAGCTTAACTACATCCATTCACAGAATGCAATTCCTGGGCAACCAGGAAGCAGGAAGTAGATGAGGATGAGTAGCGATGGCACATCACGTTGCGGAAGGCATTTTGCCCACACGCGATGCTGTGTAGGCAGGACAAAGACAGTCTGCTGGAGAGTAAGACTTTGACAATGTCATCAGTTCTGAATGTTAGAGAACAGGCAGAAGGAGGAGATCTCCCAGCATTCAGCAGGGCTGAACAGCTGAATCCCATCAAGATGAATCTGGGGACTGCTAAGGAGCTATGTACCTCAACTGGCCCTCCAGCTACACGTCTGAAGAACAGCCCAGAGAGCAAAGCCAAGGACAAGCCACACTTCCTCTGCTGCTGCTGCTGCTGCTGGGTTGCTTCAGTTGTGTCCGACTCTGTGCGACCCCATAGACGGCAGCCCACGAGGCTCCCCCATCCCTGGGATTCTCCAGGCAAGAACACTGGAGTGGGTTGCCATTTCCTTCTCCAATGCATGAAAGTGAAAAGTGAAAGTGAAGTCACTCAGTCATGTCCGACTCTTCGAGACCCCATGGACTGCAGCCCACCAGGCTCCTCCATCCATGGGATTTTCCAGGCAAGAGTACTGGAGTGGGGTGCCAGTGACCAACCTAGACAGCATATTAAAAAGCAGAGACATTACTTTGCTGACAAAGTCCATCTAGTCAAAGCTACCATTTTTCCAGTAGTCATGTATGGAAGTGAGAGTTGGACTATAAAGAAAGCTGAGCACCAAAGAATTGATGCTTTTGAACTGTGGTGTTGGAGAAGACCCTTGACAGTCCCTTGGACAGCAAGGATATCCAGGCAGTCCATCCTAAAGGAAATCAGTCCTGAATATTCATTGGAAGGACTGATGCTGAGGCTGAAGCTCCGATACTTGCCACCTGATGCAAAGAACTGACTCATTTGAAAAGACCTTGATGCTGGGGAAGATTGAAAGCAGGAGAAGAAGAGGATGACAGAGAGTGAGATAGTTGGATGGCACCACCAACTCAATGGATATGAGTTTGAGCAAGCTCCGGGAGATGGTGATGGACATGGAAGCCTGGTGTGCTGCAGTCCATGGGGTCACAAAGAGTCAGACATGACTGAGCAACTGAACTGAATTGAACTGAGGATAAGGCTCAAAGACTGCCACCTGAAATGACATTATAGGTCTTACAAAAATGTGATGGGGTAAGCTCCTTTGTTTATGCAAAGGGTAATTGTGAATCTTTAAAATAAACAATCACAGAACTTCTATAATAAAAGAGACAACAGCTAAAAGAGTGGAGTTTTCTAAAAAAATATTCATCCAAAATAGCGTTAGACAATGTCCAGTTATTACCCATCCAGGCTTCAGTCACTTGCTTGCAAGACTTCTTTAATCAAATGTCTGAGCAATTCAGAACTCTATGTACTCACTGGGGAATGATGGTATTCTGAAACCTTTTTTTCCTTTGGCATAAATGATGGAAATGTTAAAATCCAGTAATTACTTCATTACCTCATTTGCAATAGTTTCACTGTCCAAGTTACTCTCTTTTCTTAGCAGCAACAGTAATTAAGAAAGCCAAATTCAAGGCAACTCTCACTGAAGAATTTTGTGAAAATCTTTTAGAAAAGGTACATGATGATTTCAGAATATGTATTATTAGAGTAAATTCAGCTACTGTACAAATAAGGCCAATATTTGTATATTGGATGAAATATAATAAAAGCTGACCTGTCATTTAAAAAACAACCTAAGACAAATGTTTCAAGTCAGCAAGACCTCCATCCTTGGGCACCCAGGATAACAAGACTTTCACCATCTTCATCATGTGGCCTCCTAGGTTGTCACTGTCATCTTCTGGCACTCAGCTGGAATGAGGGAAAATAAGCATGGGGAAGAGCTTAATGAATGCTCTTATGGGGAAGTTCTATAAGTCACACACATCATTTGAATTCAATGGAGCTCAATTGTACAGTAAATATCCAGGGGCTTCAAACCTAGAAATGAGAATCTGACCAATGGCATCCAAGAACAGATAGAAAGGGAGCTATTTCTGATAAAAGAAATATCTCCAAGAAAATAAAATTGTTAAACAATAATTAAAAGCCATATATAGGAAGCCGTGGGCAAGAAAGCCTGGAGTGCTGCAGCTCATGGGGTCGCAGGGCCTGCCACGACTCAGTGACTGAACATGGGAAGCAATAAATGAGTGCAATGGACACAGCAGAAAATCAAGTGAGTATTATGGATGGCAAACTTGAGAAACACTTCCAAACTGCAGAGAAAGAGAACAAAGAGTTGATATCATATTCCATTGATTCTAAGATGTCCATTTTTTCACAACAATTCAGAAATCAGTTAAGTCTTACAATCAGTGGCATTGCACAATCACTGTGGACCTGGGAGCTATCCCAGTGAGACTGTTGTCAAGTCTTGGGCATGGCCTTACTGTGGTCTCAGCTGTTCATGTTCTAAGCACCTTAACNAGAGACATTACTTTGCTGACAAAGTCCATCTAGTCAAAGCTACCATTTTTCCAGTAGTCATGTATGGAAGTGAGAGTTGGACTATAAAGAAAGCTGAGCACCAAAGAATTGATGCTTTTGAACTGTGGTGTTGGAGAAGACCCTTGACAGTCCCTTGGACAGCAAGGATATCCAGGCAGTCCATCCTAAAGGAAATCAGTCCTGAATATTCACTGGAAGGACTGATGCTGAGGCTGAAGCTCCGATACTTGCCACCTGATGCAAAGAACTGACTCATTTGAAAAGACCCTGATGCTGGGGAAGATTGAAAGCAGGAGAAGAAGAAGATGACAGAGAGTGAGATAGTTGGATGGCACCACCAACTCAATGGATATGAGTTTGAGCAAGCTCCGGGAGATGGTGATGGACATGGAAGCCTGGTGTGCTGCAGTCCATGGGGTCACAAAGAGTCAGACATGACTGAGCAACTGAACTGAATTGAACTGAGGATAAGGCTCAAAGACTGCCACCTGAAATGACATTATAGGTCTTACAAAAATGTGATGGGGTAAGCTCCTTTGTTTATGCAAAGGGTAATTGTGAATCTTTTAAAATAAACAATCACAGAACTTCTATAATAAAAGAGACAACAGCTAAAAGAGTGGAGTTTTCTAAAAAAATATTCATCCAAAATAGCGTTAGACAATGTCCAGTTATTACCCATCCAGGCTTCAGTCACTTGCTTGCAAGACTTCTTTAATCAAATGTCTGAGCAATTCAGAACTCTATGTACTCACTGGGGAATGATGGTATTCTGAAACCTTTTTTTCCTTTGGCATAAATGATGGAAATGTTAAAATCCAGTAATTACTTCATTACCTCATTTGCAATAGTTTCACTGTCCAAGTTACTCTCTTTTCTTAGCAGCAACAGTAATTAAGAAAGCCAAATTCAAGGCAACTCTCACTGAAGAATTTTGTGAAAATCTTTTAGAAAAGGTACATGATGATTTCAGAATACGTATTATTAGAGTAAATTCAGCTACTGTACAAATAAGGCCAATATTTGTATATTGGATGAAATATAATAAAAGCTGACCTGTCATTTAAAAAACAATCTAAGACAAATGTTTCAAGTCAGCAAGACCTCCATCCTTGGGCACCCAGGATAACAAGACTTTCACCTCTTCATCATGTGGCCTCCTAGGTTGTCACTGTCATCTTCTGGCACTCAGCTGGAATGAGGGAAAATAAGCATGGGGAAGAGCTTAATGAATGCTCTTATGGGGAAGTTCTATAAGTCACACACATCATTTGAATTCAATGGAGCTCAATTGTACAGTAAATATCCAGGGGCTTCAAACCTAGAAATGAGAATCTGACCAATGGCATCCAAGAACAGATAGAAAGGGAGCTATTTCTCATAAAAGAAATATCTCCAAGAAAATAAAATTGTTAAACAATAATTAAAAGCCATATATAGGAAGCCGTGGGCAAGAAAGCCTGGAGTGCTGCAGCTCATGGGGTCGCAGGGCCTGCCACGACTCAGTGACTGAACATGGGAAGCAATAAATGAGTGCAATGGACACAGCAGAAAATCAAGTGAGTATTATGGATGGCAAACTTGAGAAACACTTCCAAACTGCAGAGAAAGAGAACAAAGAGTTGATATCATATTCCATTGATTCTAAGATGTCCATTTTTTCACAACAATTCAGAAATCAGTTAAGTCTTACAATCAGTGGCATTGCACAATCACTGTGGACCTGGGAGCTATCCCAGTGAGACTGTTGTCAAGTCTTGGGCATGGCCTTACTGTGGTCTCAGCTGTTCATGTTCTAAGCACCTTAATTGAGTTATGCACATTGTTGCAATCACATGTGAGCTTAATTGCCATTTAAAATGTCTTTTAAAAGATTACACTCTGACTTGGCACTGAAACAAGAAGTTATTGTGTATGCAGAAAGGCGTGGAATTACAGCTGCAGGATGTAATTTGATATTACTGAAGCAAATATCTGTTTTAGGAGCAATGAGTGAAATTCCTTTTTTCAAAAAGCCAAGTTCTTTACAGGATCCAAGAAAGGGAAAAGAAGTTATCCTTAAGTAAAAGCTTAGAAATTGTTATGTTTTGTAACTAAGATACATGCAAAAGAGATTGCCTGTCACATGCCAAACAATGCAATTAAAGGCAGGAGAAACTGTCAATATCTCAAAATAGAGGAAATACTTCACAAGAAAGAAGCTGGTATGATCAACATACCAATTTCACAGGACTGTAATTATGGCATTATGTCATAGTTTAACTGGCAACATCTTTTCTTTCTTAATAGTACATAAAATACAAGTACTTCTTACAACTGATAAAATATTGATACAGTAATTAAAGAGGAAGATGATAGCTATTGTAGACCAGGAATAAAGATTCAGCCCAAGACTTACATTTCTGAGGAAGGCTCTATAATAATCAAAGAAACAGCAATCACTGAAGATATAATGAAAGAAAACTTTCCAAAAGAGGAGGGTGAGGGAGAATGAAACATTCACCAGATTCCAGGGAAGAGTAACTAACATAGACTCATATCTAAAATATCCTGACAATTTTTAAAATTAAAATATAAAACATGTGTTTTTTTGCCTATCTATCTACATATCCAGACCCAAAAATGAATATAAAAATATCTGTAAAGGAATAAAAATCATGCTGACCTTGTTCTTCTCTTCTACAATGATAGATGCCTATAGAGTTTTGACATGGAAAAATTTTTATTTATTTATTTATTTTGTTTGTTTGTTTTGGAAAAAAATTTAGATTCAGGTATTCTACTCACAGATAAGTTTTAATTTTGAGAGGAGAAAACAAAAGAGACATTCATAAGAGCTTAAAATGTCTGCCATTCATATACTGTTTAAATCACTTTAAAATATTTTCCAACTGCCCAGTTCAGTGCAGTTCAGTCACTCAGTCATGTCCGACTCTTTGCAACCCCATGAATCACAGCATGCCAGGCCTCCATGTCCATCATTAACTCCCGGAGTTCACTCAGACTCACGCCCATCGAGTCAGTGATGCCATCCAGCCATCTCATCCTCTGTCGTCCCCTTCTCCTCCTGCCCACAATCGCTCCCAGCATCAGAGTCTTTTCCAATGAGTCAGCTCTTCGCATGAGGTGGCCAAAGTACTGGAGTTTCAGCTTTAGCATCATTCCTTCCAAAGAAATCCCAGGGTTATCTCCTTCAGAATGGACTGGTTGGATCTCCTTGCAGTCCAGGGGACTCTCAAGAGTCTTCTCCAACACCACAGTTCAAAAGCATCAATTCTTCGGTGCCCAGCCTTCTTCACAGTCCAACTCTCACATCCATACATGACCATAGGAAAAACCATAGCCTTGACTAGACGGACTTTAGTTGGCAAAGTAATATCTCTGCTTTTGAATATGCTATCTAGGTTGGTCATAACTTTTCTTCCAAGGAGTAAGTGTCTTTTAATTTCATGGCTGCAGTCAGCATCTGCAGTGATTTTGGAGCCCCCCCAAATAAAGTCTGATGCTGTTTCCACTGTTTCCCCATCTATTTCCCATGAAGAGATGGGACCAGATGCCATGATCTTTGTTGACAATTTAAAATTAGGACCTCAAGAATGGGAAAATCAAAACATAAAAGGACTAGCATTGAGCACTGAAGCCAATCACACAAAAAGACAAGTCTAAGATAGTTGTTTAAATACAGTTACAAGACAGAATATGTGTCAGAAATATGTGTCAAAAATCTAAATCTAGGCCACACACAACATCAAAAGTAATTTAATAACAACTAAAATTACAAACCCGTATTTAATGAACTTTCAGATAAGAAGGAAGAACAGAGGGAAAGAAAAAGATACAAAAGTCATTAGCCTCCACAGTTGTGAACCTAAAAATACCATTTTACCCTTAACTTTATCACTGGAAGAAATACTGACTGGTGTTCACACATATATTTAGAACATACTGCATAGGACTTGCATGGGGAATCCCAGGGACGGCGGAGCCTGGTGGGCTGCCCTCTGTGGGGTCACACAGAGTCAGACACTACTGAAGCAACGCAGCAGCAGCAGCAGCAGCAGCAGCATAGGAGAGGAGGGGGACTGTCCTTGCAAAGATAGATAAAACTTCAACCTCTGCCTCAAGGTCTTTAGTCCAAAGAACTCTAGTCAATATAGAGGATAGATTTTAGTTTGTCACAAGAATAAACACATGTGAAATTCCTGGCAAAATCTATGGAGAACCAGTCTTCAAATGATGATTAGACTTTGCTGCTACTGCTGCTGCTAAGTTGTTTCAGTCATGTCCGACTCTGTGTGACCCCAGAGACGGCAGCCCACCAGACTTCCTCGTCCCTGGGATTCTCCAGGCAAGAACACTGGAGTGGGTTGCCATTTCCTTCTCTAATGCATGAAAGTGAAAAGTGAAAGTGAAGTCACTTAGTCATGTCCAACTCCTAGCAATATTTAGAACATACTGCATAGGACTTGCATGGGGAATCCCAGGGACGGCGGAGCCTGGTGGGCTGCCCTCTGTGGGGTCACACAGAGTCAGACACTACTGAAGCGACTTAGCAGCAGCAGCAGCAGCAGCAGCATAGGAGAGGGGGGGGACTGTCCTTGCAAAGATAGATAAAACTTCAACCTCTGCCTCAAGGTCTTTAGTCCAAAGAACTCTAGTCAATATAGAGGATAGATTTTAGTTTGTCACAAGAATAAACACATGTGAAATTCCTGGCAGAAATCTATGGAGAACCAGTCTTCAAATGATGATTAGACTTTGCTGCTACTGCTGCTGCTAAGTTGTTTCAGTCATGTCCGACTCTGTGTGACCCCAGAGACGGCAGCCCACCAGACTTCCTCGTCCCTGGGATTCTCCAGGCAAGAACACTGGAGTGGGTTGCCATTTCCTTCTCCAATGCATGAAAGTGAAAAGTGAAAGTGAAGTCGCTCAGTCGTGTCTGACTCTAGCGACCCCACGGACTGCAGCCTACTAGGCTCCTCCGTCCATGGGATTTTCCAGGCAAAAGTACTGGAGTAGGGTGCCATTGCCTTCTCCGATACTGCATATCAATATTTTCTATTCCTTCTAGTAAAAGATTCCTTAAGTCCAGTATATAAGGATATAGAGTTCTTCTTCACAGTTCTCATTCACAGTGGTCACACACACCATGGTGACACACACACTCACACACCATACGACAGTGGTCACACAGGCCCATGTCAGTGTAAGTTGTGACAGTCCTTAAGCTGGACAGCCTTGTTCAACAGCATCGCTGTTGTCACAGAGCAAGACATAAAACTCAGACCACAAGGAAGTTGCTCACAGTGACTATCGTGACGCACACCTCACTCAGGCCTAAATCAGTACATACATTCACAAGAAGTTTTCTAGCTGCTCTGTAATTTAAAGCTCACAACAACCATCCTAGTAGGTACCATTTTCCCACTTTTACAGATGTGAAAACTGAGGCTCAGAAAGATTATTTTCCAGAACTACATAGCCAGGAAGTGAGGGGCAGAGGCAGATCTCCAAGCCAGGAATTTCTGGCGTAAAAGTTTCATCATACCACACCGCACCATTTCCCTAACTCAAATAGAGAAGGTAGAAGGGAAGAAAGGAAGAGATTAATTTTTTTTATAATTTATGAAAGTCTTAATACAGGTGCTTCCTCTTTTACAAAAACAGTAATAATAAGGCAATGCACTGACTAATTCCCCTGGGCTGGCACCTCATTATTCCTCTCTCAGACGTCCACAGAGTGGGTATAGGGCTCCTTTTTCTCCAGCATAACTGGTTCTGAGACCTTCCTAGGAAGTGCCCCGGTCCCTGGGGCCTGATTAGCCAGGACCAATTAATGAGCCTTCAGGCTTCTTTGTTTCTTCAGTATTCTGGGCTAACCTTTCTCTTGCCAAAATTAAGCTTAGATGGAGTCATTGATTTACTCTAAAGAGTTTAAATTCCAATGCATTGCTGCTTCCCAGAGCCTTGAGGAGGGAACAATACTTAAACGAATGCATCTCTGATAGTGGAGTTTTAGACACCAACAAGGGATTTATCTTTAATGCCAGCCACCCCTTAAAACAATTCTTCACATCAGAGCATACTGAGACAGTGGCTCCTCATCTGTACACCCAGGGCCCTGGGCTCATCTCCGTGTCCCGTGAACTCAATGTTTTGCACTTCTGCAAATCCTGCGGAGAGAGACTCAAGCAGGGTGTAACCAGACTGGTCGAACCCCAGCTCCCAGACTCTGGGAGAAATCGAGCCGCCGCTGGGGCCACCTCGCGGCTGCTTCCGTGGTTCCTTCCCCGCCAGCCCCGGGGTCAGCCCGGCCAGCCTTGGCGGCCCCGTCCCCAGCCACTTGAGCGTCTCCGAGCCACCTGAGTCTCCGCGACCCCCGCCGGGCCTGGAGGTTCGGAGACGGCGGGTGGGCTGATGCTGCCACCTCTCGGCCACCTCCTCTAGCAGCTGCGCTCAGCTCTCTCCCTCTCCCACCTGGCACCCCGCCCCAAAACCCTCCCCAGGCGTCTGGGCCAGGGAAGGCCATGATCACTGGGCCTGGGAGGGGGATGACCTTCCCCGCAGGGGCGGCTTCCTTTCAGACCACCCCAGCTGCGCACCGGGAACGGATGTGCGAATGAGCGCGGCCAGCAACCACCTCCCCCACGGTTCTGGGGCTGGTGCCCACGCCCCTTCCCCACCTGGAGATCAAAACTGCCACCTCGTTTCCTGGGCCTCAGCTTGGCCGAAAACCAACCAGATTCACCCCCTAAACCTGGGCCCTCCTGGCTGTCTAAAAGAAAGCAGGTGGGAGCACAGGTTTTTAAACTTAGATTCCCCCTTCAGACCCACTGAATTCGAATCTCCAGGAAGGAGAACAGGAAACTATTTTTGCAAAGCTCTCCAGTGATCCAAGTGGTGAGGCAGGCTGGGACCCACCCAGTTAGAAAATCTTCCTGACCTTTCCCCAGTACCTGCTAGCGTGCACAAACACTCACTGGCAAGTTGTCAAGAGCCAAGCACCCATTATCAGGCACAGGGCTTGAAAAGAAAAGGGTTTGATTGAGGTCACCCTCACATCAAATGCAAAAGGCCAAATGGTTGTCTGAGGAGACTTACAAATAGCTGAGAAAAGAAGAAAAGCGAAAGGCAAAGGAGAAAAGGAAAGATATATCTATCTGAATGCAGAGTTCCAAAAAATAGCAAGGAGAGACGTCTTTTTAAGTGAACAATGTAAAGAAATAGAGGAAAACAATAAAATGGAAAAGGCTAGAGATCTCTTCAAGAAATTAGAGATACCAGGGGAAATTTTCATGCAAAGATAGGCACAATAAGGGACAGAAACAGTATGGACCTAACAAAAGCAGAAGATACTAAGCGGTGGCAAGAATACACAGAAGAACTGTACAAAAAGATCTTAATGACCCAGATAACCACGGTGGTGAGATCACTCACCTAGAGCGAGACATCCTGGAATGCAAAGTCAAGGAAGTTATTACTACAAACAAAGCTAGTGGAGGTGATGGAATTCCAGCAGAGCTATTTCAAATCCTAAAAGATGATGTTGTTGAAGTGCTGCACTCAGTTCAGTTCAGTCGCTCAGTCATGTCCGAATCTTTGCAACCTCATGGACTACAGCACTCCAGGCCTCCTTGTCCATCACCAACTGCCAGAGTTTACTCAAACTCATGTCCTTTGATTCGGTGATGCCATCCAACTGTCTCATCCTCTGTCATCCCATTCTCCTGCCTTCAGTCTTTCCCAGCATCAGGGTCTTTTCCAGTGAATCAGTTCTTCGCATCAGGTAGCCAAAGTATTGGAGTTTCAGCTTCAGCACCAGTCCTTCCAATGAATATTCAGGACTGATCTCCTTTAGAATGAACTGGCTGGATATCCTTGCAGTTCAAGGGACTCTCAAGAGTCTTCTCCAACACCACAGTTCAAAAGCATCAATGTTTGGTGCTCAGCTTTCTTTATAGTCCAACTTTCACATCCATACATGACTACTGGAAAAAAACATAGCTTTTACTAGATGGACTTTTGTTGGCAAAGTAATATCTCTGCTTCTTAATATGCTTAGGTTGGTCATAACTTTTCTTCCAAGGTGGTGGTTTAGTTGCTAAGTCTTGTCTGACTCTTGCAATCTCATGGGCTATAGCCTGTCAGGCTCCTCTGTCCATGGGATTCTCCAGGCAAGAATACTGGAGTGTGTTGCCATTTCCTTCTCAAGGGGATCTTCTTGACCCAGGAATTGAACCCAGGTCTCCTGCATTGTAGGCCGATGATCTACCAACTGAGCTATTTAATTTCATGGCTGCAGACACCATCTGCAGTGATTTTGGAGCCCCCAAAAATAAAGTCTGTCACTATTTCCACTGTTTCCCCATTTTTTGCCATGAAGTGATGGGACCAGATGCCATGATCTTCGTTTTCTGAATGTTGAGTTTTAAACCAACTTTTTCACTCTCTTCTTTCAGTTTCATCAAGAGGCTCTTTAGTTCTTCTTTGCTTTCTGCCATAAGGGTTGTGCCATCCTCATATCTGAGGTTATTGATATTTCTCCTGCCAATCTTGATTTCAGCTTGTGCTTCTTCCGGCCTGGCATTTTGCATGATGTACTCTGCATATAAGCTAAATAAGCAGGGTGACAATATACAGCCTTGACGTACTCCTTTCCCAATTTGGAACCAGTCTGTTGTTCCATGTCCAGTTCTAACTGTTGCTTCCTGACCTGCATATAGATTTCTCAAATGGACTGGAATGGGTGAATTTAACTCAGATGACCATTATACCTAATATTGGGGGCAAGAATCCCTTAGAAGAAATGGAGTAGCCATCATGGTCAACAAAAGAGTCCAAAATGCAGTACTTGGGTGCAATCTCAAAAATGACAGAATGATCTCTGTTCGTTTCCAAGGCAAACCATTCAATATCACAGTAATCCAAGTCTATGCCCCAACCAGTAATGCTGAAGAAGTGAAGTTGAATGGTTCTATGAAGGCCTACAAGACCTTCCTGAACTAACACCCAAAAAAGATGTCTTTTTCCTTATGGGGGACTGGAATGCAAAAGTAGGAAGTCAAGAAACACCTGGAGTAACAGGCAAATTCGGCCTTGGAGTACAAAATAAAGCAGAGCAAAGGCTAATAGAGTTTTGCCAAGAGAACACACTAGTCATAGCAAATACTTTCTTCCAACAACACAAGAGAAGACTCTACACATGGACATCACCAGATGATCAATACCGAAATCAGATTGATTATATTCTTTGCAGCCAAAGATGGAGAAGCTCTATACAGTCAGCAAAAACTAGACTGGGAGCTGACTATGGCTCAGATCATGAACTCCTTATTGCCAAATTCAGACTTAAATTGAAGAAAGTAGGGAAAACCACTAGAGCATTCAGGTATGACCTAAATCAAATCCCTTATGATTATACAGCTGCACTCAGTATGCCAGCAAATTTAGAAAACTCAGCAGTGGCCACAGGACTGGAAAGGTCAGTTTTCATTCCAAACACAAAGAAAGGCAATGCCAAAGAATGTTCAAACTATCACACAATTGCACTCACTTCATATGCTAGCAAAGTAATGCTCAAAATTCTCCAAGATAGGCTTCAATAGTATGTGAACTGAGAACTTCCAAATGTAGCTTGTAGCTGGATTTAGAAAAGGCAGAGGAACCAGAGATCAAATTGCCAACATCTGTTGGATCATCAAAAAAGCTAGAGAATTCCACAAAAATGTCTTCTTCTGCTTCATTGACTACACTAAAGCCTTTGACAGTGTAGATCACAACAAACTGTGGAAAATTCTTAAAGAGATGGGAATACCAGACTACTTAACCTGCCTCCTGAGAAACCTACATGCAGGTCAAGTAGTAACACATAGAACCAGACATGGAACAATGGACTGGTTCCAACTTGGGAAGAGTACATCAAAGCTATATATTGTCACCCTGCCAATTTAACTTATATGCAGAGTACATCATGTGAAATCCTGGGCTGGATGAAGCACAAGCTGGAATCAAGATTGCCGGGAGAAATATCAATAATCTCAGATAGTCAGATACCACCCATAGGGCAAAAAATGAAGAGGAATTAAAGAGCCTCTTGATGAAGGTGAAAGAAGAGAGTGAAAAAGATGGCTTAAAACTCAACATTCAAAAAACGAAGATCATGGCATCCAGTCCCATCACTTCATGGCAGATGGATGGGAAAACAATGGAGAAACAGTGACAGACTTTATTTTCTTAGGTCCAAAGTCACTATGGATAATGACTGCAGCCATGAAAGTAAAAGATGCTTGCTCCTTGGAAGAAAACTTATGACAAACCTAGACCGCATATTCAAGAGCAGAGACATTACTTTGCCTACAATGGTACAAACAGTCAAAGCTATGATTTTTCCAATAGTTATGTACGGATGTGAGAGCTGGACAATAAAAAAGGCTGAGCACCAAAGAACTGATGCTTTTGAACTGTGGTGTTAGAGAAGACTCTTGAGAATCCCTTGGACTGCAAGGAGATCCAACCAGTCAATCCTAAAGGAGATCAACCCTGAATATTCATTGGAAGGACTGATGCTGAAGCTGAAGCTCCAATACTTTGGCCACCTGATTTGAAGAGCTGACTCATTTGAAAAGACCCTGATGCTGGGAAAGATTGAAGGCCAGAGAAGAAGGGGATGACAGAGGATGAGATGGTTGGATGGTATCACTGACTCAATGGATTTGAGTTTGAGCAAACTCTGGGAGATAATGGAGGACAAGGAAACCTGGTGTGCTGTAGTCCATGGGTCACAAAGAGTCAGATACAATTGAGCAACTGAAGAACAGCCTCACCTAGCCCAGGGGTGGGCTGCTCTGGGTTAGGTATCAACTTGGCTAGCTATCAACAACCTTCTCTGTTGATAGTGCTTTCAGAGGCTCAGTAATTTTTTTCACGGCCCTCTGAGGCCAAAACAAATACCCAAGGATTCTTTTCATGAAGTATTTAGGCTGGTACAAAAATAATTGAGGTCTTGCATTGTTGAAATTTGCTGTTTGGTATTGGAATACATTCTTAAATAAATGTGGTTGCATTATACATCATTTTAATGCATATTGCTTGATTATTTTTTTTTTGCTAATGACATTACTTGCTGTTTATTTTATATTTATTTTAGACTAGGGAAATGATGTTAGACAAAAAGCAAATTCAAGCAATTTTCTTATTTGAGTTCAAAATGGGTCATAAAGCAACAGAGACAACTCAAAATATCAACAGTGCAGTGCTATATTAACAGGACCTGCTAATGAACGTACAGTGCAGTGGTGGTTCAAGAAGTTTCGCCAAGGAGACAAGAGCTTTGAAGATGAGTAGCACAGTGGCTGGCCATTGCAAGCTGACAACGATAGTTGAGAGCCATTATTGAAGCTGATTCTCTTACAATTACACAAGAAGTTGCCAAAGAACTCAGCATCAACCATTCTATGATCATTCGGCATTTGAAACAAATTGGAAAGGTGAAAAAGCTGCCCGAAAATTTTCAAAAATCATCATTCTGAAGTGTCCTCTTCTCTTATTCTATGCAACAATAACAAACCATTTCTTGATCAGATTGTAACAAGCAATGAAAAGTGGATTTTATAGGACAACCAGTGATGACCAGCTCAGTGATTGGATGGAGAAGAAGCACCAAAGCCTGTCCCAAAGCCAAACTTGCACTAAAAAAAGGTCAGGGTCATTGTTTGGTGGTCTGATGCCTGTCTGATCCACTACAGCTTTCTGAATCCTAGCAAAATCATTACATCTGAAAAGTATGCTCAGCAAATTGATGAGATGTACCAAAAACTCTAACACTGGTAGCCAACATTGGTCAACAGAAAGGGCCCAATTCTTCTCCATAACACCCAACTGTACATCACATAACCAATGCTTCAAAAGTTGAATGAATTGAACTATGAAGTTTTGCCTCATTTGCCATATTTACCTGACCCCTCGCCAACTGACTATCATGTCTTCAGGCATCTTGACAACTTTTTGTGGGAAAATGCTTCCACAACCAGCAGGAGGTAGCAAATGCTTTCTAAGAGTTCGTGGAATCTCAAAGCATGGATTTTTATGCTACAAGAATAAACAAACTTATTTGTCTTTGACAAAAATGTGTTAATTATAATGGTTCCTATTTTGATTGACAAAGACGTGTTTGAGCCTAGTTATAATGAANGCCATCAAAAAGCATGGAGGGAAGTCTCATGATGAAACTGCAAACTATCCTGTGCCAGTCAGTAGTCTGCGTGGAGTCCAACAGATGCTGAGGGTTCTCTTAAGTACCGAACTTCCCACAGAGCCGTGTGAGTTCCCTGCGGGCCTCCAGACACCCCGGCGCAGCATGCGCGAGCAGGTCTGGACCCTGCTCCTGCTCACCAGCTCCTCTCACAGTGCACGCCCCAAGGTCCGCAGTGCTCGAGCCGGGCGCTTACCCGGGCGCTTCCCTTGCATGGGCCGGGCGCTTACCCTCAGCACATGTCTCGCCTCCGTGCTGTTTTCTTTGCCTGGAATGCCCTTCCTTCCACAGGTCCTGGCAAGGCAGATGCCTTCTCGTCTTCAGGTCTCAGTTCAAATATCACTGAACAACCCAAAGACTCCTCGGGCCTCCTATTAAATTGCTCTCTGCTATTTATGTGAGCCTCTTTTCTTGTCTTTGTAGCTCTTACCACAATCCGAGTTTATGCTGTTTATTTATTTAATGGTTCCCTTACTTATTTGCTAGCTTCCCCATCAGCACGTGAGCTTTGTGAGGGTTTTATTCATTACTGTTTTCCCAGAACAATGCTTAACAATAAGCAGAAAAATAGTGAGTGTTAGTCGCTTAGAAATGTCCGACTCTTGTGTAACCCCATGGACTGTAGCCTGCCAGGCTCCTCTGTCCATGGAATTCTCCAGGAAAGAATACTGGAGTGGTTTGCCATTTCCCTCTCCATGGGATCTTCCCAACCCAGGAATCAAATCTGGGTCTCCTGCATTGCAGGCAGATTCTTTACCATCTGAGCCACCAGGGAAGCCCACCAAAAAGCAGACAATCAGTAACTGTTTACTGAATGAATGAAACCACCTCACCCCGCTGGGAGAGATAAAGGCATGCAGAATGTGCTTTACCTGTGCTGTCTCTTTTGATCTTCATAAGACCTATTTAAAAATAAATATGATGAGCTCCACTTTATAGATGATAAAATCAAAATTCAGAGAAGCTAAGTGTTTGAGGCTGCACAGCTAATGTGTCAGAGCTAAGACTCAAATTCAGGGTCAGCTGATTCCAGGGCTGCTTTTCCTAAAACCACATGCCTCCATGGACTTCCCCTTATCTGCCCAGAAGAGCTAAGGCCAACAGCAATGAGGAAAAGGAATCTGGGGGGTTATATCCCTAGAGTCCTTAGAAGAGAAACCAGCTCAGGTTGGAGTTTGCCAGCCCCTGTCTCCAGTAGAGACCGCCACAGGTGTCTCTCCCTGGGAAGGTCCTGCCTCCCCATCCTCCTGCCAGTGCTGCACTCAGGGACACCCGGGCAGCCTTCTCTCTCTCTGCCTGGCCCATGTTCCATTGTCAGCTCAATGACTCGTGTAACTGGTGGCTGCCTCTAACTACCAGGTTCCTGTTGATCACCCTGACAGTCCAGGGGCCAACACACACTCTGCAGTTGAGGATTTGATGGGCACCAGCTGTGCACTCTGCACCGCACGGGGCGCTCTGGGAGCCTACCTTTCAGACAGTCCCTAAGTGAAGCAAGGTCTATCAGGACACACTCATCTGCAACTCCCTGCAGGGCATTTTAGGCTGTGTTCATCCCCTCGCCAAGGAACTGTGAGGGCACTCACAGGTCAGACACTGGGTGGCTGGACACTGAGTTTGAGACCCTCGTACAAAAGAGATTAAAGTCCATCTGTAAAAGCAAGAGCATGGTGCTTTGTCATTCTCTCTTCCTCACGTGCCTCGCTGTCAACATGTTCCTATTAGACAGGGTTCACGCAGGACAACAATTTACCTTTCCTCTCCTCTCCTTTACACTCCCCTTTGCCTGGCCTAGGCAGCTCCTGCTTCTTTTTTCAGGCTCAGTCCCCTTGGTCCCTCCTCCAGGAGCCCTCTCAAGCCTCCACTAGGCCAGGTACCTCTCCTCTGTGCTTAAAAGCAAGCCACATGTGAGTGGAGCCTGGTCCTGACCATGTGCGTGTACGCGCTCAGGCACTAAGTGGTGTCTGACTCTGCAACCCCATGGACTGTAAGCTGCCAGGCTCCTCTGTCCATGGGATTTCCCAGGCAAGAACACTGGAGTGGGTTGCCGTTTCCTCCTCCAGGGGATCTTCCCGACCCAGGGGCTGAACCTGCATCTCTTGCGTTTCCTGCATCAGCAAGCAGGCTCTTTACCACTGAGCCACCTGGGAAGCCCCAGAATGGGGTCCTTTCACTGCATTGTAATTACCCATGTGCAGGTCTATCTCCCCCATCAAATTGAACACTCATTCCCTGTTGCATCTCTAACCCTTAACACCATGCCGGCACAGAGTGGGAGTTTAGGAGTAAATATTCGTGGTGGATGAGTTACTGAATTCCCAGATGTTCTGACCCTTGGTTGGGAAGATCTGATCACCCCAGTTCTAGTCTCTTTGCTGTGTGCATATGTAGGATCTTAGAAAAGACCCCAGAGGTCATTCAGCCCAGCACAAAGCACCTGCACCCTGAGGTCCCTGCACTGGAAGGAGGGCCCTCGAAAACCACAAACGGCAAGGGAATGGCACCCTGGGAAAGGCTTGGCCACAGGCTCCTGTCAGTTCTTAAGGCTCTAAGCCTGCATCCCTGTCTGTTGATGACCAACTCTGTAATCTTTTACCCTGGGTCAGGGAGCAGGGACACCCGCCATGCAGGAGGTCACTGTGATCGCTCCC
Organism: Aepyceros melampus; assembly: GCA_006408695.1. NCBI lineage: Eukaryota > Metazoa > Chordata > Mammalia > Artiodactyla > Bovidae > Aepyceros > Aepyceros melampus. The sequence goes on from SJXQ01004671.1 coordinate 237,959, forward strand.
TCTTGGGCTTGTGGCATTACCTCCACCCACAGCAGCCATCCCTGACAGCAAAAACAGCCTGCCAGAAAAACCGTCAGAAGAGCAATTAACACAAGACTGGGTAAAATGAAAGCAGAGGGCTTCTCTGGTGCTCTCTTGCCAATGCTAGAGACATGCCTTCAAGTCCTGATCCAGGAAGGCCCCACTGTGCCTTGGAGCAACTAAGCCCAAGCAACACAACTATTGAGACTGTGCTCTAGCGCCTGGGAGGCCTCAAGTACCCAGCCCAGATGCCCTAGGGCCCGTGCTTCACAAGAGAAGCCCCTGCAATGAGAAGCCTGGGCTCAGCAAATCAAGAGTGCCTCCCCCCACTCCCCACAACCACCTGCCGCCTCCACCACTAGAGAGGAGCTCTAGCAAGAAAGCCCAGCACCGCCAAAAATAAATAAATAAACATTGTTTTTTTAAAAAGAGAGAGAAAGCAGAAACCTGTAAGAACAAAGGAGATGGCTCCTAACAGCAAAGTTTGCAATGGCCTGCCTGGAAGCCAGCACCTGGATCGGCCCCGCGGCTACGTTTCTGACCCGCAGACCCCCGCTCCCCATTTCGTCTTGAGCCGGCCTGGTGTGCGAGCCTGCGGGGCTGCCTGAGGCCATGATGGGAGAAAACACCACCGCTCAGGAGAACCGCAGACCGCCTCCGCGGAGAAACAGCGGCTTCCCTGCCTCAGGACTCGAAGAGGCAGGAAAAGAAGAAACATTTAGGAAACATGAGGTGACCAGCGGTCTACTGACCGACACGCTCGTGGGGAGAAATGAGAGACAGAGCGGGAGAGAGGAGAAACAGACACAGACTGGAAAGCAGAAGCCAAGAACTTAAAAGAGAATGTTTTAAAGGGATGGGTTTTCAGGATCAGTGAGATTCCCGGGAGCAGGATCTCTCCTCCTGAGAGCTGGGTGTGGAACATGAAAGCATAACCAGAATGTTCCGGGCCGCATTCCCGGAAGCTGCAAAGCCACAGCACATTGCCTTTCAGTTCCCAGACTGTGATCCCCTGAGGCAGAGGTCCCAGGCCCCCAGCAACACACCTATCAGTGTGTTCAGGCTCCGCCCCGGAGCCCGGCCGCCCCCAGGGCGCCCCGGGAGCCCGTGGATCTGCGGGAACAGCAGGCCTCCACCGGGCGCCACTCCTCTGGCCTCTCGGGATAGGGCCTGGCTCAGAACCCTGCTTCCCAGCCCTTACCCTGGGGTCCACTGCACAGCGCGCGGCAGACCAGCTTCGTTTATCACGAATCTCCCAGAGGCCTGGAAGTACAGCAGGACATACCTGGGCGCCTTATCCACCCGCCTCCCATCTCCCGCGCGCCCACCCAGCCTCACAGGGCCCATGTATTCACCTCCCGTCCACCACCAGAAACATGCCAGGCACCTCCACTCTGGAGTCCAAGTCCAGGAGATGCTGCCTTACCCAATCTAAGGCCTCTTCCCGAAACCTCTCTGTGCCCTGGACAGTCCCCTTTCACACCCCACCCCTTCCAGGGCACACCACGGCCCCCACCCTGTAATCCAGATAGGCTGGGGCAAGGCCATCTTACTCAGACCACAGTACATTTCCCAACACCTGGCTGATTCTTAAAATAACCTCAGATTTGAGGGAGGGTGTTTCAAAAGCTCAGCCAGCTTCTTTATAGTCTCCTGAAAGTTAAAGTTCAGATCCCCCCAAAGTTCCCTCCCCCATGTATATACCAGTGAATTTCCTCCTCAAAACTATCAATTGAAAATTTGCAAATCACCAGGGAAATGCAAATCAAAACCATGACGACTTATCACTTCACACCTATTAGTGACTATTAGCAAAAAGACAGGAAAGGTGCTATAAGGATGTGGTGAAAAGGGAAACTGGTGTACTGTTGGGGGGAATGTAAATTGGTGCAGTCATTATGGAAAACAGTATGGAGGTTCTGTTAAAATTAAAAGACGCTTGCTCCTTGGAAGAAAAGCTATGGCAAATCTAGACAGCATATTAAAAAGCAGAGACATTACTTTGTCAACAAAGGGCCAAATAGTCAAAGCTATGGTTTTTCCAGTAGTCATGTATGGATGTGAGAGTTGGACCATAAAGAAAATTGAGCACCAAAGAATTGATGCTTTTAAACTGTGGTGTTGGAGAAGACTCTTGAGAGTCTCTTGGACTGCAAGGAAATCCAACCAGTCAATCCTAAAGAAGATCAGTCCTGAATGTTCATTGGAAAGACAGATACTGAAGCTGAAACTCCAATACTTTGGCCAAAGGACCCTGATGCTGGGAAAGATTGAAAGCAGGAGGAGAAGGGGACAACGGAGGATGAGATGGTTGGATGGCATCAGCGACTGAATGGACATGAGTTTGAGCAAGCTCTGGGAATTGGTGATGGACAGGGAAGCCTGGCATGATGTAGTCCATGGGGTCACAAAGAGTCGGACACAACTGAGCGACTGAACTAAACTGAACTGATAGAGGTTCTAGAACTACTCTATGATCCAGCAATCCCACTTTTGGAGATACGTACAGAGAAAACAAAACCACTACCTCAGAAAGACATCTGTGTCTCTATGTTCATTGCAGCATTATTTACAATATCTAAGATATGGAAATAAACTGTGTCCACTGACAGATGAACAGATAGGGAAAATTTGTTTATATATGCATATATATAATGAATATAAACAAATATTTGCTTATATATATATATATATACATACATATATATAATGGAATATTATTCAGCCATAAAAGAAATGACTTCTGCAATTGGTGACAATATGGATGAAACTTGAGGGCACTATGTTGCATGAAATAGTCACACATTGTTCTTTAGTTGCTTCAGTCAAGTCAGACTCTTTGTGACCCCATGGACTGTAGCCCACCACGCTCCTCTGTTCATGAAATTCTCCAGGCGAGAATACTGGGGTGGGTTGCCATTTTCTGCTCCAGGGGATCTTCACAACCCAGGGATCAAACCCACGTCTCCTTCATTAGCAGGTGGATTCTTTACCACTGAGCCACCATGCAAGCTGAAATAAGTCACATCAGTTCAGTTCAGTCATTCAGTGGTGTCTGACTCTTTGCGACCCCTTGGACTGCAGCACACCGGATCCCCTGTCCATCACCAACTCCCAGAGCTTGCTCAAACTCCTGTCCATCGAGTCAGTGATGCCATTCAACCATCTCATCTTCTGCCACCTCCTTCTCCTCCTGCCTTCAGTCTTTCTCAGCATCAGGGTATTTTCCAGTGAGTCATTTCTTCACATCAGGTGGCCAAATGATGGTTGCCTGAAGTTATGGGAGGAGGGGGCTGGGATGGGTGAAGATGGCCAAAAGGTAGAAACTTCCAAACTTCCAGTTATAAGATAAATAAATGCAGGAGATGTATTGTAAAACGGAAGAAAGTGTGTCCATGTCCATCCCAAACTCCCTACCTATCCCTTCCCCTCATCCTTCCCCCTGGCAACCATAAGTTTGTTCTCTATGCCTGTAAGTCTCCTGTTTTGTAAGTTCATTTGTCTCATTTCTTTTTAGATTCCATGTACAAGGGATGTCATATGATATTTCCCCTTCTCTGTCAACTTCCCTCACTCAGTATGACAGTCTCTAGGTCTATCCATGTTGCTGCAAATGGCACTATTTCATTCCTTTTAATGGTTGGGTAATAATCCACTGTATACATATGTACCACTTTCTTATCCATTCCCCTGCCTATGGACATTTAGGTTGCTTCCATGTCTTGGCTATTGGGAACAGTGCTATAACGAATACTGGGCATGTACACACTGCTATGTTTAAAATGCATAACCAACAAGGACCTTAGCACATGGAACTCTGCTCAGTGTTATGTGGCAGGCTGGATGGGAGTGGAGTTTGGGGGAGAATGGATACATGTATATCCATCAGTATATGTATGGCTGAGTCCCTTTGCTGATCATCTGAAACTATCACAACACTGTTAATCAGCTATACCCCAATACAAAATATGTTTTAAAAAAAGAAGAAGAAGGGAGAATAGAAAGAATAAAACAACGCATGTTGCCCATCATCCAGTTCTACCTACAATACACCTGGAAAGGAATTCAGGGCAAAGATCAGGAATGAGGTATTCTGTGCCCTGAGAAAACAAGCAGAACAGGCCCTCAGATAGTGAGATAGTTTCAGGAGAAAATTTCATGAATCCAGATTCTTGCATCTTCCCACACTTAGGAAAACACTAAAATTAGTTACTGAGATACCTGCTGGTGACTAACAGCAACCTTCCACCAAGATGTGTGCCTGACGGCACGTAACCCTTCTCCAAAATGACGCATTTGCTGATCTTCTCACCCTCATCCTGTCTGGAGCAGCTCCTCAGAGCTATCTGAGAGTCTGTCTCCCCATCTGTGAAAGTGAAAAAGTGAAATGAAAGTGTTAGTCATGTCCAACTCTTCACGGCCCCGTGGACTGTAGCCTGCCAGGTTCCTCTGCCCATGGCGTTCTCCGGGCCAGAATACTGGAGTGAGTTGCCATTCCCTCCTCCGGGGGATCTTCCCCACCCAGGGATCGAACCTGGGTCTCCAACATTGCAGGCAGTTTCCTCGCTGTCTGATCCACCAGGGAAGCCCCATCTCCCAGGCCCTAGGCCTCAGTAAGTTCCTACATAAGCTCACAACTCATTGCGCATTTTTATTTAAGGGAGGGAAAGAGGAAGACAAGGAAAGGAAGAAAGAAAGAAGTAAGGTTACTTTGTGCTCTTTGGCTTCATCAGGTGGGAGTCCACATGGTCTGGCTTTGCAAAGTCCTCTCTAGCCCACCTGGAGCCACGCTGCTGCATTCAAACCTTCCCTTCTCCCACCCACTTCCAACCCACTTCCAGGCCTTGGTACAGCTGCATCTTCCGCCTGGCATATTCTTCTTTGCAGTTCTTACTCATCCTCGAAACTCAGTCCAAACACCACTGCCTCTAGGGAATGTTCTTGGACTTAACACAACCAGCCGAGTTTCCCCTGCTCTGTGCTCCCTCTCATGTGCCTGCCCCACTCATAGAAAGTACCAAAAATGCTTCTTGAATGGAAGAGCAATTGAAGGGAGATGCCAGGAATAAATTCCCTTGAAGGCTACCGTGGAGACACTCATTGGTCACTAAAATCTTTCTCCTTTCATTAGAAGACTAGAACGGTAGTTGGACACTGGCTACCAGAAAGGAATACTTTACCCAATGCCCCTTGCTTCCAGGGGACTAAATTCTCACCATTGAAAAAATGAGGAAAAGTGATGTGTGTCACTTAAAATATATCCACGTGTGGACTTCCCTGGCAGTCCAGTGGCTGAGACTCCAGGCTTCCAACTCAGGGGACACAGGTTTGATCCCTGGTCAGGGAACTAGGGGATTCCACATGCCACGTGGTGTGGTCAAAAAAAAAGACACATCCCACATGCTTCTTTCTGGAACCCAGAAGTGCCTGCAAGCCAGCTTAGGCAGCAGTCCTAATGCTCTGGGGATAGTGCCAGCTTCCTGACAGCCCTTGTGGAATAAACGCACTCATCTACTCACTGTAGACTGTTGAATGACAGAACAATGTTCTTTAAGCCACTGTATTCCTGGGGTTTTTTCTTACAATGGCTTTTCGTTTCATCCTAACCAATGACAGCAAGCTGTTTCCTGTCATGAGTCTCACCTGATTCCAGCTCACAATAGTGATCATGCCCTCTAAGGATCAATTTCATATGATGCGATGGTTAAGAGCAGGTACTGGGCCAACTAAATGCCTCCCCTGCACCTCCAATGGCCTGTCTCTTCTAACAGGCGACCCATCCCTTCCCTGTCCCTTCCCAGCATGCAGAGGATCCAGTAGGAACCAGCACACACTCAGTAGCAACACTCCCCGGGGAGTGGTCTTGAGCAAGTCACTGGCCCCTGAGCTCCTTTTCCGACCTACTCTGTGTTAAAGGGCTGGACTAGACCAGTGCTCCTTAGCTTTGGCTTGCCATAGAATCACTCAGGGAGCTTTACAGAACTGAGACGCTGAGTCGACGCCAGACCAGTTAAAACCACCTATCTGTGGGTAGAGAACCTCCAACCTGGAACTAAATCCAGTTTTCAGGTTGACTTTGTCATACCTGGAGGCATATCATTCGGCCCACAGTCCAGTCCAGCCCAGCCTCCAGTGGGGATTTGGGTCTTAACAGCCCAACACCTGGGATGTGAGTGGTACATAGTAAGTACATGCTCATTTTTCTTTCTGAGAGGTTGCTGTAATCTTGGATAAAATTCTATATTTCCTGCAGCTAATTTCAGAATATGTAAATGAAACTTTCTAAGGAAGGGATAAAACTAAATTCAGTTGCTTATTCCTATTGGGGGCGGGGTGGGGCACAGGAGGAGGGCTTCGCAGGTGGCGCTAGTGGTAAAGAATTTGCCTGCCAATGCAGGAGACGCAAGAGACTTGCATTGGATCCCTGGGTCGGGAAGATCCCCTGGAGGAGGGCACAGCAACCCACTCCAGTGTTCTTGCCTGGGGAATGCCCCGGACAGAGGAGCCTAGAGGGCCACAGTCCATAGAGCCCATAGCCCAAAGAGTCCGACACGTCAGAGACGACTTAGCACACACTCCTATGGGCTCTCCACGAGATTAGTGCAGCAGAAGGGGCGTGAGCTGTGGCCTGGGTTTGAATCCCAGCTCTACCCCTGCCTCATCGTGAGGCTTGAGCGAGTGACATTGGCCCCACCTCTAACCACCATGCTGCTTCAGTTACAAAGTGAAGAGCATCTCTTGGAGCATGAAAACACACAGCTTGCAGCAGCCCTGGTGGAACCCCTCAGCCCAGTTTCCTTAGCTGTAAAATGAGGCTCATCATAGATACAACAGATTTGATGCAAAAATATGAACAATGTATATGAAACAGCACAGCACCTAGCGTATAGAAAATGTTCAGTAGCTGCTTATCTTCTCCCACTTCCTGTCCCCCAATATTTTCTATACGGCAAGTCTATGCACTTGTGTCCGCTGAACGGGCAGGACCCCTGTTGCATCGCCACGTGAGATCCTTGCGAGGACGCTGTAGAGGCCCGGCTGGCTGAGATGCATGTGGTACTCAGTGTGGCCCCGGCAGGCAGCGCAGACAGCGGCGTCAGTGCCGGACACACAGCTCCTTGTTACCAAATGAAGCAGGTCCACTGCTCGCCACTTACAAAGTCAACAAATGTTGAAATTCACGAAATGTTGATAGCAAAGGAAAGGTGACTGTAAGCAGAATGCCAGCAATCTGGGGAGACAGCGGACTTAGCGTCCCCCCAAAAACCACCTTCACAGACTCTGCTTAAATCCTGAGAGCTCCTTTCACCCTGTGGTCCTCACAGGTTTGTCTGATCTCTACAGCAGTTTTCTGGAGGATGTCAGCAAAGGATCTTGAGGAAGAGGTGCCTTTTTTGAAATGCAAACAAACTTGCTCTATCAGTTAGCAGCTGACTGCCAGCCCCACTGCCTGTCTCCTCTGCCCCAGTGTGACATTGTCCCTCATCAGCCAATTAATCAACCTGCCCACAAGGAAAGTCCTGGTTATTTCCACCTTAGGATCACACAAGCTATTCTTTGTGCTCCTCAACACTGACCACACAGAGAGGATGGGAAACACAACAGGCCAAATGGAGCAGATAAATCCCACCAAGATGGGACAAGCTTCCTGATGGGAGAGCCCTACGGTGTGTCGTGTCCACATGCCCTTCTGGAAGAAACTGCCTGGCCTTGAGCCCTTCTGCAAAGGCATTCTCAGGTGCTTCTGTTTTGTATCACACCCTCCCCGCCCAGATGATTGCAACAGGAAGCAGAGCCCCAAATGGCCAATTTGCTGGCTGGCCAGAGATTTTTTGATGTACCCCATTTTAGTACCTGCTAAAAAGATGGTGGCATCAATCAGACTTCTGTCTCAAGAAACAAAACTAGAAAATGCCAAGGAAATAACTCAGTTGGTAGTAAGCGCTGAGGCTGGAATCTCACAAAGTGGAGGGACAGGAGAGATGCCAGAAGGATCACAGTGAGCTCGGAGTAAACCAAAATTATGAATAAGCAGAAGCTAGGATGTAGAGAAAAGGCAAGGGCAAATTCAAGCAAGCAGAAAATGGAGAGGAGACAAGTTTCACCTTATCAGGGAGAACTAGAAAGGGCAAAATCCCAGGAAATCCTGCCCTGGTATGACCTCAGGTCCAAAAGGCAGGCTCTGTAGACATCTCTTCTCCTCTGATGCTCCTCCATCCTTTTAACCTCTTCTCCAACTTCCCTCCAACTGGTATAAAGGAGTCTGTTCACTGCAACTAAAGGGACTCAACTAACCACGTAGCAAGTAGAGACCAACAGAGAAAATCAAAGGAGCCAATTAATAAGGAAGCCACATAAAAGAGAAACTGCTGTTCTGGAGTTTCTGGGGATAATATCCATTTTAGCATATGTATGAAAGTAGTGTCAATCACTCAGTCATGTCTAACCCTCTGCAGCCCCATGGACTGTGGCCTGTCAGGCTCTGCTGTCCATGGGATTCTCCAGGCAAGGATACTGGAGTGGGTAGCCATTCCCCTCTCCAGAGGATCTTCCCGACCCGCAGGGATCAAATCCAGGTCTCTTGCATTGCAGGCAGATTGTTTACTGTCTGGGCCACCAAGGAATATAACAATTTGCAAATTTTGGCTTCAGGAAATTATGAGAAACCTGGAAATGGAAGCTAAATTCACTCTCTCTGTTCGTCCCTCCCACATCCCCTCCCTCCTTCCCTCCCTCCTTCCCTCTTTCTCTCTCTCTGTCTCTCTCTCTCACCAGTCACCACTGCAAAACAGTTCATTTTAGTCAGAAAGTCAGATGGAGTTTTTGAAGTCTACAGCTTTCCTACCCACAGCTCGGTGGCTCTTCTTAACCTTGTAAGGGAATCTTCAAGGACCAAACAGCGAAGAAAGCATCATGAGATACACCTTGGTAGCCACTAGAGGGAGACGCTTCCTTGTGAAACATATCTTTCAATTCAGTTCAGTTCAGTCTCAGTCATGTCCAACCGACTCTTTGTGACCCCATGGACTGCAGCACGCCAGGCCTCCCTGTCCATCACCAACTCCCAGAGTTTACTCAAACTCATGTCCATTGAGTCAGTGATGCCATCCAACCATCTCATCCTCTGTCGTCCCCTTCTCCTCCTGCCTTCAATCTTTCCCAGCATCAGGGTCTTTTCAAATGAGTCAGTTCTTCGCATCAGGTGGCGAAAATATTGGAATTTCAGCTTCAACATCAGTCCTTCCAATGAATATTCAGGACTGATTTCCTTTACGATGGACTGGTTGGATCTCCTTAAAGTCCAAGGGACTCTCAAGAGTCTTCTCCAACACCACAGTTCAAAAGCATCAATTCTCGGCTTTCTTTATAGTCCAGCTCTCACATCCATACATGACTGCTGGAAAAACCATATCTTAGCTAGCCGCCTACCAGGGACCATGCTGGTATGTGTGCTAAGTCGCTTCAGTCATGTCTCTTTGGGACCCCATGAACTGCAGCCCACCAGGCTCCTCTGTCCATGGGACTCTTCAGGCAAGAACACTGGAGTGGGTTGCCATTTCCTCCTCCAGGGGCTCTTTCCCAACCCAGGGATCGAACCTGTGTCTCTTATGTCTCCTGCATTGGCTGCTGCTGCTGCTGCTGCTAAGTCGCTTCAGTCGTGTCCAACTCTGTGCGACCCCATCGACTGCAGCCCACCAGGCTCCCCCATCCCTGGGATTCTCCAGGCAAGAACACTGGAGTGGGTCGCCATTTCCTTCTCCAATGCATGAGAGTGAATAGTGAATCCCAGGGATCGAACCTGTGTCTCTTATGTCTCCTGCATTGGCTGCTGCTGCTGCTGCTGCTAAGTCGCTTCAGTCGTGTCCGACTCTGTGCGACCCCATCGACTGCAGCCCACCAGGCTCCCCCATCCCTGGGATTCTCCAGGCAAGAACACTGGAGTGGGTCGCCATTTCCTTCTCCAATGCATGAGAGTGAATAGTGAAAGTCGCTCAGTCGTGCCCGACCCTTAGCGACCCCATGGACTGCAGCCCACCAGGCTCCTCCGTCCATGGGAGTTTCCAGGCAAGAGTACTGGAGTGGGGTGCCACTGCCTTCTCCGCCTGCATTGGCAGGTGGGTTCTTTACTACCAGTGCCGCTGAGCTAAGACCAGATGTGAGGAAACCCATTCCCCATCTTCCTCTTTAAGAGATGTCAGTAGGCACCACCTTCTCAGGAGCTAAATAGTCTGTCTCTCCTCCTTGGTCAGGACAAGCCCATTTTTTTACAAAGTCCGTGTGATAACCCCGAGTTCCTGCAGAGTGGAAAAAAAAAACACTGGGCACAGCAGAGGAAGTTGAATGAAGGAGCCAGGGAAAGAAAAGTCTACTGCTGCCCCCAGACAGCTGAGGGGAGATGGGAAGGGGCTCACCTACTCAGTGTTGCAGATGAAACTTCTGGCCGAGAGCTATAGGAGAAACTTAGATGCTCGATACCAGAAGGGCTCCCTCCCTGAAGACAAAGCTGTGCAAGTGCAGGTGGTTCTGGACAGGGAGCCAACCCAGCTGACCTTGCCTGTCTCTGGAGGCAGTGTAGAGGGGACACCTGTACTGTGCAGAGGGTTGGTCTCATGGCCTCTGAGTACACAGGAAGGAAAAAAATGATGTGAGTGTCCCCTGCACCCCCTTGCTCTCTGAGTGGCTGTCTGCCAGTCTTATCACCACATGCCATCAGCGGGCATGGCTGCTTGGGGAGAAGCCATCCCACTGGGGTTTTCAGAGCCATTCCTTGGAGCATGGCCACCGTGGGCTGAAGACTACCTACTGGTCATGATAGCACACTGGGTCAGCTAAGCTGTGCCGTGCTGCCCAGACACATTGCAAAATATAAAAAGGGGAAACCAGAAGACCTAGTCGGACTGAAGAAAGTAATACTAAATCTCTTTGGATGAGAAGTGAACACAGCTGAAGCTCTCGGCTCCTGGGTTTTAGGTCTGGAAGCTGGCAGCGTCAGGGGGCTCAACTCTAACAACAACAGCAAAAGAAGGACCAACAGTGCTCCGCTGCTTAGAGCCAACTTTGGGTGGGGTCACCCGTAATCCAGAAAGGAAGCTGAAAAACCTGTGGCCAGTGCAGCCCAGGGTGACAGCTTCCTGGGAAGCTGTGGGCCCAGCGAGCTGGAGGACCAAGCCTTTCTTCTGGGAACTGAGTTAAAAGAGCCTACGGTGCCATCCCACCTCAACCACCAGCCAGCAGCAAAAGGCCTATCCCCAGACCAGAGCTTCAGGGGGCAGTGAGGAACCAACTGCAACAGCTTGAAACAGGTAGGGCTGGACACATAGGAAAAAAAAGAGAACAAAGAAAATCCCAAAGCTCCCAATTCCAAATGAGCTTGCATATCAAAAACTATGAAACGCATGTAGAAATCGAATGCTAAGAATAAGAGGCAAACACATCAATAATCTACATGTGACCCCATCTGAATGAAGTCAGTTTTAGGGAGCAGTATAATAGGCTTATGGAAGTATGTTGAGAAAAGTTGAGAGATAAATGAAGGTGTAATGTCCACCTGGCAAATAAAGGCAAGGACCAAGGAGCCCAGGCCCTGGCTGCTGGGGCCACACCCACCGGGTGAACCACAGAGAGGAGCGGGGCTCGAGAGAGGAGCAGGGCTCGAGTCTTTCGCTCTTAGGGCAGCTCAGGGAAGTCCAGCACAGTGAGACCTGAGACTGTGGGAGAGGGACCCTGACTCTCAGACTGTCAACACTAGATCTGAGGACTAGAGAAGCCTGCGTGGCAAATAGAAGGGGAAAAGTGGAAGGAGTCCCAGATTTTCTCTCCTCGGGCTCCAAATCACTGCGGATAGTGATGGCAGCTACGAAATTCAAAGATGCCGGCTCCCTATGAAAAACCTAGACAGCATATTAAAAAGCAGAGACATAACTTTGCTGACAAAGGTCCATATAATCAAAGCTATGTTTTTTCCCATAGTCATATATGGATGTCAGAGTTGGACCATAAAGAAGGCTGAAGAATTGTTGCTTTCAAATTGTGGTGCTAGAGAAGACTCTTGAGAGTCCCTTGAACTGCAAGGAGATCAAACCAGTCAATCCTAAAGGAGATCAACCCTGAATATTCATTGGAAGAACTGATCCTGAAGCTGCAGCTCCAATACTTTGGCCACCTGATGCAAAGAGTCAACTCATTAGAAAAGAACCTGTTGCTGGGAAAGACTGAAGACAAAAAGAGAAGGGGGCGGCAGAGGATGAGTTGGTTAGATAGCATCACTGACTCAGCGAGCATGAATTTGAGCAAACTCTGGGAGAGAGTGGGGGACAGAGGAGCCTGGTGTGTTGCAATCCATGGGATCACAAAGAGTCAGATGTAACTTAATCATCAGCTGGGACATAAAAGCAGTACAACGTGACAGAATCCAGGCTCAGTGTTCCTGGTGGGAAGAAGTACCAACCCAGTGCCTTGTGATTGAGACTTGTCCAAGCCTAATGGTTGCAGCTCAATAACTTAGCACCTTTAGTGGTGTGGATTCATGGTTGGGGAAGAACCAGCCCCCTTCTCCAAGCATGATGAGGGAGTGGAGGTGGAGGGCTGATACCCAGGAAGCACGTGGGACAGTTCCCCAGGATTCCCGCAGGACATCAACTTCATTTCTGGGAAGCTCATCTGTGGGGGATCAGTCCCCATCCCCCACACTCATCACTGGCATTACAGATCCGTGGAAATGGAATGCTTTTGATGTAACTGGTTATCGACATGGGAAAATATTCTGCTCTTAAGCTCCCACAGTCTTATCTCCCATAGACACCTTTTTACCTCAATGTCTACTTCAAAGAGAACAAAAAAATTATGAAACCAGACAGGTAGATATAAATTTTCTTCACCTTGGAAATGAAAAATATAGTCATCGAATTTAGAATTCGGCAGTCACAAGAATCTCTGCACTAGTCACAGTCAGAGTGACAATTAGTATTTGAAAGAAGGCACCTTAGAATCTGACTTCCTACTTTTGCATTCCAGTCCCCTATAATGAAAAGGACATCTTTTGGGGATGTTAGTTCTAAAAGGTCTTGTAGGTCTTCATAGAACCTTTCAGCTTCAGCTTCTTCAGTGTTACTGGTTGGGACATAGACTTGGATTACTGTGATATTGAATAGTTTGCCTTAGAAACGAAAACAGAGATCATTCTGTCGTTTTTGATATTGCATCCAAGTACTGCATTTCAGACTCTTTTGTTGACTGTGATAGCTACTCCATTTCTTCTGAGGGATTCCTTCCTGCAGTAGTAGACATAATGGTCATCTGAGTTAAATTCCCCCATTCCAGTCCATTTTAGTTCACTGATTCCTAGAATGTTGACATTCACTCTTGCCATCTCTTGTTTGACCACTTCCAATTTGCCTTGATTCATGGACCTGACATTCCAGGTTCCTTTGCAATATTGCTCTTTACAGCATCGGACCTTGCTTCTGTCACCAGTCACATCCACAGCTGGGTATTGTTTTTGCTTTGGCTCCATCCCTTCATTCTTTCTGGAGTTATTTCTCCACTGATCTCCAGTAGCATATTGGGCACTTACCGACCTGGGGAGTTCCTCTTTAAGTATCCTATCATTTTGCCTTTTCATACTGTTCATGGGGTTCTCAAGGCAAGAATACTGAAGTGGTTTGCCATTCCCTTCTCCAGTGGACCACATACTGTCAGACCTCTCCACCATAACTCATCCATCTTGGGTGGTCCCACACAACATGGATTAGTTTCATTGAGTTAGACAAGGCTGTGGTCCTTGTGATTAGATTGACTAGTTTTCTGTGATTATGGTTTGTGTCTCTGCCCTCTGATGCCTCTCACAACACCTACCATCTTACTTAGGTTTCTCTTACCTTGGACATGCGGTATCTCTTCAGGGCTGCTCCAGCAAAGTGCAGCTGCTGCTCCTTGCCTTGGAGGAGGGGTATCTCCTCACAGCCTCCCCTCCTGATCTTGAACATGGAGTAGCTCCTCTTGGCCCTCCTGGCCTGCATAGGAAGTCAAGAAACACCTGGGGTAACAGGCAAATTTGGCCTCAGAATATGGAATGAAGCAGGGTAAAGGCTAATAGAGTTTTGCCAACAGAACACACTGGTCATAGCAAACACCCTCTTCCAACAACACAAGAGAAGACTCTACACATGGACATCACCAGATGGTCAACACCAAAATCAGATTGATTATATTCTTTGCAGCCAAAGATGGAGAAGCTCTATACAGTCAGCAAAAACAAGACCGGGAGCTGACTATGGCTCAGATCATGAACTCCTTACTGCCAAATTCAGACTTCAGTTGAAGAAAGTAGGGAAAACCACTAGACCATTCAGGTATCACTTAAATTAAATCCCTTATGATTATACAGTGGAAGTGAGAAATAGATTTAAGGGACTAGATCTGATATATAGAGTGCCTGATGAACTATGGATGGAGGTTCGTGACATTGTACAGGAGACAGGGATCAGGACCATCCTCATGGAAAAGAAATGCAAAAAAGCAAAATGGCTGTCTGGGGAGGCTTTATAAATAGCTGTGAAAAGAAGAGAAGTGAAGAGCAAAGGAGAAAAGGAAAGATAATAAGCGTCTGAATGCAAAGTTCCAAAGAATAGCAAGAAGAGATAAAGCCTTCCTCAGCGATCAATGCAAAGAAATCGAGGAAAACAACAGAATAGGAAAGACTAGAGATCTCTTCAAGAAAATTAGAGATACCAAGGGAACATTTCATGCAAAGATGGGCTTTTAGGGAAAATCACTAAACAATTCAGGTATGACCTAAATCAAATCCCTTATGATTATACAGTAGAAAGGGTTAGCCAGTTGTAACTCTCTACTTAAATAAGGGTAATCAGCAGAGTGAAGGCTAGTGATTATGTGTTGATAAATTATTTTTTGTTCTGAAGTATCTACTGTGTGTGTCTCATCTAATTCTAAGTTCTATAGGGGAGTCACAGTAGGAACAGAGCTTTCTCCGCCATCTTCATTTTGGAGGGTTAAATGACCTCCCATACAACATATTTTTACCTCCCTTTCTCTCTCCCTCTAGCAGGTGTTTACTGAACATGCAGTATGAGATGAGTATTATTTAGGTGCTGGAGACATAACTGGGCACAAGATAGAAAAAGTTCCTACCCTCAGTGGGTTTAAATTCCAGTGGGGGTGATGAACAGATAAGTATGTAATATCTGGTAGAGAGAAATGCTCAGCCAAAGTATGTGTGTATATATATATATATATCTTGTGGGAGAAGGGAGGGAGAGTGCCTGAGGGGCTACTTTAGATTGGGTATCAGGGAAGGCCTCTTTGAGGAAATGCCAAGAGCAGACACTCAGACAAATGGACGGAGTGAACCATCTGAATATTTTCAGACTGAAGAGGGAGGAGCAGAGCAGAGTTTTTGGAGAATGGAGAGCAAGGAGGGTCCTCTCTGATCAGATTACAGAAGGCCCACTTGGCTGCTAGATGGAGAGCAGACCATGGGATGATAGGAGGGCCGCACCAGGCAGACAAGCAAGAGGGCTCCTGCCCTGGGGTGGGAGGAGCTGATGGTGGTGCCATGTGGGTCAGCAGTGATGGAAGCTGGGACAGGGGGTCAGATTCAGGGTACAGGTTGAAGGGAGACCCGACAGGACTTGCCAGTGGATGCTGCGGGGCATGAGAGAAGCAGAGGCACCCAGAAGACCTCCAGGACTTTTGGCTTGAGCCCTTGGACTTCTTCGGTGGCTCAGTGGTTAAAAACTCCACCTGCCAATGCAGGAGTTGAGGGTTCGATCCCTGGGCCAGGAAGATCCCCTGGAGGAGGAAATGGCAACCCACTCCAGTATTATTGCCTGGAGAATCCCCATGGAGAGAGGAGCCTGGCAGGCTACACATAGGGTTGCAGGGTCAGATATGACTGAGTGAATGAAAGAGTTGACATTTGCATACGTATGGAAGAGCATGGGAGCCGCAGGTTTGTGGACAGGGAGCAGGAATTACAAATACACTTTTGAGATAGATGCCTTTTGGATATTTGAATGGAATTGTCACATACATCATTGGGCATATGAGTCAGGAGAGAGACTGGGGCTAGAGGTACTGGATTCATCCACATGTGTGATATGCCCTTTGGCTAGAGGTTTAGTCTAGTCACTGCTTCCCTGGTGGTTCAGAGGGTAAAGTGTCTGCCTGCAATGCAGGAGACCTGGGTTTGATCTTTGGGTCAGGAAGATCCCCTGAAGAAGGAAATGGCAACCCACTGCAGTACTCTTGCCTGGAAAATCCCATGGACAGAGAAGCCTGGTAGACTATAGTCCATGGGATCGCAAAGAGTCAGACACAACTGAGTGACTTCACTTTCACTTTAGTCTAGTCAGAGGTTTATCCTTCAATGTTTGCTTAGTATAAAGTAATGCTTCACACTGGCAGCTAGCTGCCCAATATGTCTTTCCCTTGCCCTGCCAATCTTGGTGTTGAGGATACACAGAGCAGGGTGGGAGGTCCCCATCAACCCCGCGTGATGTCCACTGCCCCTCGTTGCTGCTCAGAGCAGTCAGGAGTCTAGAGAGGGCTGGGGCTCTTCGATAGTCTCGACTCTATATGCATTAGAAGGAAATACTGATTATCTCATTTATTCTAGTTTCTAACCATAACCTCCAGACTCCACTCGAGGACAGGATCACAGATTGTACCCCCCAGAGCTCCCATCAGTCTTCCCCTGGTTTCCGGGCATCTCACTGGGAATGCAATGTGTTTTGCCTGAAGCCGTGGCCACATGTCGAGAGCTCACATTTGGAGAAAATTAAGAAATCGTGGTAGACAACCGAGGCTGGCTCATTAGCTTACTGGAAGCTGTTACCCAGTCCTTTTTTGAGACTGAGAAATAAGGCTGCGTCAGAGCAGGGGAGAAAGCCAGCACCCTCAGCACCTACTGAAAGGGTAGAGAACTCCCTTCTGGCTGCATCTAGGCACAGACCGCGGCCGGGGCAGGGGAGGGAGCCCTGGGCTGAAGTCAGGTGACATCTATTCTAGTCCTGCCAGCAGTCCTGTTGTGCTATGTCCTTGGGTGAGTCACTTTCCTATCTGTTATGTGTTCATGTAGACATTGACGTACAGGATGCATAAGTGTCCTTTCTGTTCTAAATACAAACGATTCCCAGAGGGAGAGTCAGAGGTGGCTTTGCTACTGTACTTTCCTCTGCTGGCTGTCCTCTGTCTCATCTCCTCCACGTTGGAATCCCCAGGTTGAATCTTCTGCCTGTTTCTCTTCTCTCTCTGCTCACCCACTATGGGTGTGCACCTCCTAGAAAGAGTTAGTCGCTCAGTCAAGTCCAGTTCTTTGCAACCCCAGGGACTGTAGCCTGCCAAGCTCCTCTGTCCATGGCATTTCCCAGGTAAGAATACTGGAGTGGGTTGCCATTTCCTTCTCCAGGGGCATCTTTCTGACCCAGGGGTTGAACCTATGTCTCCTGCATTGTAGGCAGATTCTTTACCATCCGGGCAACCCCTGGGCCAAGCAAAGCTACCACTTGGGTGACAATGATGCTGGTGCCTCCAGCTCTAGAGCCAAGATCACACTGAA
The DNA here is from genome assembly GCA_006408695.1 of Aepyceros melampus. Classification (NCBI taxonomy): domain Eukaryota; kingdom Metazoa; phylum Chordata; class Mammalia; order Artiodactyla; family Bovidae; genus Aepyceros; species Aepyceros melampus. The sequence goes on from SJXQ01004671.1 coordinate 255,558, forward strand.
CACCTTTATCCAGCTGTCCACAAACACTTTAATAACAAGACGCTCAGAACTGAACTCATCACTTCCCTTCCAGAACTTTCTCTTCCTCTTGAGCTTTGTGCCTACATTAAGGACACTTAGTCTCCAAATTCAGAAATCTGAGTCCATCCTAGGTCGATACCTCTTATCCGACCAGTCACTGAGTCCTGTCAGTCTTATTCTCCATATTCTACCCATCCTCGCTTTCCAACCTTCCTTGCCAGTGTCCTTGTTGAGCCTGGCACCATCTGCCTCTCCTCTCAGCCTCTGACTGCTTTTAGTGGTATTTTTCTATCTCCTGGCTTGCCTTGCTAATTCCTGTTTGAGCCCTCCAATGACTTCTTACTTCAAAGAATCAGTGTTTGCTAAAAAAATTAAAGTTCATTTTAAAATATAGCAGTAGTCATTGTTTATTGTATTGGGCTTAAAGCTTTATTTTCATTATTTTATTTAATCTTCATAGCAACCCTGTGTGGAAGACATTATTATCCTCACGTTATAGATGGGAATTTGAGACTTAAAGAGGTTAATTCACTTGCTTGAAGAACCCTTCTGGCAAGTGCTGTGGCCGGCAATGAAACCTAGGTGGCGTCAGACATTGAAGGTCTGTCTATCCGTCCTGTTCCTGCTGAGGCCTTCACAGTTGTCTCAGCTTAGTCTTTCTATTTCCCACTGCTCTCCTCAGCTCCTTCCAATACATACCTATTTCTATTAGAGTACATACGACAAATGAAGTCCACCATGGACTTTCATATCAGAATGCCTTTGCTTTTGCTATTTTCTCTGCCTTGGGATGCTATTTCCATCCAGCAAATTCCTACTTCTCTTGGGGGTCTCATTCTAAGAGCATCGCTATAAAAGCCCTTCTCTGTTCCTCAGGCAAAATCCATCATATCGTCTATTCTGTCAAGGCACCATACTTTGCGTTCATCCATAGCATCACCATGCTGTGATTGAATGGCAGCTCACTATTAATACACTAGAAGAATCCGAGTTCTTTGATGGCAAGGACTGTATCTTTTTCTACTTTGTAGCACTTTGTAACATTTCTCAATGCCTACACAAGTGCCTGATGCTTAGGAACAGCTCAATAAGTAGCTAGTGAATTGAATAGAACCCAGCCTCAAATATCATGATAGTAGTGGATGGCATCACTGGTAATGGCAGCGTTAAAGAGAAGAGTAATGTAATTCAAGTTATCATACTCCACAGTTTTATTGATCATTGACTGTGTATCCTGCTGTGTGTTTCAGTTTGGAGGAAACCAAAGATAGAAAAGGCACAGTTATCATATTGGCTACCATGAATCCAACACTTACTATGTTTCCAGCTGTGCTTTACATGTATTTTCTCATTTAATCTTCAGACCAAGGCCATGAATCACACATAGTTTCATTCCTGCCTATAAGTAAGAGTGTCTAGCTTGATTCAGAACACAGAATTCACATACTGAAACATAAATGATAATGTGCATCCTAATATTATGAGGTATAGCAGAATGCATTGGATTGAGGATCAAGGACTCAGGCCCTAGACCCAGTTATGCTGTTGATTTACAGTAAGACTTTGAGACCTCAGTTTTCGTCATTTGTAAAAACTAACAAAGAGTCAGAAAGACTCTTTGTTATGGGTCATGAAATCTCAAAAAGATTTGTAACTTCCCATCACTGCCATCTGCAGTATTTGCTGCAAATTTGGAACTTCTAAAATAGTCATTGCCTTGTGTTTTGGTTGAATGCTGTCTCCTCACCAGAGTTCATGTCTACCCAGAACTTGTGAACTGAACTTTTTTGGAAATAGAGTCCTTGAAGGTGTAATCTCATTAAGATTGAGGCCATGCTGAATTAGGACGGACCCAAATGGTAAAGAATCTGCCTGCAGATTCAACCCCATGCAGGAGACCTGGGTTCCATCCCTGGTTCAGGAAGATCCCCTGAAGAAGGAAATGGCAACCCACTATAGATTCTTGCCTGGAAGAATTCCATGGACAGAGGATTCTGGCGGGTTACAGTCCATGGGGTTGCAAAGCATTGGACATGAAATAGCAATTTATACTTTCAACACTACTCCAAAGATTGGTGTATTATAAGAGGAGGGAAATTAAGATACATAGAGACACAGAGAGAAGGGTACCATGTGAAGACGGAGGCAGAGATTGTACTGATACACCCAAAGGCTAAAGAACACCAAAGATTGCTGGCAAACACTAGAGGCTAAGAAAGAGGCATGGGACAGATTATCCTTCTAGAGCCTCCAAAAAGAAACAACCCTTGATTTCAGATTTCTAGCTTTCAAAATTGTACAAGAATACACTTCTGTTGTTTTAAGCTGCCGTTTGGCCAGTTTGTTTGGCAGCACCATGAAACTGATGTATTTTGGACGACACTTTAGGTGGTGGTGATGGTGATAACATCAGCAATGCTCTATAAAAATAGAAACGGATTTCTTTCTTTGGAAATGTTGCTGCATAGGCTTAAAATACTTGCATACATTTTGACCAGTCTGTTTGGAGCATTCTGGCTTAACATACCTGACAATGTGCTTAACGTATCTGGCAAGGCACTTAACTTGGCTGTCTTTGAAGGTTCCTCAAATAGATAGGTAGCCACCCTTCGGGAAAACCCCATGAAACTAGTGCTTAGGAGAGGTATGTCATATATTTCGAGATGCCCTGGACAGAGAAAGCACACAGTGGTTTATAACTTCAGGGCCAAATAACATCAGGACCCAAGGACAGACACTGGACCTGTGGGCTCTGATTTGTGAAGAAGCCACTTCTCACAAAGGGAACTATGTGTACTCCAAGTGGCCAGTGGCAGGAAGAGACTGACTTTAGTGTGGTTAAGGATTCTTCAACCTAATCCTAGGGAAGCCAGCTGCTGCTGAAGAAGGGCCAACCCTTAGGAATCCTTACTCTGTGAGATACACTGTGTGAACATGTGATATCTCTGAATGCTGAGAGCCACAGTCACACATATCTTACTAGGAGGAGACCAAGGTTTTGTAAATCCCAGCAATTTTCCCCAGGGCACAGGAAGTGAACCTGGGACTTGGATTTTGGGGCCTGAGTTCTTAACCAGGACACTTCAATTGATAGACCCTCTCTGTTTTTCTGAAAGGAGAGAATTGCTAAAAGCTGCTCAATAGGGTTCTTGGTTAAAGGTCTCATGAACTCCCCCATCCATACATCCCACTGTCCAGGATGAATGAACAGCTCCTTCTATCGAGTTTGAAACATTTTGTTCCAATAAGTTCAAAGTATGTTGTCTGCCTTTGGCAAACCTTTCACTCTAGGCTGAATTTTAGTTGATTTTGTGCACAGCCAAGATGCCAGTTGAGGCTGGACATTTAAGTTAAGTTGCCCATCCATAGGCAGGGGGAGCCCCAAATTCTATCTCTCTGATGACTGATTTCCAAGGAATCAGTCCTGAATATTTATTGGAATGACTGATGGTGAAGCTGAAGCTCCAATACATTGGCCACCTGATGCAAAGAACTGACTCAGTGGAAAAGACCTTGAAGCTGGGAGACTGAAGGCAGGAGGAGAAGGGGACGGCAGAGGATGAGATGGTTGGACAACATCACCAGCTTGATGGACATGAGTTTGAGCAAGCTTCAGAAGTTGGTGATGGACAGGGAAGCCTGGAGTGCTGCAGTCCATGGGGTTGCAAAGAGTCAGACATGACTGAGCAACTGAACGCAACTGATGACTTTGAGTGTACGTGTGCATGTGTGATAGAGAGGCAGTCTCAGAGAGAGAAGAGAGAGAGGGTGTGTGGGGGGAGGAAGGGAACGTAATTGTCTTAGTCTCTTCTGCTTCCAAGGTTCTGTTTCTATTTAATACCTTCAGTTACTGGAGCATCTCACCATTCCTTTGGTCTGTCTTTGTTCTATATTACTGCAGATGAGGAAGAGAATCTAAGAGAATCTTTAAAAGGGTTTATTGGGCCAGGGTGCTCTGCCCTACTCCCCTCAGACTTTTCTGCTTTTCCAGGCTCTTGGAAGCTTCTCCTTACCCCTCCTCTCCCTCACCCTGCCCCTGGGTTCTGATAGGCCCACCTTGCCCTGTCCAAAGACTTAGTAATAAGCTCTGCTGAACAGTGGGCCATTTACTTGAGCCCTATTATTTAGCACAGATTAAAAGTTGGCAGATACTTTGGAATTTAGGTTCACATCTCCCCTGTCCACCTCAGGGAGGACAAGGGAGCAGTTTAGGAATAAGATAATCTCAATACAGATTGTTAGACCCCACTCCATTAGAAAGCAAAAGTGGCTATTATTCACTTATGCCATAAATTGCAGTGGAATTTCCCCCTCCTCTTGATCACTTGTCTGACTCCTTTGCAAGACCAGTTGCTTCATCAGGGAAGGGACGGGGTGTCGTTACCCCTAAGTCCCTCTGGGGACCCACCATAGTGCCTATCACAGCAGAGGGGCCCCGAGTGAACTGCTGGAAGTGGACTGCTTCTCTAGGTGGTCATTTTCTAGGGAGATCCCCTTCAGAGAATGCAATTTCTTGCCAAGGACTTTTAAAGACTAGGAAACCGAATGCACACACCTGGGAGAGGGTTAAATGGGGCAGTATTTTAGGGAACACTCCCAGGATTACTGCTGCTGGCTTCTCTTATCTCTGCCTTCACAGGCCCTGGCATCTGGGCTCCTTTACTGAAAGCACAATTTGATCAGGGTGCCTTATTTGCATTGGTGGGAATCCTGCTCCTTTAAGAAAACTCATTCCCTGCAATCCCAGGCGGGCCTGAGTCAGGCACAGTGGGAACAGGGCTGGCAGTTCCCGTGCTGGGAGGTCTCCTTGTTAAGTGTCCAACTAATTAACACTGCTCAGTGGAGGGACATTTCTTCGATTAATCACAACTTGCAGAGAATTCAGAGCCTGGAAAAGCAGCACCTTCACTGATGTAATACCTGCTATGTGCTAGGCCTCTATATTGAAACTTTACCTCTGAATCAGAAGTGGTTTCTTTAGGCAGTTACACATAAACTCTGCTTTTGAAAAGTCTACTTAGGAAGTTTACATAATAAGGTCAAGGAAACCAAAGTAACAAAACTGACTTTGTCAGAGGAAATTCTTCTTAGAAGAAGTGTGAAGTCTAGAGCTTCAAGAATAAGAATTTCTGGGTTCAATCTCTAGCTGTCTATATTTGTGACTCTCTTGAAACTTCCCTGGTGGCTCAGACCGTAAAAGCATCTGCTTACATGCGGGAGACCCAGGGTCGGGGAAGATCCCCTGAAGAAGGAAATGGCAATCCACTCCAGGACTCTTGTCCGGAAAATCTCATGGATGGGGAGCCTGGTAGGCTACAGTCCATGGGGTCACAAAGAGTCAGACACGACTGAATGACTTCACTTTCACTTTCTTTCACTTGAGACTATACCTAGAATTAGACTATGCTCGAAGTAGGTATTAACTACAGGATTAAATGAAAGAGTCAATGGGACAAGATCTTGAGATATTTATGGGAGGGGTCTCTCTCCTCCCCCTGAAGCACTGATACAGAGGGAGTATGTACACACCACACACACACACACACACACACACACACAGAGGTGGTCCAGGGATGTCTCAGAAACACAGTGCTCTTCAGCTTCAGAGCATATCCATGTCGTCTGGAATTGGATAGAATTTGCAGTTGCTGACACTCTTTCACCAGTCACAATACGCCCTATTTCTAAGATTGGTGGTGGTGGTTAGTCACTAAGTTGTGTCCGACTCTTTGTGACTCCATGGACTCTAGCCCACCAGGCTCTTTTGTCCATGGGATTTCTTGATGTTAAAGAAGCATTGTGCCGGTTTAATTAGTGGAATTTTTCCTTTTACTCACATACATAGGATAGTGAGAGTCCTTGCTGACGTTTTATATTTGATGAAATATAATATGCATAATCACTGTTAAAGTGGATTTTTAGTGATGATTTTGTTATTATCTAAGTTATGCTTTGCCCTATTTTGATTGTTATTTCTGCCCTCTTAATTCTTTGCTGTTTCTGAGTCCTTTTGTACCTAGGATGGTAAGAGTTGGGTTCTGATAAAAAAAACAAAACAAAACAAAATGGGAGGAAGGATTTCTGCCCCAGTGCAGAGTCCATATTCAGAGAGTCTGTGCCATCTCGCCTCATCGCTGTGCCTGTGTCAGACATCACTAATGGATCACCACACTCTTTCCTTTGGAGCACAGACAGGGCTTGCAATCTTTCTCTCTCCAGTGTGTGTGGCAGTCACTACCTATCATCTGGCCTTGGCAATCAAGATAAAACCCAACTGACATCATAAGCACTCTAGATCCTATTCTCCAATGAAGGTAAACCATTAGAAGGCTTTGCATTTTATCCTGTTTTCTTCACATTTGGCAGCTATACTCTAGGCTTTTATCGAGAACTGATAGAAGATTGCCTTTTGAAACTGTTTTCTGCATTTCTGTGGGGAAGTTGTTAAAGTCATCATGTACTATGTCATTTGGTGCACCTCATATGGGATCTTTTTTTTTTAAAACAAATATATTGTTATTGTTGTGTTGTGTTAGTCATTCAGTTGTGTCCGACTCTTTCTGACCCCAAGGACTATAACCTGCGGGGCTCCTCTGTCCATAGAATTCTCCAGGCAGGAATACTGCAGTGGGCTGCCATTCCTTTCTCCAGGGGATCTTCCCAACCCAGGGAGAGAACCTGGGTCTGCTGCATTGCAGGTGAATTTTTTTTTTTACCATCTGAGCCATTAACTGCTACTTTCTAGGGGCTTCTCCAGGGGCGCTAGTAGTAAAGAACCTGCCTGCCAATGCAGGAGACATAGGAGACTCAGGCTTGATCTCTGGGTTGGGAAGATCCCCTGGAGGAGAGCATGGCAACCCACTCCAGTATTTTTGCCTGGAGAATCCCATGGACAGGAGCCTGGCGGGCTACAATCCATAGGTTTGCAAAGAGCCTATAGGGTTCCACACGACTTAGCACGCATGCGTACAAGTTCTTTCTATCTCTGGATTCTGACCCCAAGGACTATAACCTGCGGGGCTCCTCTGTCCATAGAATTCTCCAGGCAGGAATACTGCAGTGGGCTGCCATTCCTTTCTCCAGGGGATCTTCCCAACCCAGGGAGAGAACCTGGGTCTGCTGCATTGCAGGTGAATTTTTTTTTTTACCATCTGAGCCATTAACTGCTACTTTCTAGGGGCTTCTCCAGGGGCGCTAGTAGTAAAGAACCTGCCTGCCAATGCAGGAGACATAGGAGACTCAGGCTTGATCTCTGGGTTGGGAAGATCCCCTGGAGGAGAGCATGGCAACCCACTCCAGTATTTTTGCCTGGAGAATCCCATGGACAGGAGCCTGGCGGGCTACAATCCATAGGTTTGCAAAGAGCCTATAGGGTTCCACACGACTTAGCACGCATGCGTACAAGTTCTTTCTATCTCTGGAGAAAGAGTTCTATTTCTTTTTCTGATGGTTAATGCTATGTCACCAACTGGGTCTCCTCTTTGGTTTTGGCTGCCAACAGGCTCAAAGCCAGATATGAGAGAAGTTTTAGATTTGCTCAGTGTTTATATTTGTGTTCCTTCTCTAGCCCCCATTTTTTTTATTTTTAGCCTTTATGTATTTTATAAATTCCTCTTTTATACTTCATCACACATTATGCTTTCATCATATCACATGTATTTTTATTGTAAGGCTTCTTGTGAGCTAAGGTGAACTGAAAAAGACAGTTCAGTTGATGGTTCCATCTAGCAGGATAACAGGAGTTGAGGCAAGAATGAGAAAGAAATGGCCAACATTTTTGTGGGGAGCAGGCATGCTTGTGACATGCCCAGGATGCCGACCTTCTTCAGATCTGTGTGACTGGGGTAGTAAGCTCCTAAAGTGGCTCTCAGTGGTCATAGCCTCCTGATCTTCACCCCTCGGTGGAAACCCCTCCCCTTTTCTGCAGCTTGTGACAGACTCTGGGCTGAGTGACCCAGCTAAGCCACTAAGACTGTGAAATAATAAACTGTGTTGCTTAAAGCCAGTGAATTTTGGATTCATATTTTGGGAGTTGTAATAGACAACCAAAACAGTGCTGTTCCACAGCTTACACAGGACTTTTATTGGAGTCACATATCAACACTCACTGCTAAGTGTTATCCTCACCCAGAGAGGAGCAAGGTCATGGTTAAGTTCACCCAGATAATGGCAGAGAACTTGAGATCATGTTGTCTGATTCTGAGTCCAGTGCTCTTGGCTCCCACTTGTGGGTTCTTAACTCAGGGTAGACGTGAGCTCTGTTTGGCAACTGACTGGAAACGAAGTCAAATTAAGTGAAATACAAGTGGAATTGATGGAACTTGATAACTTCCACCTGTATTCTCGTGCTGTTGATACAAGGGCACGTTTTATTGAATGTCTGGAGATTTCTTCATTTGCTAAAGTTTAAGTTTCATGAACAAAGTAGATTGGACGGTGAATAGCTTTAGTAATTATGATTTTGTAATAAACATATATTGAGTATCAGTGTGTCAGTTACTTTTACACCTGCTATCTCACTGAATTTATGCCATTGGAGCCCCACCACAGCCCACGAGATAGATTACAGGAAGGGATTACTACGGTTCAGAGAGGTTGAAGGACTTGCCCAAGGTAACTCAGCTAAGAAGCCACACAAGCAGTGAACCCAGCTCTCACTAATGCTAAATCCCAAGGTTTCATTGCCATGAATCAGCAATTGTGCTTGAATTCCTTTTCTATGAAAGTGAAAAAGTGTTCGTCAGTCATGCCCAACTCTTGTGATCCTATGGACTGTAGCCTACCAGGCTCCCATGTCCATGGAATTCTCCAGGCTAGAATACTGGAGTGGGTTGCCATTTCCTTCTCCAGGGGATCTTCCCCAGCCAGGGATCAAACATGGCTCTCTCGCACTGCAGGCTGACTCTTTACCTGCTGAGCCACCAGGGAAGCCCAAGTTAGCACATGCCCAAACAGGTACATGAACCCTGGACCCTCAGATTAAAAGTCTGATGCTTTACTGACTGAGCTATTCAGGCAAAGTGAAAGTTGCTCAGTCCTGTCTGACTTTTTGCACCTCCATGGACTAGTTCTCAAGGCCAGATTACTAAAGTGATTAGCTTTTCCCTTCTCCAGTGGCTCTTTCCAATCCAGGAATCAAACTGGGGTCTCCTGCATCGCAGGTATATTCTTTACCAACTGAGCTATGAGGGAAGCCCCATCCTTTTCTCAGTTCAGTCGCTCAGTCATGTCTGACTCTTTTCGACCCTGACCCCGTGGACTGCAGCACGCCAGGCCTCCCTATCCATCAACAATTCCTGGAGTTTACTCAAACTCATGTTCATTGAGTCGGTAATGCCGTCCAACAATCTCATATCCTTTCTATAGCTTGATAACATTTCCAGAAAGCTGGCAAGGGTTAATGAACAGGGAAGCTTCCATCTAAAGCTGCTTATTTTTTGTTTGTGGAAGCATCTTTCTGACAAACCCTAAAACTCTAAAGAACAAACTCGAGCACCTACAGCTACCACTGTTAAAACTTAGGACTCAGCAGCCACCAAATCCCCACTGTATTAAAGGACATCTTCTTGTCCCCATAGTAAAAAGAATAAAGACGTTCTGAAATTGGTATCAGCTTCATCTTTAACAGAGCCTTCTCAAGGACTTTCACATGTAAACAAGATCGTTAAACACTTAATTTGACATTTATTACCTTTAAATATTCATAAGCCACCGAGTCCCGGGGAACACCTACTGCACCGTTCAAGCCTGACTGAGTTTCTCAGAATATGATGTGCACGTGAATTACCTTCAGGAACGTGGGGAAATTTCACGGGGCAGCCTTCTCTGAAACTTTCATGGTGCTCACTAATTTTATGAATTGTCTGGTTTGCAAGCAAGGTTGGAAACCTAACAGAACAACCCTTTTCTATTTCATGTTCCATGTGAGTAAAATTCTGCCTTCCTTTGAAGGAGTTAGCAGAAAGACATGTACATTTTATCTCAGCCTGTCCTCCCAGCCTTTTTCCTCTCCCATGGTGAAACCACCAAACTCTGGAGAGATGGAAGACTGCCTCCTTTCCAGCCTTGATAATTGTGGCTGATGTTTGCAGTCAGTTCTAGAATGTGAGATGGGAAACCAACTTAGTCTGACAGCAGTGAGAAAGAAAATATACTTGTATGACACTGAAGACATTGTCCTATGTAGATGAGAAGACAAAGTGAAATACTGGTGACACACGGGCTCTGTGACTTGTTTTCACCTCTTGGATATCAAATTAAAAGTATTACTTGGGGACTTCCCTGGTGGTCCAGTGGTTAAGAATCTGCCTGCCAATGCAGGGGACATGGGTTCGATCCCTGGTCCAAGAAGACCCCGTATGTTGTATGGCAACTAAGCCCACGTGCCACAACTACTGAAACTGCACCTAGAGCCCATGCTCTGCAGCAAGAGAAGCCACCACAACGAGAAGCTCACCACCACAGCTAGAGAGCAGCCCCCACTGGCCACGACTACAGAAAGCTGGTACACAGCAGCAAAAACTCAGCACAGCAAAAAACAAAGCAAACCAAAAACCAACCAACAAACAAAAGTTCCCCCCAAATATTACTTGAGCATAAAATCAGAGCAGTGAGAATCTGCCTAAGGATGTGGAGGTGGTAGGGATGAGGGAGGTGAGAAAGAGGATGTATTCTCGCCCTTTACAATTCCTCCAGAGCAAAATCCCGCCATGTTGTTGATGCCGCAACTGTCAGTATCAAATCTCTTTCATGCTGATAGTAATCATGCTGATGACCATATTGCCCATTTTACAGGTCAGGAAACTGAAGCTCAGGAAATCTGAAAGATTAGTTCAAGGTCACACAGCTGAAATTTAAACTTGGCTATTCTGACCCTATGTTTAGGACTCTTCCACTATAAACACCTAATTTTACAAGTCCTGGCCCTGTCTGTTGGGATTCCCTAGCACCCTTTGAAGGAGCTGGAGATAAAGAGCATGAATCAGAGAAGACTGAGGGAAGCTTTGCTCTCTATCATCAAGTAAAAGGGCAGATGGAAAAGGAATTGGCTCTGTCCTGTGAGGTTGTAGATAACAGGATTAGAACAACTGGTATGAATTGAAGGAAGCGGAAGGATAAATGGAAGAAATCTCTAGCCGTCAACACTATTCAACATAAAGTAGGTGACTGTGTTTGGTGTTGAGCATCTCGTTCTGAAAATGCTCCAGCGGACACTGGCTGACCCTCTGACTGGGATGCTGTGGTTGGGATTCCTGTGTTGGGTGAGGAGCTGAGTAGAAGGGGCTCAGCATTTGCAGAACACTAGATTGCTGAGTCCACAGGTCTCTGTTACAGCTTCCTCTGACATCAGCGCATGTAAGTGCACTAATGTAAAAACCTTAGGATCCTGCAGAGGTGCCTCACAGTCCTACGGTCCTGGATGTGAATTTGAAAAGTTTTTTTTACTTCTAAAGAAAAAAAAAAAAAAAAAAAAAAAAAAGACCTTGAAAGAGAATCTAATCAGATGGAAATCTAGTAATAATTAAAGACATCATTTAAAAATAAAAGGATAAATTCTTCAAAAGATATTTATTTTGGGACTGGCGGCTAGCTATTAAGACAAAAAAATGCAAAACTGGATCTCTTTTTCATTCCTTGCATGAAAATATATTCCAGGTTAATAAAAAATTAAATCTGAACAATAAATATTAGAAGATATGTGTGAATATACAGGCACATACATGCAGGCACACAGGCTTACAACACAGATTATGGATGGAGGGCTGACTTTCTTCATCTATATGGAGCTTTTCAGTGCATATGTGAACGTTCTCTCATATGTGTCATTGATCAGACCAGTTGCAGCTCTGCATTTTGGGATGTTAAAAGTCAGGCTTATGCTTGTTGTTTACGGGAATTGGTTACCCTTCCAGCTCAGGTTTGCTGACTAGAAGGCTGTGATCTATTCCCAGTAAGGCTCCTGTGCCTCTCTTCCTGGAACTCTCCATAAGAACAAAATGCACAGTCGGATAGAAATACAATAGCAATCCCATTACATATTGCATTTTGGGAATAATAATAAGTTAGGAATGTGGTGATGGTTTAGCTGCTAAAACGTTTCTGACTCTTTTGCCACCCCATTGGCTATAGCCTGCCAGGCTCTTCTGTCCCTGGGATTCTGCAGGCAACTATACTAGAGTGGGTTGCCATTTCCTTTTTCAGGAGATTTTCCTGACCCAGGGGTCAACCCCAGTCTCCTGCCTTGCTGGCAGATTCTTTACCACTGAACCACCAGAGTGAGTTAGGAACAGTTGATTATTATAACTTTGGAGGATTCCCTATCTTTTATATTTATGTAAAATATACAAGGTTTTGTTGGAGGTCATTAGTGATTCAAGTTTGAAAACAAAGTTCCTTCTGCTGCTAATCGGAGCTTTTGGATCAGATGATTTGGGAATATTGTTGGAGAAGAGAATGGCAATCCACTCTAGAATTCTTGCCTGGAGAATCCCATGGACAGAGGAACCTGGCAGGTTACAGTCCATTGGGTTGCAAAGAGTGAGGCATGACTAAGTGACTAACACTTTGACTGAGACTGCAAGTAAAGGCATTAAAAATGTGCCATTTGTAGCTATACATATGTGCAAATGGGCTTCGCTAGTGGCTCAGATGGTAAATAATCTGCCTGTAATGGATGAGCCCCAGCTTCAGAAGATCCCGGAGTGGCAACCCACTGCAGAATTCTTGCCCGGACAATCCCATGAACAAATGAGCCTGGCAGATTACAATCCATGGGCTCACAAAGAGTCGGACACGACTGAGAAGCAAAGCACACACATGCGCAAATAAGGGTCTCTTGGAGACTGGCAGAACTACACAACATAGAGAAGCAAAATGAATGTAGAGCTTGATGTATTGTAAGTCTGTTAACTTCACAACCTCATTGTTCTCATTGACTGTAAATCAATGTTACATTTTGAACATAAAAATAAATTGAAGTTAAACAGACTTTTGATTTTCTTATTGGGGCTCTTGGTAAGATTTCATTGGGGGAAAATGATTTTCACTCTTAACATGTTTGAAAATCTGTGACTTAAGATATTCTTTTCTTAAAAAAGCAGTCTTCTTTGATTACCATTGCCTTTCCTTTTTCTTTTTTGCCTTGGCCACAAAGATGTTCAGAACTATAATGTTTTCAACCGCAATAGTGCCCATTTTCTAGGATAATTATTTCCGTTCTCTTCCCATCACTATTAAAATTCTTTCTGCAATGATATTTGTTTTTCTACTGTCTGTAGATTTATTGCTTTCTTTTTTAAACAAAATTGATTTTTTTTTCAAATGGAGGCAGAGGGTATATTCATTCAATAGATATTTAACTTAAAAAATATTTATTGCATGTCTACTATATTTTAGGCACATTTCTAGGTGCAGAGAGATTGATAACAAAGCAAAATCTCTGATTTCATGGAGCTTAAATTCAACAATAGGTTGAGCTAGATCATAAGCAAATAAATGAATAATATATCAGGAAGGATGAGAGTCATGGAGAAAAAGGAAGCAAGGTAAGGGGGCAGAGGGTGAAGATTAGAGGAGGGGTTTCATTTCATGTCACAAATGGCCTCTTTGGGAAGAGGAGACTGGAAAAGAAATATTAACAGTAAGAGAGCAAGGTTTGGTGATGTCTGAAGAAACAATCATTCCCTCTAAGGAAACAGCAAAGGGCGTCAGGTAGGAGCAAATCAAGGACGTGAATTCAAGGAAGAGCCAGAAGGTGGGGATGGCTGGCGCAGACTGAGCAGCAGGCAGAGCCACAGGAAGTGAGAGTAGAGAGGTAGTAGGTAGGTAAAAGTGAGAATGACGGGCTGATTGCACTTTCTCCCTATGTCAGAGGAACTGACTGGGGATGATGGACCGCTGATTGTATTGCCTTACTCACTTATTTGCTTTGGCTATCCACTCACTTCTGTGGACACTCTTAACCAGGGCAGGGGCAGAGTCCTTCTAAAGAGCTCAGAAACTGCAAAACTCTTACCCGTTGGGTTCTGCTCTTATCTGTCCACTTCTCTATAGACAATGATATCTTCAGCCTTCTGGCTGAGTCCTTTCAGCTCTCGAGCTAATCTGAATCAAAGGCTTCCCAGAAGTGAGAACTAACCTTGACGTTTTAGACCTGGTGTCTTGACTACCAAAATGATGATGGTGATGATGCTGGTAGTGATGATAGCAGCACCTATCATTTGTCAAGGACTTACTCGGCAGTAGTCCTGACAATCTGGCAACATTCCCATCTGTAAATGAGAAAACTGAGGCTAAAAGACGACAAATACATCACCTGAGACCTCACACCTTGGGAGTGGTTAAGCAGGTGTTTGAATTCAGGTCTACCTTACTGCAGAGAATGAGTTGTTTCCATAATGGGTACTTCTGAGGGGGAAATCTGGGTTTCTGTGTGATCACTGAGAAGCAGCCCATTCCAAATGCATGCTTCTTTGGCCTCAGGTCAAGTTCAGGGCTCTTTCACAGTTTCTGATTAATCCTCTAGAACCATCTGTTAGAAGGATGCTTTGGTATTTTCCAAATTCTTGCTTGGGGAGATGGACTCTATCCATTATTACCCAAGAAACTCCCAAAATAAGTCCTAAGTGTTATGGTCAACTGTAATTTTATGAACCTTGGACATCACTGCTGATAGGCATTTTGGCAGCTGTTCTTCAAACACTATGAATCAGGCCCAGGTTTGCCACATTTTTTAAAAGTCCATATAATTTGAGGGCTTTCCAGGTGGTGCTAGTGTTAAAGAACCCACCTTAGCCAATGCAGGAGACATAAGAGACGTGGGTTTGATCCCTGGGCTGGGAAGATCCCCTGGAGGAGGTCATAGCAACCCAGTCCAGTATTCTTGTCTGGAGAATCCCATGGACAGAGAAGCCTGGCAGGCTGTAGTCTAGAGGGTCATAAAGAGTTGGACACAACTGCAACCCCCTCCAGTACTCTTGCTTGGAAAATCCCATGGACGGAGGAGCCTGGTGGGCTGCAGTCCATGGGGTTGCTAAGAGTCAGACACGACTGAGCAGCTTTACTTCCACTTTTCACTTTCATGCGTTGGAGAAGGAAATGGCAACCCACTCCAGTGTTCTTGCCTGGAGAATCCCAGGGATGGGGGAGCCTGGTGGGCTTCTGTCTATAGGGTCACACAGAGTCAGACACGACTGAAGTGACTTAGCAGCAGCAGCGGAAGTGACTTAGCTCACATGCAGGACATACAAATTTGAACTTCAGGTTACTGGTTTCATAGGCCAGTCCTCTCGTTGTGATTTTCTTTAGCCTGAGTTCCAGACAGACCCTGCCTGGCTTACTCTTCTTTCTCAGGTCCCCTGGGTCATGAGCCTTTTCTCTGATGTGAGAGCATATTCTACAAATACAGAACTATTTTGAGCATTTTAAACAGGATTTTATCCCTTATGTGCTCACTTTTTCCTGGGATATGTTCCAGAACAATTTTTTTTTGCAACATAATTTCTGGGGAAGGAGATTACTGTGTTTAAAATCTGATATTTTAAGGGCAGATGAAGGTTTTCTCAAGAATTAAGAAAACACTCCATCACTTATTTCTTTGGCAGAGTATCTGTATTTGTTTCCTCAGAAATTAAGACCATACTGTATTCATTTTCAAATTATAGAAAATAAGCTAAAGAAGGAGTGAATAGAAGGGAAAAAAAGACAAATTTTGCTGAAAGCAGAGTTTTCATAAATTGCTTGGTCACATGGATTCATTTATTTGTTTAAAGCAGAAATCAGCGAGCTTATTTGTAAAGGGCCAGACAGCAAATATTTTAGACTTTGTGGCCATACAATCTCTCATAACAACTTCATGCTGCTATTGTGACATGGAAGCAGCCGTAGGCAATATACAAGTGGATTTGTATTACTGTGTTCCAGTAAAACTTTATTTCTAAAAGCAAGTGGTGAGCCACATTTGACCTGTAAAGTATAAACTGCTATCTCATATCATCTTAAGCCAGTGACAAGATAGAAGCAAAGATGATCAGAACTGGAAGGACTCTTATAATCCAATTTCAAGCCTTTGATTTTTATCTATGAGAATTTGTTGATTATTCAAGGTTATACAGCATCTTAAGGGCAATATTAAAAAAAAAGAAAGAAACATATATTGACTATCTAACATGACAAAGATTGCTAGTTGTCACCTAATATCTACTTGCTCCATCTTCCTTAGTGCTGGAACCCAGATTTTTAGCTGGAGTAATGGCCACTGGAATTGACTATATTTCTCAGCCTTCCTTGCCTTTGAGTGGGCCTGTAACTAAGTTCACTCAGGGCCTGGAACTAAGCAAATGTTCCTGAAGAAAGGGAATGTGCTGTTCTTTCCCCCTTTTTTCTTTTCTGCTGGCTGGAATGTCGATTTGATGGCTGAAGCTTGAGCAGCCATCTTTTACCATGATGAAAGAACTGCACTGAGGCTGGTGAGTCAATAAGAGATAAAGAGGTGCTTGATGCTATGGAGCACCACATACGGAACGAATTATCTCCAGACTTACTGTAGCACTGGGAAGATGCTATTCCATTACCTTCTGATTTGGATTGCACCTGATGAGAAGTCTGCAGTCACTCTTACGCTTGTTCATTTCTATGTAATGTATCTCTATCACTGCTCTTAAGATTTCCTTTTTATTGCATATTTTAGCAATTTGATTATGATGTACATTGGTGTGATTTTCTTTTTATTTATCTGTTTTTAAGAGTATAACATTTTTGGATATGTAAATTATTAAAATGTTACAATCTCAAACATTTTTTCATCCCTTCACCCAACTCCTGGTTTCTGAGACTTTACTTACATACATGTTGGACTACTTTTATTGTCCCACAGGTCATGAAGTCTCTGTATGATTATTTTTATTGCTTTCCTTCTCTCTATGACCCAGATGGATAGTTTCTATAGTTTTGTCTTCAAGGTTATTGACTGTTTTTTTCTGCTGAATCTAATTTGCTGGTAAGCCTGACTAAAAAATGTTATTTCAGATATTGTAGTTTTTAGCTCTGAAACTTTTATCTTTCTTTTTAATAGTTTTCATTTCTCGCTTCATTATGTTCATATTTCACCTGAAATCTGAAAACACATTTGTTATAGCTTTATATAACATTCTTCTGCTAATTTAAAAATATTGATGAATTCTGTATCTCTTTTTATTGACTAAATTTCCCCCTGGTTATAGATTATAATTTTCTGCTTATTCACATGTCTAGTAATCTTTATTGAATGCTAAATATTATGTATCCTGATTTTGAATGTCTAGATTTCACTGTCTCTTTGAATGTTAAGCTCGATTTTGCAAGTAATTCATTTACTTATAGATCTGCTGGACTTTTGAGACTTTCAAAAAAGTTTTCTTAGGGCAGGTCAAAAGGTTTTACTCAAGGATAGTCTAGCTCTCTTCTTAAGATGTGATCTTTATGGCGTCTCTACTGAATATTAACTGAGTTTAATGCATTTCAAATTCTGGGAGCTGTTCAACTTATAGCTTTCCCACAGTTATTCTCTTCTGCTAGTTATTCTTTGCCTGGTATCATGAAGTCTCATCCTTAGTGTTGTTAAAAACTCAAAGAGATCCCTATGCTGATCTTTTGGGATTTTTTTTTTTTCTGCATAGTCCCTTCTTGTTTAGTATAATACTCTGCTTTTTAGCTTCTTCAGCCTCCATAAACACCTATTTTTGCAAGACTGCTGTACTTGGCTTGTTTTCCTCCCTGTTCCAGGTAGAAATCTGGGGAAATCATTATTCTAACCCTTTTGGTTTCCCTTATTTCAGGAATCACAGACATGCACTGCCTTTTGTCCAATGTCTAAAAATAGTTGTTTGATATAGCTTGTTCAGTTCTCTAGCTATTTGTAGTAAAAAGGCTAGTCTAGTACTAGTAATCATATCATAGCTGGAAGTGAGATTATACTCATGTATAAAAGAAAGAGAGTAAAAATGTCTACTTGTATCTTGTTGAAACCACTGTAATTTTCAGTTTTTCTGCTACTTGCAGCCAAATCCAATCTTCAGTACTCCAATATGCTGAGCACCAAGCTAAGTGTTTCATACACATTACTTCATAGATCTCACTTTAGCGCCATGAAAATCTCATAAAATCTTAGTTACTGCTAGTCCCACTTACAGATGAACAGAATTGAATTAGAAAGGAAGAGAAAACAGAATTAAGGAGTTCTTTAAAATTCAACTGAGCAGTTAATAAGGGCCTATGTTTGAATGATCACAGACAGAATGAAAAGTAAGGCACCTGAAAACATTGGAAAGATAGAATTAGTTGATATTAATGACTGATTAATATGGAAAGCTGTGAAAAGAAG